>JAMPIV010020157.1:0-502644 GCA_024509875.1 Oreohelix idahoensis | reverse complement strand
CCACAGCTTAAAGTAGTCACTGTGGTTGGCTCAAATAACGTTTTGCATTGGGGGCACTGAGATGCTCTCCCAAAATCAAAAGCGGCACATGCCATATTACTAGCATCATTATTATCTTTACTCTGTTTATAGGCTTCATGGGACTCTTGTTGTGCAGAGTTTGCCTGAAAATGTGGTTTATGTCTTTTGTATTGAGATCTACCTCGGTTATTATCACCTCTGTAGTTATTGTTACCTCTATTGTAACCCCTATTTGGGTTTGAGTCATAGTACCCTTGGTTACCATTATCATATTCATTATAATGAGTATCTCTGTAATTATGATCTTGTTGACTCCAAGACGGATAACCCTGATAGTTTCTATAATTACTTCCTCTACGGAAATTCCTATAATTATGACCACCCCTGTGTCGAGAGCTATCAGGTCGTCTCCAGTTCTTTGAAGAAGAACCCTGAAATGATTGGTTACCTTGGTTTTGCTAACTATTATGGTTACCTTTTTTATCAAATCTGTTTTGAGGTCCCTGAAATCTGTGTGAATAATTGGGATTGTATGGTGTTGCTGAAGCAACTGGCATACTCTCCTTAATCTTAGTGTTGCCAAAAGTCACGTCGGGGTGTGCAGTGACATATTGGGAACAATATTCTTCCATTTCTTTTAGAGATTTAGGTTTACGCTCATGTATAAATTCAAGGAAAGGTTTGTTCACACATGACATAATCTTATCTCTGAGCAACAAATCCATAAGTCCTTCATACGTTTTTTCTGTTTTGGAAAGCTCAATCCAACGATCAACTGTGAGACGTGCCTTTGCAGTGAATTCTGAGAATTCTACCCCCGTCTCAGGTACCATCGTCTTAAATAAAAGGCGATAGCCTTCCTCACTTAGCTGATATTTTTTTATCAAAGCCGCCCTAATGACATCATAATTATCCTTATCTGCTTCTCCTACAAGGCATAATCTAGTCAAAGATTCACCTTTCAAGTTTTCTGATAATTGATTAGCGTATTGTGATTTATCCACATTATGTGTACGACAAGAACGTTCAAATCTATCCAGCCAGAATGTAATATCGTCACTGGACTGATTGAACGGTGGAACCTTAACCTTGTAAGTAGAAGGTTTACCATTACCACTAGATGCCTGATTAACATTACTCATACTTGTCAATCTCAATTTCTCCAACTCAAATTCATGTTCTCTTATTGCTTTTTTCTCTTCAGCATCTAATCTTTTTTGTTCAGCCTCCCTGTCTAATCTTTTTTGTTCAGCCGCAGCTTCTCTTTCCAATTTTTTTTTGTTCAGCTTCACTGTCTAATCTTTTTTGTTCAGCCGCAGCTTCTCTTTCCAATTTTTTTTGTTCAGCTTCCCTGTCTAATCTTTTTTGTTCAGCTTCACTGTCTAATCTTTTTTGTTCAGCTTCACTGTCTAATCTTTTTTGTTCAGCCGCAGCTTCTCTTTCCAATTTTTTTTTGTTCAGCTTCAAATCTCCTTTCCTCTACCTGCATCTGCAATTTCTTTTGTTCAGCAGCAGCCTCAGCTTCTTTTTTCTAATCTTTTCTCTTCCGCCATAGCTTTTCTTTCTTCTGCAGCTAATCTTTTCTCTTCTGCAGCTAATCTTTTCTCTTCTGCAGCTAATGCTTTGTCATATTGAGCAACTGCCCATTGTTCTAATTGTTGACCAGTCTTATCAAGAGCTTTCCCTTGAGTAATGAAATAATCTAGAGTAGACATGATGCCTAACAATAATACTAATCACCTGAATCAATAATAATACCCCAAGTTCTCAATGACCTGATTAATCAGTATACTATCCCAATATCTGTGGGTCACAAGCCTTTAATAAGGTCTTGTATAATAGTAATAATAATCAGGTACTGGTCTATACCATAATCCAAGTGCAGTGCACAGGCAATTGTGTCTTATGAAATATACCCATATAAAACATATGTCAACCAACAGAATACATAAAGTACAAATAGGACTGACAATACAAGAACGTTTGCAGAAATCAAAATAAATCAAATAGGGAAATCAATGAAGATAATCACTGAATCTGCAAAGAATAACAACACAAATGACGTCACAATATATGAATATAAATTATGAATAGAACTGAAAGATAGAAAAGGTTAGACCAACAAATTACAAACAAATCAAAACAAAACTAAAGAACAAAGAAATATTACAAAAATAACAATAATTACAGACTTCACAGCTAACACAAAAGCAACAGTTGTCGCAGCAAATTTTCAATCAAGAAAATTGCACCTATAGAAAACGCCCACAACGGACCCTCTATGACGTGGGATACTCTGTTGTGAGGACGCCGCCCAACCTTAAACACAACCCGCTGACATAGAAACTAACATACTATACAAACAAATAACATGTAAACATAAATATATATAAATTATGTGTATGATAGTATGTGTTGCAAAATAGGCTCAGTCTTACAGTAATGGCAAAGTTATTTTTCATGAAAACAAACAAACTGCCACTTTATTCAATTAAACATTCTGGCCTTAAATATTAAAGTTCATATATGGCAAACAAGAAGATCCATCGATGAAACCAGGACTTCTTAGTTCACAAATACTGTCTTTCTGTTAACACTGACAAGAATTGATCCAACTGTTCTGTGAAACTCTATAATGTCTAATGTAAAAAATGTCAACAACGCTGACCTACATACTGCATTCACTTGACAGGTCACGTGACGAAGCGTTGACAAAGAGCAAACCAATACTGCAAGTGTGTCGTATCAGCCACAGGAAACGGTCTGGTATCGGTAATCTGTTGACTTCTGAATTTCTGCGAGGTCAAACCCAGAAAGCAGGTCCACCAGTTGATAAAGTTGATATTTAGTTGGATATAATATATGTTGATAAAGTACACCAGAACACTCCTAGGCGGGAAGACAGGCGTCTATCATCATCAGTTGACAAGATCCCTATGGTGTTGCCTGCCCCACTGTAGTGTATGGAATGTCAACTTGACCTACGCAGTGTTGTGTAGACATGGATGGAGTGTATAATGTGCGAATGATGATAAGGGTTCGTGTTGTTGACAAATGTTCTCTTCTCACACTCATGTATGACCGGAAGTCATCGACACCAACGACTGTGTACCTTTTCTAAAGTTTAATTGGACGTACACACTCGACAGCACAGATAGTGACAAATCACAGGTTGCCATAATACATCATAGTACAGTGGACAAATGGTCTTGCAATGTTACATGGGCACTCATGTAGAATAATGGTATAATGGACTGTCAATAGCCAAGCACTCAGTATCGCCCATACATATATCATCTGACGTCACTGACTGAGCACGTCAGCTTGTAAACAATATTTCAGATGACTTCTAAACCTAATCTCGTTTAGCAACGATTCTTCAACATAATGTTCAGCACATATTTTTTCCATATAATAATATTGAACCACTAACAATGGGTTCTCATGTGTAGCAGTGATCTCTGGACTGATCAAGCGATAATACGGGCATCCCTTTTCTCTTCTTGAAAGTCCTACATGTTTTGGTTCCAAGATGGCTCCACTCGTGAACTGTCACTCACGTTTGAATACAGATAATGAATCTGTTCTAAAGTTAGTCATCCATACAACATTTCGTTGCTCTGTAGATTTGGTCATGAACAATAGACTGCATTCTACAGAATATAGTGCTGCTAGGAATCGAAGTCGTTTTTCATCGAGTCAAATATATTCTCTTAAACATTCAAATCGTAATTATCGACAATGGTGGCTTCGATCGAGAGTTCATAAGAGTATCTTTGATTACCTTGGTAGAGGGAATATGAAACTGCCATTCCTTGGCAAGATGAATAAACACTGGGGTAAAGCATACACGATAGGTCTAGACGACTATCACTTTCCCCAAAACCACTGAGATCACTTTTCAAGGCATCAAGCCGACATAGCAAAACACACACATTCCCTATCAGGACGAAGCCAAATCACCCCACTCAAGCGACACATCCGCCGAATAGCCTTTGACCTCTCTAGAGACAACAGAACATATAGTTCGACCTAGATATGTAAAGATATACAGATATAAGACAGACTTGTCCTACTCAGACAAACAATACACATAAATTCAGGCCATAGATATTCTGAAGCAAGAACAATCTATTATTACCCAAACAACGAATAAATCGCAGTAAAAATGTATTTATCCGCGGAGTTCAAGGGAAGTAACTCAATAATGACTTTCCCTTAAGCACTAAAAAATTACCTATGTATAATATTGTAAGATATCAAAGACTGCACGTAACACACATGAAGTATCTTTGCTGGTCTGACGCCAATAGCCATTAATCTTCAACGTAGCGTTTTCGGTACGTGGGAAATTATATCTGCCACGCCGAGATTTAAGTACATCATGTTCTATTTTCGAATTCGCAAAGAGTGTATAGGGCAGGCTCTTTGCTTGTTTATTAACAACCTTCTGTCCACTATTGTCAACCTTAACAGTAGACAAATCTTTGATGCCTAGCATAACATCCACTAAACCATTTACTCTTCTACTCAACTCCGTAATCTCTTGGTTTAGTTTCTTATTTAAGTTATTACATGTCATAACTTTACATATTTCTTCTGTAAGTAACTTCTCAATCCTAACCATTTTCTTTCTCTGCACCGTTAACTCTTCTAACCTCTGCTTATCATCACTTTCCTTATTTGTTCTCCTCTGTGGTTCCAATTTTATTAATCTCTTCTTTTGCACCTCTTCTATCTGTGGCTGAAGTAGGGCCGCCTGAGCCTGAAGTCCATCAACTTTAGCAGCTTGTTGCTTCAACTCATTAATCTTCTCGGAAGATACATTATTCTTTTCTTTCAGTTGGTGACTGAGAATATCGTTCTCATCCAACACATCCTGAAGCATATATATATACTTCTTCTCACTTACATTGCTATCAATCTTTAACTTCTCATACATTTCTCTCTTATTTTCAATCTCCTGCTTGAGATTAGTAATCTCGCTATTCTTATATCCTATTTGAACTTCTAAGTTTTTAACCTTATTGCATTCAGAGTCTAATGATGCTTTCACACTAGAAAGCTCCAAGTTTGATTTATGCAAATCACTTGTGAGTTTAGACACTGTTTCTTGAAGTTTATTCTTTTCAGCACCATCCTGCAAAAACTTGGCCCTTTCCTTTTGAGCATTCTGTCTAGTCTTCCTTATCCGCTCCTCCTCTTCTAATTCCATTTTGTTATGACCGTGCATGTTATTGCGGATTATATTGCGTAAAACCTTATGTATATAATTGTGTCTGGCCCGATTATAATCCTCCACAAACGAAAGCAGGTAATATAAAAACTCCGCCAAATCTCTAGCCATGATCAATTGAAGACCTGACCAAAAGTTATCGTTAGCAAAACTCGACAAGGCCTCTGTCGCCTCAAACAAAAACCCACCCAGAACGTATTTCTCAAGTGCTGGGCCTCGTAATTTATCATATTTACCTTGTTCATATAAATAATTCAACACCGGCGTCATATCGCCTGGAGCCATATCACAATCCATGTTAATTTACTCACTAAGTGATTATAATTATTACCAATTTATGCCAATATGTCGTATAAACTTTTGAATCAAGATTAGGTAAGTAATGATAAAGTAAGTATTATGTCACATGAGCAACAATTGACTATGCATTAAATCTCATAACAATATGCTATCAACATGAAATATTGAATAGCATAAATAATAATATTGGAAGGCTTGATAACATCATACAGAGACACAGTTTTCACACAAAAACCACTTATCTTTCATTAGAAAACCGTTCCGTTCTTTCTCTGTTACCACTGGTGAGCATCAGACAACACACCATAAGCACACTCCCTTGTGGAAAGTTACAGGAAATTGACTTGTCAACAACTGTCACCTTTGGAAACTTGATACTGCAGGAAACAGGAAACTTGACTGCTGCAAATATGTCACCAAAAAGCATGTATTTTTAGACACATCACCGTGTTACCGATCAAAGGTTACCAGCGACACCAAACTGTCTGTAAGCAATGCAGGTGTCAATACAGGCTTGAAGTGTTTTACTGCCGACTCATTTAGGCTGGAATAATGTGTCATAATCATCTGTTCCTAACATGACACTAGTCCACTCTTTGCTATTGTCATATGAATACTAGTCCGTAGGCATAGAGGACGAAATAACACAGATAAAGCTGACCTGGATTCTCAATCGAAGCTCCGCCCACACAGGGCTAACTACTGTTACAGATGAGAAACTCCTTAGTGCATACGCCACACACAAGGCACACTAAATACAGGTCAAGGTCTGGTAGAAACAATCTTACCACGTGAAATCATGAGCCTTGCGCCCCAAAAGTACGCTGATATTCATGAGTCTATTCCATAAACAATTGATGAAATCCTTTCAACGCGAATTTTGCGGGTTTTAAATTCCAACTTTACTGAAAACCACCACTGATACATCTAAAGAAATTGTTCAGGGGTAGTTGAATAATCGTCTGAGATCAGCTCTCTCCGTGAAGGCCTATTAATAAATACTGACCACCGTGTTCCCTTCTCCAGCAAGGCTGCTCCCCGACAGTTGAATAATCATCGTCAGCTATATATATCCAAGGCCTAATCATAAATAGTGGTGCACTTCCTCTAGAAGATTCACATCACCATATTCCTCAAAGGAAAGACTGCGCACACAGCAGTCTGCAGTAATATAACCTGCATAATATCTATAATACCTATAGTCATGTCTTTCTCTCAGACTCTATATATGGCCTAATCTCCTTCACAAAAATGTCTATGGCCTACAAAGTAGTCCCTCTACCTCTCGGACTCTTCATAGCGCCTAATTGTAGACTCCTTCACAAAAATGTCTATGGCCTACCAAGTAGTCTCTCTACCCCTCGGACTCTTCATAGCGCCTACATAGACTAGTGGTACACTTCTCACAGAACGTGCCCAATAACAAAATCTCTCATCAGCTGCATCTACCGCAGTCATAAATATTAATACATACCATCCTCCAATAATCTAACACATGGAAGAATACATATGCAGGAAGAATATTCAGATACAGGCCTGTTCAAAAAGTCTCCATCGAGACACACATTGAAAAACACTCTACCATTTTCACCGAACACTGGTCGGGAACACACACTTAGAAAAAACCAAGGTTGACTTCCTCCGTCAACACTTTCCACCCGAATCCTAGCGGTCACAAAAACTCCCGCCTAATCAGTCACGGGACTTCGCAGTTCACCACCGCTCAGTCCCTTCCACGGACTAGCCGTGCGAACTATCACAGTTCTACAATACAGAACAGCGCCCAAGACGCTATCTGTACCCTATGACCCCCATCATATATCTGTTCACCCAATTCACCGTTAATCAGGTCTACAAGTGATGTAACCCTTAATTTACTTTGTCCAACCCGTATACAAAAGTATCACCTCCCTTTTTGACCTTAACAACGGGCCAGGGCGTTTGCCTGCTGCCAGAAAATGGCTACGCGGTCGGCAGAAGTGTAAAAAAAACCCTTTCATTCAGGAATTGACCGTAGAATTTGCCCTAGGTGTGAATTTCCGCATTAAGGAGGGAAAGTACGGAATTTCTAAATATATACCTTGCCTCCCTAACTCAGTTATCAGTTGCTCCAGGAAAGATCTTCGAAATACATCTAGCTCGTTATTGTAGAGCCATATACAATTGGATTTCTTATAATACGTGGAGATCATTCATTCTTTCTGAGTGCGGTAAATACATTATTAGCATTTAAGTGATTTAACGTGTTAAAGTTTTTTCATTTTATTTCACTGGGACTTTTGTGTTAATTGAATAACGTATTAAATAAACATATAGCTAATTTCTCCAGCTGAAAAACGTAAATTTAATTACCCGCTATTCCCCAGTAAGAGAGGCTTCAAATAATTATAAGACGCTAGGCGATTGATAATTGACGAAATACTATTTAATTCTATTTTCATTATGTGTAATTTTGTAAATGACTGGTGTCTATATCACGTGTTAAAAGAAATAGGACAGGTTAGACGCTTGTGGTTTTAAATATAATTTAATACCGGAGTGGTTAAAAAGGTCTTACCTAAACGCGTGTTAGGATATGATTTATATGATGATTACATGTTTGTCTATTTTCTAACCTAGGCTGGTCATACCCTTGCGATCAAGCGGTCTTACGGTATTACGGTCTTATGTTCTTAAACATCCAGACATTGTTGTGAAATCTGCTTGTTGTGACCCTGTGCAGTCCATCTTCTCCATCCATGAGAGTGGTAAAAAACCAGAACACTAACAATAAAATTTAAATTATAACTGGAACAGAACTATATACCAGAAAATTTTTCCATATATATAAATATTACTGGCCTGCTGTGGCAGAATTTATATCACTGTTTCTAAACATATGACAGTAAAGTTTCTTACCACGGAATTATACGCGAGAGAACTCACTGGTCATACTCGGCTATTTCCCTCAGAGAACAGCTGAGGAGTAACATTCTTTTTAAACATTTCATCACGTCAGAGAGTGTCACATCCACCTGAGGCTAGACCACACTGGAACAATATATCTACCTATTAATTTCCATGACGGTGCCACCATGTAGAAAACTTATCCCAAGCCAATACCTGCAGTGAAAGGAGGAATATCCAGGAAAAATACTAACGCATCAATTTCAGCGACTCCCGGGAAATAGCAGTCAGCAAACCTGATAGTCTGGGGCTGCAATTGACAACGAATATGACTGAATAGTCTTAATACCTGTTAGTGTTTAATTCCATGGAATGTATGCTGCGTCAACATTTGGGTAAGCAAATCTGAAAGTGGCCACTGTATGCGTGTAGTGAGTGAACGGATAGAAAGAAACTTATTTCTTATGTTACCACTAACATACCAATCTTCTTTTTATTTATTTCTCACTAATCTGAGTGTTCACAGGATAGGTTAAATTAAGGACTTATTCGTTACCCGTCCTAACTATTCCCCACTCCCACTGTTAATTTTTGATCTCTTTGGGTTAACTACCTTTGTTGGGATTTTCTTTGTTTCCCTTTATAAGAGGGAGGGCCTATTCGATTATATTTAATTTTTTGTCTGTAAACTATAATTCAGTGATGTAAATGCTTTTCTTGATGTTGTGATATTTCTAGTGAAAATAAACATAATAAACCTTAAGCTATAGTGTTGGTCAAACCCCTGCCCTTATATGTTATCCATAGTTTTGTTTTCACGTCTGTAAGTATTGCTGTCACAAAATTGTGTGTACGTGAGTGTAGTGTAACTTGTATTTTGTACAAGGAGAGAAAGTGCGTCTAATTTAAATATAGTCGTAAAGATAGGCTGGATTACAGCAATTACTCAATCCAAGACCGTTCTTTCTCTTACACTATCACCCCCCTCGGGAAAAAGAAACCTATTTCTTACACCTTACTCTCACATAGTTATCACTATGACCTCTGCTTGGACGGGACCATAAATATCTCAGACCTATCTTATCAAAAATTACAACAGTCTTGTAGGATAGCAACAAACTGCTTCCACTTTGCTCGGTCTGCATACACCAAAGCAGTCAGTGGCCATCACGCCTGGTGGGGTCTTGTAAGGGTACCAACAAACTGCTTCCACTTTGTTTGGTCGGCATACACCAAAGCAATCAATGGCCGTCACGCCAGGTGGTGTTTTGTAGGGTAGCAACAAACTGCTTCCACTTTGCTCGGTCGGCATGCACCAAAGCATTTGTATGTTCTTTCACTTGTGCCTTTCTGTAGCTTTTTACTTTACACAATGAGATTTCCAGCCCCATGTATGACGTCATATTAGCCAGGTTTTATGACATGCGTGAGCCAGCTGTAAACTTATTCCTTCTTTCTTTCCTCAGAGGGCGCCCGGGAATTAAAGGGCGCCTTTCCCAGTGGGTGTTTATTTATAGTTAATACTTCTGTTTCTTCTTAGTATTTCTTTACTATATTGTGTGATTGCCTTTTGACTTGTTTCTTCAGTTATTCTTTCATAACATGTTATCATACATCGATACAGGGCCGACCTTAGGCTGATTTGACCTGTTTGATCCAACTGCGCCCTGTGCTTACAGAGCGCCAATCATTCGAGTTCCCACCTCCAGATTTGTTAGAAAAAAAAGAAAAGAAAGAAGATTACAAGATTATTGCAAATTAGTTATCAGGAATGTATGTTATAACATTGTATTAAAAATAAAACTATCTATCTATCTATCTATCTATCTATATATATATATATATATATATATATATATATATATATATAGATATATATATATATATATATAAATATATATATATATATATATATATATATATATATATATATATATATATATATATATATTAACATAAAATTTGCTACAACACAAGTATAATCTTAAGTCCAGTGGGCTCCATCAAAAAGGTCCAAATCAGGCTCCACAATTACTAAGGCCGAGCCAGCATTGATGTATAAAGATTTTAAACACATAAAGAACCGTTATGTGTGTGTAATATTTATTTACTGTATAAAGATTGCATGGCACAACGTTTCACTGACACTCTTTCGTTGTATTTTTGGATCAGAGCTGGTCAAATTAGTTTGAATACAGCACTCACGACCATTGAGTATCTGCGCACAGAGCAAGATTATATCCCTTGGTATACAGCCTCTAAGCAACTAGATGCTCTAGCACCTATGTTATACTTTACCTCACTGTATGGATCATTCCAGGTATGTGTCTCATCTGTTATACCTCGTACAATCAATAAATACAGGTAGATTTATGTTACAAGTGTACAGATAATAACTAAATAATCTACCACCTATGTTATACTTTACTTCACTGTATGGATCATTCCAGGTATGTGTCTCATCTGTTATACCTCGTACAATCAATAAATACAGGTAGATTTATGTTACAAGTGTACAGATAATAACTAAATAATCTACCACCTATGTTATACTTTACTTCACTGTATGGATCATTCCAGGTATGTGTCTCATCTGTTATACCTCGTACAATCAATAAATACAGGTAGATTTATGTTACAAGTGTACAGATAATAACTAAATAATCTACCACCTATGTTATACTTTACTTCACTGTATGGATCATTCCAGGTAAGTGTGTCATCTGTTATATCTTGTACAATCAATAAATAAAGGTAGATTTATGTCACAGGTGTACAGTTAGTAACTAAGTGCAAGCTTCTGCTTAGTACAATTAATCATCATCATCCTTACACAGCATGGAGCCACCATTGTAGCTGACCCCCTTGCTGGAAGCCTGCACCAAGCAGTCACATGATCTTGCAGCTGTCACATGATCTTGCAGCAGTCACATGATCTTGCAGCAGTCATTTCTGTGGCAAATAGTTTTACATCATGAGGTTGCCAGCCTCATGTACAACCTTATATTAGATTCCTTGTACCTGAGAGTTCAGTAGTCCTATTTTTTTCTTTGTCTCTTCAGAGACACCCCCCCCCCCCCCCCCCCCCCCCCCCCCCGAGCAACATAGATTTTTAGTACAGTTAATTATTAAAGTGAAATCACATATATGAACACTAGAATTGATGCCAAAACATCAACATTGCTAGAGCAACAATTATTACAGAAGACCTTGTAACATTATGGTTCTAAAGTGGCAATATAGCAACTGTTACCAGGATGCGTTGAGATTTGTTATTAATTCAGTTCTTTAACTTGTGATTTACAGGTCAGTAGCAAAATGTTTTATTACTAAACTTTGCTGTTTTCAGAGTTTTATGAAAGACAATTTAAATGGAACCTACCACAATTTTAGGCTCGGGAACATCAGGCCAGGCCACATAGATGTGTGAGTCTTTTTGTTTGTAGTTTATTGAGAGGTTGATTGGCTATAACAGACTGATTAAACAGCATAAAAGAGGATATGTTTGGGGCTGTACCAGACTGATTAAACAGCAGAAAAGAGGATATGTTTGGGGCTGTAACAGACTGATTAAACAGCAGAAAAGAGGATATGTTTGGGGCTGTAACAGACTGATTAAATAGCAAAAAAGAGGATATGTTTGGGGCTGTAACAGACTGATTAAACAGCAGAAAAGAGGATATGTTTGGGGCTGTAACAGACTGATTAAACAGCAGAAAATAGTATATGTTTGGGGCTGTAACAGACTGATTAAACAGTAGAAAGGTGTTACGTGTCTTTTTACTTGATAACGTTAATATATATTGACAGGATGGTTCCTGTAGGCCAAGTTCACTTGTAGGGTAGCGAACATCTAGACACTGAAACCAGCCAACATCAATCACCCTTCTTTGAGTCACAATGAACAAAGTGGACAGTATACATTTTGATTTAAATGTCACGATGCTCCAACTTGAATTACAATTCAGTTCAATATATAAATGGCATATAATATGCAGTCATCGATAACACTGTAGGCAGCCCGTTCATGTCTGGAATGCTGTCCTTTTCATTTTCCACTTTTTATTTAATCATATTTTCCCACTCGACATTGAGAATCCATACTCCCTTTAAATTAAAATAACTAGATACACCTCACAGAAGATCTTGATGTACTAGTGATGGAACAACATAGGGATGTAAAAGATAAATATATTTTCAGGAGCTCAAACACATGCGTCCACTCGCCATGACACACAATGGTAGAAAGCTTGTAGACAATCTCCTCACTTCTGTAGTGTTACGTTTCACGTCTGCCAAATACACCATATAGGCATGACGTCACTTCCTGTATTAAAAATGACTCCGTATAAAATAAACAAACAAGGAGCCCTGTCGAGCTACCTAATGATACCGACACAATCGTTATGAATTTTGATCATAACATTACTTCCCCCGGCAAAAATAAGGGAAACAAAGTTTTCATTATTCCCGTGGTGTGGGTATAACATCAGCAGAGTGAAATATGGTAACATCAAATTTCACTGTTAGGAAGAACTAGCATAGCACCCAGGTTTTCGCCATAGAGTTGGCAATTTAGCACTAAAAGTGTGGTCAATGGTTAAAACCAGAGCCGATGGCTACTACGAACAAATTCCTTTTTAACAGCAATGTGAGGTCGCCATAACTAATAGTACCCAACATATTAAAAAATTATGGTAGCAATACATGCACTTACATACCTCACACCGTCCAATAACACCTATCTGTCAAGTCCAGTATCAGTTGTCAATTAAATAACTTATTGATCAACAGCAATAATGCAAAGCATTCAAGAATAAACAAATATATAACCGCGTAAATAGATGAAATGAGGCAGACAATCATATTAGCAAAGTGAATGAATGCAACATCATACGCTAAAAGATTAAAGTCATGTGTACATCTTAAGTATTTGTCAGAAAAAGTGTATTGTGGTGCTAGTTGTCAGATTATCATCATAGTCTTCCATATGCACCCACTCTCATGCACAATATATTTAACATCATTAGAATCGAACTCATAGAGATCAATAGTGAGAAGTAGAATAAATGAAAGTCACGCAGTGATATTAAGTGTGAAAACTTACGAAGACTTTTGGTGTGTCTTCAGTCCATCAGACTGCCATCACCGGTGACAATACCTTGTCGAGGTATGGCGACTTGCGTACCCTGATTACCCCCAGAGCTATGCCAGCGGGAGTTTTACTCCTGGCAGGTTCTACCAAGCTGGACAGGTTTGCGTGGGCAGGGGTCAGACTAAAGCAGACACCCTGGTCCTCCAGGTTGGGGGTTTTAGCATTGGGCTGACACCCCTGTCTACGTAAAAAGAAATGAAGTTACGGAAACGACAACAAATGAACACAATTTGCTGCGGGACGGACATCCGGAGTCTAAGGCTCGTATGACTGCCAGTGGTGAAAGCCGAAAGGAAGCCACTGACATGAGAACGGACGTCCTGACCGCAAAACATGATACAAGAATAGGATTTTGGAATGTCAGGACAATGAACGAGACGGGTAAACTAAAACAGGTCATGGCAGAAATGAGAAACTATAGGTTACACATTCTAGGGATAAGCGAGAGCAGATGGACAGGGGCAGGAACAGTTAAAACAGCAACAGGAGAAACAGTACTTTACTCTGGAAGAGAGGATGGACAGCACAATGAAGGTGTAGCCATTATTCTACAGAAATGAATAGAAAGGACATTACTGGAATGGAAACCCATCAACAACAGACTGATAAGATTGAGAGGTAGATTCACCAATACTATAATAATACAATGCTACGCACCAACGAATGACAGCGACGAAGAGGTCAAGGATGAATTCAATCAACAACTGCAGAAATAAATGGAAGACACACCTTGATATGATCTTATTATAGTAATGGGAGACCTCAATGCGAAAGTTGGTACACACAATACATATAATGAAAGAGTAATGGGGAAATGCGGCAGCGGAACAGCAAACGAAAATGGGGATAAATTAATAAGTTTCTGTAGCATTAACAACCTGGTAATTGGAGTAACACTTTTCCCACATAAAGAAATTCACAAATTAACATTGGAATCACCAAATGGTCCAGACAGAAACCAGATAAACCACATCATGATTAATGGTAGATGGAGACATGCATTACAAGATGTGAAGGTAAGAAGAGGTGCAGATGTGGGAAGTGATCACCATTTAGTAGTAGCAAAACTGAAAGTGAAACTAAGAAAGGCTGCACCAACTGTAACTACACAGAAAAGGTTTGACATCAGCAAATTGAAGGACTCCCTTACCAGAAAAGCTTTTGCGGCCGACATAAAGAAACGATATCAATTTGCCAAAAGTCAGGAAAAGACATTGACTGATGATATAGACCAGAATTTCAACACCATTTCAACAATATACAAAGAAAGCAGCAAATCATGCTTGGGATTCCAGGAAAGGAAGAAGCAAGACTGGATAACACCAGAAACATTAAACACCATAACGATGAGAAAGGAAATGAAAAGAAAGAAAACAGAAGCGAAGTCCCCCAGGTTAAAGCAACTATATAGCGAACAGTACAGTCAGCTGGACAAGGAAGTTAAACGCCAAACCCGAGCCAACAAAAGGAATTTCCTAGACGATCTTGCAAGACAGGCAGAGGAGGCAGCACTGAGAAATGAACAAAGCACAGTATACAAAATAACTAAATTAATCAGCGGAAAACGAGGTGCAAACAATATTACATTAGTAAGAGATAAGCAAGGTAATCTCATCACGACAGCAGAGGGACAGGAAACAAGATGGGCAGAGCACTTCAGAGAAACTCTGAACAAGGAACCACCAGAGACACAATTGAATGTTCCTGAAGCTGAAAACGATCTAGATGTGAATACAGATATTTCACGCAAAGAAGAAATCATCACAGCAATCAAAGGGTTAAAGAACGGCAAAGCTCCGGGCCATGATAACTTAAATGCAGAGCTATTTAAGACAGACCCTGAGCTAGCAGCAGAACTATTAGAACCACTATTTGCACAAGTGTGGAAAACGGGGACAACACCATCAGAGTGGAACAAAGGAATAATTGTCAAATTGCCCAAGAAGGGAGATCTTTCAGACTGCAATAATTGGAGAGGAATCACTCTTCTCTCAGTTCCCAGCAAAATACTAGGCAGGATAATTATACAGAGAATTTCAAAGGCAGTAGACCACAAACTGAGGAAAGAACAAGCAGGATTTAGAAAGAACAGGAGATGTGTAGATCATATATTCACTCTCAGAAACATTATAGAGCAGTGCTCAGAATGGCAAAGACAGCTTTACATTAATTTTGTTGATTTTGAAAAGGCTTTCGACAGCATACATAGGGACAGTTTATGGAAAATACTGAGGGCTTATGGAATTCCAAGCTGCATAGTGTCAATTATAAAAAGCCTCTATGCCAACTTTACGTGTAGTGTTGGTCAGAGCAACCTAACCTTTGAGGTGAAGACAGGAGTACGACAGGGATGCCCCTTATCAACCACTCTATTTTTAACAGTCATAGACTGGGTGATGCGCCAGACAACAGAGGGCAGTCCAAGAGGAATAAGATGGACAACATTTTCTACATTGGAAGATCTGGAATATGCAGATGACATTGCACTACTAGCACATTCACATCAACACATCCAGGAAAAAAACGGATAGACTTAATAAGTTTAGCCAGCAGGTGGGCTTGAATAAAAAAGTTAAAGAAGTCTGAGGTCATGACCCTCAATGTGAGCAACCCTGAGCCCATATCAGTAAGGAATAAGCAATTGGTACAGACAGATACCTTCACATACCTAGGAAGCATAGTAACACCAGACGGCGGGGCAGGCAAAGACATCAACATCAGAATGAATAAGGCAAGAACAGCCTTCTTTAGCCTAAACAACATCTGGAAGTCCTCCCAATACAGCACAAGCACAAAATTAAGATTATATCAGAGCTGTTTGCTTTCTGTGCTTCTCTATGGTGCGGAATGCTGGAGAGTTACAGAGAAGGAAATGTCGAAATTGTCCTCTTTTCACACAACATGCCTAAGAAAAATTCACCGAATCTTTTGGCCAAATACCATCACTAACCAAGATCTGCTTACTCGTAGCAAGCAAGAGGACATGCACACCATCATAGCTGGCAGACGCTGGAGCTGGGTTGGTCATGTCCTCAGAAGAGACTCCGATGCCATCACAAGAACAGCTATGCTTTGGACCCCTGAAAGAAAACGAAAGAGAGGCCGACCAAAAACAACCTGGCGGAGGACTGTGGAGGCTGAGATGCAAAGAATGAACCAGAGTTGGGGCACTCTACGAAGGATGGCCACCGACCGAGCAAAGTGGAATCAATTTGTTGTTGCCCTACAAGACGCCACTAGGCGTGATGGCCACTGACTGCTATGACGGTCGGCGGCTAAGGATCAAAGAAGAAGAATATTTTAAAATTATAGTAGCAATACATGCACTTACATACCTCACACCGTCCAATAACACCTATCTGTCAAGTCCAGTATCAGTTGTCAATTAAATAACTTATTGATCAACAGCAATAATGCAAAGCATTCAAGAATAAACAAATATATAACAGCGTAAATAGATGAAATGAGGCAGACAATCATATTAGCAAAGTGAATAAATGCAACATCGTACGCTAAAAGATTAAAGTCATGTGTACATCTTAAGTATTTGTCAGAAAAAGTGTATTGTGGTGCCAATAAAAAAAATGTTATCTTGCACCTAATGAAGTTGTGTGACCAATCAGGTAAGGATACGCTGATGTATGGTACGAATTGACAATAGTATTGAGAACTCTCAAAATGTTCACTCAATAATTAGTGTGAGTGTATTAATGCCTTGTGTCAAAGACCGAATCTTATCCCGCGAATTAAAATTAATTAACAGCTAACTAAAGCACTGTAGTGAAAAGTGATAGTGTAATTGTATTGTACACACTAGTGAAATAATAAATAGCTAAAGTCCAGCGAAAATATTTCCAAACAAGAACAAAGTTAGTGTCCATGATTCTCTGCTATATTATAGTATGTTCCTTTAAAAGTTCATTTTAAGTACGAGTGATAAAATTTCAAACGGATATCGATTACAACGGGTACGATAGGATTACTCTTGTTGAGTCCCCTTGACCATGCGAAGCATCCCTGAGTTAATTCCCTTAATCTTTAGGCGCAGTTCCAATAATAGAATAAATCAAGATTTTTGATGTGGGCAAGAGAGACATAAAGCACTATGATCAGCATCCTTGGAGGGCAAAATTACCAATAGCACCAACCAGAGATGCTACCTATGGAGCATACATGCCACATGCTATGGTTTACCCATAATCTGTAAAAGATGTTTGCGTTTTCAGATGTGTACACCCTGTACATAATTTATGTACAGGTTTTCTAACCCATTCCCCTTATTACTGTGTCTCAGAGTTCTTTTATAAGTCCTATTGAACACAGGATTTCCCAGTCTGTTAGCGATAATTAAGCACAGAAATAGACTAAATGATGACACCATCACATTATTTTTACGGTATAAAATACTCAGACATTTATTGTTTGGGTTTTAAAATAAGTGAAGACCTGCTTTAAAAGGCAAAGTCCCCGTTCCTCATTTATAATGCAGACCACTGTAATTGAAAATATTTTTACACTAATTAACTCTTTTGATATGTTTTTTTCAGTCTTTGTACAGGTATGGCAGGTCTTTGTACAGGGTTTTGGATTTTTTGTACAGGTTTTTTCATCTCTGAGGTGTGGCATGTATGATGGAGTCAACTCAGTTTGAATGAAGAGAGGATCCTACATCAAGCTGAAGAGCAAAGAATATATAAAAAAGACACCAAGCAAATTATAGTGAGGGTTATCACTACAATGGCACATCATCTCCATAGTCAGTTATGACTGAAAGAGGCTGCTACTGCTTTATTCCTTTTATTTTGTCTGTTTAAATAAACTACTTACTTACTTACTTAGTTGTCCCTTTTCTGCCCTGGGGTGTAGAGGTTTGCCAGAGAGAGCGCCATACTATCCTATCAGCTGTCTTCCTCCTGACCTGATTCCATTCTAGTCCTCAGTCCTTCAGAGATTGTCTAATATTGTTCTCCCAGCGGACTCTGGGTCGTCCTGGAGTTCTGGATCTCTGGCACCATTGTAGTTGGGATTGTTCTACTTGGGTCTGCAGGGGCTGGGTTTTGAGGCCTTGCCGTATCATCTGGTTGCGGACCATGTCCTTTCTTGTTACTTCAACCACCTTGCTCAGATACCTCATTTCTGAGGTTTGGAGCTAGCTTTTATTGGTTGTAGTCATTGCTCACAACTTGCATCCAAAGGTCAAGAACTGGAACATAGGTGGAGCGGTATACAGCCATCCTCTTCTTCTTGCCAACTTCTCTTTTGCTGAGGAATCCTCGATTTATGGCCTGAAAAAGTCTCCCAGCTGCTGCTCTTCGGGTAGCCAACTCTTCTTTGAAGCCGCCCTTCCAGTCTGTGACAGCTCCAAGATATTTAAAGTGGTTGACCTGCTCCAGGGCCTGTTTTCCCAGCATAATCTGATGCCTTCTTCCCTCTCGTGATATCACCATGTTTTTTGTTTTGGAGCTGCTGATAACCATCTCTTTTTTCTCCAGTTCTTCCTTCCTGACTTGCAGGTTGGATTGAAGATGTGCTTCTGATTTAGAAATCAAGGCAGCATCATCAGCAAATGCCAGCTTTGAAATACAAATCTGTCTCATCTTCCAGTACCCCAATGAATACTTTCTTGTTTTCTTCTTACATGCTATAATGACATCATCCATGAGGAGTATGAAAAGATAAGGTGACAGGATATCACCTTGTCTTACGCCAGTGGTCCTGAACTCTTCTGACTTATGGTTTGCCGCCCTCACATAATTTATGCATCTCTTGTAGAAGCTCTGTATAGCATGGATCAGAGGTACTGGAATGTTTTTCTTTGCCAAGCAGTGCCAAAGTTTGCTCCAGGAGACCTTGTCAAACACATTCTCCAGATCCAAGAACTAAGGATGCGTCTCACCTTTATACTCAAGGGCCTTTTCACTCAGCTGTCTGAGTGTGAAAATAAGGTCTTGAGTACTTCGGTTTGCTCTGAAGTCCCATTTGACCTCATCCATTTGTGGCTCAGCTAGTCTCTGTTCCAGGATTCTAGAGTAAATTTTACCAACAACACTGAGAAGATATATGCCTCTGTGATTCCCACATTGTCGGTTGTCACTCTTTTTTAATTTAGGTGTTCTGATGGCGATCTCCCAATCCTTTGGTATGGTTTTGTGACACCAGGCTGCCTGTAGATCCCTCAGAACTAATAGGTCGCCTGCTGCTCCCGTGTACTTAACCATTTCTAGTGTTATTCCATCATGTCTTGCTGCTTTGCCCATCTTGATTTTCCCCAGTGCTACCTTCAGTTCTTCAATCTTGATACTATCTTTATCACCATTGGTTTCCTCTTTTGTGATAGTGCTTATCATTTTTGAGGCTTGACCTTGCTCACCATCCAGGAGCTCTGAGAAATATTCTTTCTATCATTCCAATACTTCCTTTGGGGCAGTAAACAATCTGACTTGCTTGTCCTTTATGAATTTAAGAGGACACTGTTTTTCCTCCCTCATGTATTTGCTTCATACCTTCCGATAACTTTACCCCATCTAGCGTGGTCATTTCCAACTCTGGCATTGAAATCTCCGATTTTAAATAAAACTGATATAGATTTGTTATGGTAAGTGTGTGAAAGAAAAATTGCATGAGGGTCATGTGAAGATTAATTGGTTGTGATTGAAGTTATTACGTTATTTATTTAATAGTTGATTAATTTTATAAATGTGTTAATTTGATAATCAGTTTACCCATACTGATATCTTTTTATTCTTCTATATTTCCTCTCATTCACACTTTCAGGACCACCCAGTCACTCATTGCCAAGCAATCTTGCTACTATGGTATCCAAGAATGTCTTAAAGATGTCAGTATTCTGTATCAACAGTGGATGAATAATCATAGCCACAATCCGTAAGCAGATGTGGAGATGGGTAGGATCATTATTTTTTTTCAAAAACTGAGGAATCCTGTTGATGCCCTTGCCAGACAGTCCTTGTTCTGGAATCCTCAGTGTAGGAGAAGAAGTAGTAGACCAATAAAAACATGGAGAAGAGAACTGGAGACAGAAATAAAAATGATGAGGAAAACGTGGAAAAACCTTGAGCTAATGGCATTCAACAGGACTTGGCATACATTTGTTGAAGGCCTATGTTTCTATTATGGCAGTGTTTGTTTATGTGTCACTGAATAGTGAATTACGTGATTATATGGTAAATAACAGTGTTATGATTAAAATTCATAACGAGTGTGTCTATATCATTAGGTAGCTCGACAAGGCTCCTTGTTTGTTTATTTTATACGGAGTCATTTATTAATACAGGAAGTGACGTCATGCCTATATGGTGTATTTGGCAGACGTGAAACGTAACACTACAGAAGTGAGGAGATTGTCGGCAAGCCATCTACCATTGTGTGTCATGGCGAGTGGACGCATGTGTTTGAGCTCCTGAAAATATATTTATCTTTTACATCCCTATGTTGTTCCATCACTAGTACATCAAGATCTTCTGTGAGGTGTATCTAGTAGCTTCATTTTAAGGGAGTATGGATTCTCAATGTCGAGTGTGGAAATATGAGTAATAAATTGTGGAAGATGAAAGGACAGCGTTTAAGACATGAACGGACTGCCTAAAAATTTATCGATGACTGCATATAGTATGCCCTTTATATATTGAACTAAATTGTATTTCAAGTTGGAGCATCGTGACGTTTAAATAAATATGTATACTGTCCACTGTGTCCATTGTGGCTCAAAGAAGGGTGATTGATGTTGGCTGGTTTCGGGTGTCTAGATGTTTGCTACCCTAGAAGTGAGCTTGGCCTACAGGAACCATCCTGTCATATAAAATTAACATTTTAAAGAAAAAAGACACGTAACAAACAGATGTCATGTCTTTATTCTGATAACAGTATTATGTCATAGTACAATCCAAGCTGTTAGTTGGTACTCATGTTATCTTGTTTATACTGACTTCCCTGGTGTCTAGGGTTAATCGAACCTTCAAGTCTATAGTCTACTGTTATGCTGTAGCGAATGGTGGATGGGAGGAGTGGAAGTTTGCTTTAGACGTAAGTTGACAAACAAAACCCTATTTGCATAAAGCCTTTTGACCCATTACAGTTTTAAATGAGAATTAGTATATTTTGATAACCATTATTTCTGCTTTAATTCCTATTTTTCACAAAAACTCTATATTTGTTCGCCTTTGCTTCCATGAAATTTCCTTTGCATATTTACATTTCAAAGGGCTCATGATTTTTTTCCAACTTCTTGATCGCTGTCCGTGTTTTGCACTATACATTTACATAAAGCATGTCTAGAGCCTGAATAACACTTAATGCAATTGTTGTCTTAGTTGTATGGTTGTTAGTTGCTGCATGACAAATCATCATCAATACCTTTCAACAGATTCATGCCAAGCCTTCATGTGCTGTACCATCTTCTCTAGGTCTATCCATATCTTCTTTATTCCTTTTTTGGTCAACTTCCTTGGCTTTACTGCCGCTATCACACCCCCTCCCCCAGCTTCAATACCTTTGCGTTTTGCAAAGTCACAACCACCCACAGTTACTTCTCATATATACTTCTCATCGTAGGTCTTGCCGTGACTCCTTGCCATTCTCCCAACTTCTCCGCCTCAGCCGCTTTTGGCAAGACAACTTCTTTCACTGCCAAGCACATGAGATGTTGGACTTCTTCCACGGTAGACAATATCCAGATTGTGTTCTCACCTCTACCTTTAGAGTGCATTCTCCCTATCTCTCTTCTAGAGACCTTTAACCCGCACTATAAAACCTCTTTGGACAGTCAAGTTAATATTGACCTCTCACCCCCACATCGCTGTTGTTAGAAAGATTCTCTATCCCACCTATTTCTTCTACAAGCTCATCCAGTGACAGGGAAAGTGTTCTGTGAGACACCATTTGTGGTCTATAGACATGACAAAACCTTGAAGGACCTCCTGGTCCATAGCCATCTAAAAACTGTGACTGGATGCCACTTTTACAGCCACGAAACCAGACACGATGCAATATATGCTAGTATGTCATCCAAAAGTATCATTTCCCCTAAAGCCACGTTCGCCATCTCTAATGGCTTTACATACGAGTCGAGCAATGTCATTTATATCAACATATGCAAATGTTGTGGTATAACTTACATTGACCAAACCGGCACATGACTTGGGGATTGTCATAATCAAGTTGATGATGCATTTGAAAAAACCATCGCCTCTAACCTTCTGATTTCTCTTTCAAATAACTCTTATTCCACCTTCATGTTCAATTTCCATGTATTTTTTTTTGTCCTCTGCATTTTGCCACCTTTACATCTCTTGTTCTGCTTGCCCTGTTTCATTCATTTAGATAAATCAATCTTGAATGAAACAAACAAAAACAAATTATCCCAGGTTAAAACGAAAACTAATTATAGCAGGTTAAAACAAAAACTAATTATCCCAGGTTAAAACGAAAACTAGTTATCCCAGGTTAAAACGAAAACTAATTATCCCAAGTCAACACAAAAACTAATTATCCCTAGTCAAAACAAAAACTAATTATCCCAGGTTAAAACCAATTATCCCAGGTTAAAAAGAAACTAATTATCCCAGGTTAAAACAAAAACTAACTATCCCATGTTAAAACAAAAACTAATTATCCCAGGTTAAAACGAAAACTAATTATCCCAGGTCAAAACAAAAACTAATTATCCCA
Organism: Oreohelix idahoensis; assembly: GCA_024509875.1. Lineage (NCBI taxonomy): Eukaryota > Metazoa > Mollusca > Gastropoda > Stylommatophora > Oreohelicidae > Oreohelix > Oreohelix idahoensis. The sequence continues at coordinate 479,359 of JAMPIV010020157.1, read as the reverse complement.
AGTTAAAACGAAAACTAATTATCCCAGGTCAAAACAAAAACTAATTATCCCAAGTTAAAACGAAAACTAATTATCCCAGGTCAAAACAAAAACTAATTATCCCAGGTTAAAACAAAAACTAATTATCCCAGGTTAAAACAAAAACTAATTATCCCTGGTTAAAACGAAAACTAATTATCCCAGGTTAAAACAAAAACCCCCAACGGGCTGATCACCCGTTTGCCAGTCACTTTGATTACGGAAACAACAACAAACGGATTGATTTGTCGTTGCCCTAAAGACGCCATTAGGCGTGATGGGAACAACGGCAAAGAAAATCTATTTGCTGTTGCCCTTAAGACGCCACTAGGCGTAATGGCCACTACTGACTGCTTTGCCGGTCGTTGGCTAAGGACGGAAGAAGAAGAAAACAAAAACCAATTATCCCAGGTTAAAACAAAAACTAATTATCCCAGGTTAAAACAAAAACTAACTATCCCATGTTAAAACAAAAACTAATTATCCCAGGTTAAAACGAAAACTAATTATCCCAGGTCAAAACAAAAACTAATTATCCCAGATTAAAACGAAAACTAATTATCCCAGGTCAAAACAAAAACTAATTATCCCAGGTTAAAACAAAAACTAATTATCCCAGGTTAAAACAAAAACTAATTATCCCAGGTTAAAACAAAAACTAATTATCCCTGGTTAAAACGAAAACTAATTATCCCAGGTTAAAACAAAAACTAATTATCCCAGATTAAAACAAAAACTAATTTTTACAGTTTAAAACAAAAACTAATTATCCCAGGTTAAAACAAAAACTAATTATCCCTGGTTAAAACGAAAACTAATTATCCCAGGTTGAAACAAAAACTAATTATCCCAGGTTAAAACAAAAACTAATTATCCCAGGTTAAAACAAAAACTAATTATCCCTGGTTAAAAAGAAAACTAATTATCCCAGGTTAAAACAAAAACTAATTATCCCAGGTTAAAACAAAAACTAATTTTTACAGGTTAAAACAAAAACTAATTATCCCAGGTTAAAACAAAAACTAATTATCCCGGGTGTAGTAATATCCTCAATACAATAGATAAATTAGATAAAACATTATAAAGTATAAGGTCAAAATAGGGTAGAAATAAAATATTGGGTTGCGATTAGCTTCTTCGCCCCGCCTGCAAACATATCGCTTTCTATAGGCCTTACTGTTAAATATTACATGTTTGAAACAAATCGACGCATACTTTTTGTTCTAGACGGAATGAGAGACAAGAAACGGAGGAGGGGGAAAGGAGAGACAGAATAATGCTACCATCAGCCCGCGTTGTTTGGAATCAAAAATTGAAATGAACGCGCGAGATGGCTTTTGGCAGATTTGAAAATACGACGCAAGGCCACTACTTGTATCGTCCTATAGTCACGCAGTGGAAATGTATAAACACACACACCGCTCTCATTTCATGTATTGTAGCGTAAATTCTGACGTAACACAGACATTGTCGTTTTGGTTTGAAAAAAAGCGTTGGAGAGAGGGGGAAAAAAATGGTGGATTTCTAGATTCAAATAATATTGACGACTATCATGAAAAAATATGGAAACACAAAATACCATACTTAGGGAAATAAAACTTAGATATATTAATGGCATATGGTCTCCTGATCAATAATATGTTTCAAATTACAAAATCGTCCAATTAATACCCAAGATATTGCAATAATACTATATAGGTTAGAACAGACTGACGAACGGACTATCGTCCTTGCTTATCTTATAGGTAACATTTGGGGACGCAATTTTGAAAAAAGAGGCAGAAGAGGGTAAGAAAAACCAAGTGGAGAAATCTAGGAGTAAGTGAGAGGTGGAATTGAATATTTGTTAGCCCAAAAATCAAGCCTATTTTTAGATGTAATGCCAAGATCGGACGGACCAACCGACAGCGGAACACCTATTTGTTTGGAGTGTTTTTTTTTTTTTTCTTTTTTTAACATTGAATTCAAAAGTTGGTAGACGCCGATTTCTATTGGCCAGCGTAGGGGATATTGAGAAAAAAAATTGTAAGGCTGGACGCCATTTGATTAAATCGTTCCCTTAAACAGGTCGATTGATAGACCAGAAGTTTGACTTGCTTCATCATATAATAAAAACATAATAAGACAAGCCGTCATAGTCTGGCAGCGGCACAGCTAAATTTGTGCCAAAATCATCGTATCTGTGTGTATTTCATTGAATTTGTGGTAAGAACGAAATTATTAATATTTTATTTAACAATTTGAGTGTGAGATACTGCCATATGAAAAATATTTTACGACTGTAAGTACACAGGTCCCTAGCAGACTTATGCAGGGCCTAGAGGTTGATCCATCATATAATAAACTACCAGAGAGGTAGAACCAAAAGATTACATAGGTTGTCATCAAGGATCATATCACCCATCATATTTTATGGAAAAAGATCAATGATAATGGCAGAGGTGTTGCAGCCATTAGGGGAGAGGAAAAAGAAAACTGGTACAAACTGTAACATCAATCTATGAGGATGAGCTGGGTTGGTCAGAGAGATCTGACCATGTTCTTTTATTTTGAATGTGTTGTTTGTGGAAATGGTAGCATAAATACTATGTAAAGAAGGAAACATAAATTTCATATTGCAGGGTTTCTTACTGGCACTAGTCAAGTGCCAGTTTTCCTGAGGGAAGAATCTGTATGATTGTTGAAGTTTCTCTAGTGGTACAAGCTTTCTACCACTGGAGTAGTAATATCGGTACAAGCTCTCTACTATATTACCTCAAGACAAGTGAGACAGTGGCCGTTGGCCGAAGAGACAACTATATTCCAACTACTTGTGCCAGATAAGTGATTATGATCTGGCCCGAGACAATTCATGGACAGAATATATTATAAATTAATTGTATTACTAAAACACCATTTCCACCCATAAAGTGAAAAGAAGATTTGTGAATAAGGACATGGGAATGATGTAAAACCCCCAACCCGCCATCTAGTACCAGTTAACGTTAGTAAAGATATATTATCACCATTATTAGAATTTAAATTATGTGCTTGGACAGATTGTCCCTTTTGTTTAATTGAATTGACTTGTATATATATATATATAAATTGATTTCATTTGATTTTGATAGTCCTGACCAAAATAATATTAGGTTCAGGAATAAATAAATTGTAAACAGATTTGTTAAATACCAAATTTAAAGCACTGAGTTAGTTGAGTTGATCATAGAATTTAATATCTGTGTGTGTGTGTTTGTGTATTGGGTTACCATCACACCACACTTACATTACCCTAGAAATTTAGACGTAGTCATCATTTATTCTAGTGAAAAATATAACTCTGAGTGAGATCATAGGGTGGTAGCAGAAAGTACCCTGAAAACACACCCCATAAATTGTTAGATTCAGGGGCCTTCACAGCTTGACCTCACTCAGTTACAAATTAAATACAACACCAACATTCATAACATCAAAACCCACCACATATATTGGGTAGCTCGCTCCGGGATATAAAATTATCAGTTAATATAAAATTTAATATTGTATCACTATTATCCCTAGAGGTTAAAAATATCCTATAATAAAGATAAAAGTACTTTAAGGTGGAAATTACCAGTTGATGAATTGTCACGGCCAGTAGTTAATTAATTAATCATAGTTGGTAATTTGTTTATTAGAGTTTTAAATTTGTCTTAGTACATTGTTAAAGTTGCTTAAGACAGAATGGTAGACTTGGCCAAATTTAGATCTGCTGCTGTGCAGACTGCAAGAGAGATGGGTATGGATGGGCCAGAACTGGTCCAGTATGTAACCTCAGAGTGTGATAAATTTATTGAACGAGATAGGGAAGATAGGAAGGTAGAGGCAGATAGAAAATTAGAGGTTGAGAAAGAAATTAAAAGATTACAGATTGAGGCTGACAAAGAGGCCAGGGCATTGGAGGCTGATAGAGAGGCTGAGATTAAACGGCTCCAATTTGAAGAAAAGAAATTGGAGGCTGAGACTGAAGAAAAACGACTGCAAAGGGAAGCAGAAGATAAACTATTAGAAAGGTAAGCAGAGGATAAGAGATTACAGAGGGAGCACGAGTTGCGACTAAGGGAGTTGGAGTTGCAGGGCCATGCTCCCGAAATTAGCAACAGCCCCTCTACATCCGATGCCACTGCCAGTCAGGGGGCTTCAAACTCAGCCATGGGGTTTCACTTAGACCATTTTGTTGAGAAAGATGATGACATAGAATCATTTTTAAGCAGATTTGAGGTTTTAGCCACCACTTATGGGTTAGAAAAAGAAAGGTGGAGTTTAAAGTTATCTCAGGGTCTTAGGGGAACATCTTATGAAGTGTTTGCAAAGATGAGCAGGGATGACCAAGACAATTATGACATGTTAAAGCAGGCTTTGTTGTTAAGATATGAGAAGAATGGAGAATTTTATCGTAAGAAGTTTAGAAATGCCAAGCTTTTGTCTGGGGAGACATACCCCCAATTCTCTGCCAGATTGGAAACCTATTTGGAGAAATGGACTGCTCTGGGGAAGACCCAAGATCTTAAAGAGATGATCATGATAGAGCAATTAAGGTAGTCCATGGCTCCAGACTTGAGAAAGTTTCTCATAGAACAAGGTGCAGAGAGGTTGGGTGAGGTATTAAATGTCGCAGAGAGGTATCAGGCGGCCCAGGCAGAAGTGGCTGGCACTAAGAAGAAGCATGTAGAAAATTATAGGGCCCCACAAAACTCTAGTAAATTTGAAAATAAAGATCAGGGAAACCGAGGTAAACCCAACTTTGATAGGCCAAGAGGTGAATATCGAGATAGAAACCCACAGTTCAATGACCGAAAATATGATGAAAGAAAACCTTTCCACCAAGGAAAGTTATGATGTAAGAGGGACACTCATAACACCAACGTTTGTAAAAGGAAACCTTCTACCTTCGCTGCTATGAAAACGGGGAACAAGGGATTAAAGGACAAACCCGCTGGACAGCAGGAACCTTATCACCCCCCAGTTTGTGAAGATGTTGTATGCAATGGGGTCACCATCAGGTGCCTTTATGATACTGGATTAGATTTTGATTCTGTTGTGAGTTCTCACCTAGTAAACCCAGATCAGTATACCACAGAAACAGTGGAGATACAAGGTGCAACTAAGGACGTAGCAACCATGACACTTCCCATCGCCAGGATAACTGTGAAAACTCGCTATGTGGAAGGCGTAATAAAAGCAGCAGTGATAAGCGAACCAATCTACACTCTGATATTGGGGTGTAGATATGTCTTCTTGGGGAATCCCAAGAGACCTGTGATCATGGCAACAGTGCAGACCAGATCACAGTCAAAGAAGGAGGAGGATAATCCTATAAATACTCATCCAGAGGAGATGAGGAAGGCACAGGCTGAGGACAGATCACTCAAGCCGTGTTTTGAGAAACTGCCTAAATGCTATACACCTCCAACAAAAGGAGACTACTATATGAAGAATAAACTGATCTATAGGAAGGCCGGAACTGGTTCAAATGGTCACGGACAGCTGGTTCTTTCCACTTCATATAGGGAGAAAGTGATGGAACTAGGGCATGCAATTCCCTTCAGTGGTCATATGGGAATCAGCGCAACAGGACAGCGTATAGCTTGTCATTATTTCTGGCCAGGGATAACCGAAGATATAAAGAGATATGTAAAATCCTGTCCAGAATGCCAAAGGGTAGCTCCAAAGCATTGGACTGCCCCAGCAACTCTAGGGGAGATGCCCATAGTGGGAACACCTTTTGAGAGAGTTGCGGTGGATATTGTGGGACCTCTCACACGTACCAAGAGGAGGAACAGTTACATCCTCACTCTGGTGGACACTTGTTCTATGTGGGGAGAGGCGATAGCCCTGTCGTCAATCGATTCGAAGCATGTGGCAGAGGCATTACTTACTATATTCACGAGGTTAGGATTCCCGCATCAAATCTTGACTGATAACGGCTCACAGTTCAAGGGGAAACTAACGGAAGAAGTTTTTAGGTTGTTCCAAGCCAAGCACTTTCACTGTAGTCCGTATCACCCCCAGGGGAACGGCCAGGTTGAGAGGTTCAACGGGACTCTCATTTCTATCCTGAGAAAGCTGGCAATGAAAGACCTGATACGTGGGACCAATATTTGCCCGCTGCGTTGTTTGCGTACCGGGAAGTTCCACATAATTCGACCGGAATGGCACCGGCAGCCCTATTATTTGGGAGGCCAATCAAAGGTCCATTGGAAGCCTTATTGACGACGTGGACCGATGAGAAGGCAGAAGAGACTGTTACCTCATCATATCAATATGTGAACGAGCTGACCCCTCGTCTTAAAACTGGCTGGAAACTTGCTAATGATAATTTGAGACAAGCCAGGAAAAAACATGCTGCATATTATAATAAGAGAGCAAAGGATAGGGAATTAGCTGTGGGAGAGAAGGTGCTTCTTCTACTACCCGGCAGCAGTAACAAGTTGCAAATTGGATGGCAAGGTCCATATACAGTTCTAGAGAAGGTGTCTAGAACTAACTATAAAATAGATAAGAATGGGAAAGAGAAAATCTATCATGTGAACCTTCTAAAGAAATATCTGGACAGACAAATCCAGGAAGGAACACACTTAATGACCTTGTCTATCGCAACGGAGATGAAAAATGAACCACTCGCCTCTCACGAATACCCCCTAACCCCCTGTGAGACAGCTGCACAGGTAAAAGTCAGTAAACACTCGACGAAAAATCAGAGGGAGAGGGTTAAAAAAGTTCTGGATGAACATACAGACGTGTTAACGGACAAACCGGGGCACACCAATTTGTTGAAATATGATATGAAGTTACTAGACCCAACACCCATCTGTATGAGAGCCTATTCGATTCCTTTCGCTAAGGAAAAAGCTTTGAAAGAGGAGATAGATTATTTGTTACAAAAAGGGGTTATTTCTCACAGTGAATCTCCTTATAGCTCTAGTGTGGTTTTGTTGAGGAAACCATCTGGGGAACATAGACTGTGCATAGATTACAGGAAACTGAATGCTGTCACCTAAGGTCAGGTGGATCCATTACCTGATACAAATCAACTATTTGCCAGGCTGAGCAAGGCAAAATATTTTTCGGAGGTGGATCTTAGCAAAGGTTATTATCAAATTCCAGTAAAGCCTGAGGTTCGACCTTATTTAGCATTTAGCACATCGGAAGGACATTATGAGTTCAAAATGTTGCCGTTTGGGTTGAAAAGTGCTCCGAGTGTGTTTTCTAGGGTGATGCGAAAATTGTTGGATCCCCTGAATAATCCACGTATTACGAATTTCATGGATGATATCCTCATCGCTACTGAAACATTTGAAGAACACGTTAACTCTTTGAATATGCTATTTGGTAGACTCAGAGAGGCAAACATGACTGCTAGACCAACCAAATGTTGTATGGATGTAAAGAGTTGGAGTTCTTGGGACATACAGTATATCAGGGTAGCATGACCCCTGACCCCAAGAACCTAGAGAAATTACAAAGAGCACTGAGGCCACAAACAAAGAAAGATGTGCGATCTTTCGTGTCGTGTGGATTTTATCAAAAGTACATTTAAAATTTTAACTCTGTATGTGCTCCTCTGACGGATTTAACTCGTAAGGGAAATCCGGATAAAATTACCTGGTCAGCGCAGTGTGAATTGGCATACCAAGAGTTAAAAGAAAAACTCACAAGCAAGCCTATATTGAAATTGCCTGACTTGAGTCAAGAATTAATTGTGAGAACGGACGCAAGTAACGTGGGCTTAGGGGCCACATTGTTACAGAGGTCCACCTCACAAGATGGGGAACGAACGAACGAACGAACGAACGAACTTTATTTTCAAAGGGTTAAGAATTGGGCACGCAGGCCCGTCTGACATTCTGCCCTTCCTCTCTCTCTCATCATGTATACTAATATCCTTTCATCCTCACATTTACTTTAAGCATTATTAAGGCATTTATCATTATAAAAGTAATATTACATTTGCAATAATCATCATAATTAAAGTGTTTTTAAAATAAAATAAAATAATTTAAAAAAAATAATAATTAATAGTAATAATGAATTTGAAAAATAAATAAAAAATAAATTAATTAAAAAAAAAAAAAAAAAAAAAAAAGAATCGAATTCTTCGTACTGTAAATTAGTGATTTGAGACATATTCAGAGGTATGTTATGAGAACTTGTAAAATGTTCATACGGTGTTCAACTGAATGACTCAGGGACTTTTTTTTTAATTTTTTTATATTTGTTAGGTTCATCAAGATGAGGTGGGTAGACAGTTACTTTCCATTTTCCTTTCCATTTCCTTTGCGTCCCAAACTCAAGACCAGAATCAGACTAGGTAGATAGTTACATAGACATATACAAAAGCAATTAATTTGCCAAGGGTTGAAAATAGGACACAGTCCCCTCTTGCATTCTTCCATCCTCTTGCTCATCTTTTATTACTGTTACTCAACATTCTCCAGCGTACTGAAAGTATTAATTTAAGGACAGTGCAACATTACAAGGAAGTATAACAGCATACATTAACAGTACCTGATCATAAAATTAAGAATATAAGTTATTAAGAATATAATATTAAGAATAAGTATATTGTAATGAAAACTAGATCATCAGAGCCTCCATACAGTATATTAGATAAAAGTACAACACAATCAGTTAGGGTGGCATATAATCAGCACTCAAAAAGTATTTGAATAGTATACGATTGTATGAGTAAGGACTGTGCGTGTTTTTCAGGAACTGAACCCAGTCGCTTATGCTAGCCGCAAATTGAACAAAGCGGAACAAAACTATTCAACAAGTGAGAAAGAGTGTTTAGCTTTAATGTGGGCTATAAAAAAGTTCCAGATCTATCTCTATGGTAGAACATTTGTGGTCCAAACGGATCATCAGCCGCTCGTATTTCTGTCACAGGCAAAACATGAAAATGCTCGGTTATTACGATGGTCGTTGCTCATACAGCCTTATTCATTCACTATTGAATACATTCCCGGGTCGCAAAAGGTTGGTGCAGACTTCTTGAGTAGACATCCTTATGATGAAAATCAGAGTATTCACAAGGCATAAGGAGCAAAATTTGATCTATGTGTATTTCGGATTATGAACTTGCATCAGAAAGCATGTTCTTAAGTGGGGAGATGTGTAGTGATATCCTCAATACAATAGATAAATTAGATAAAACATTATAAAGTATAAGGTCAAAATAGGGTAGAAATAAAATATTGGGTTGCGATTAGCTTCTTCGCCCCGCCTGCAAACATATCGCTTTCTATAGGCCTTACTGTTAAATATTACATGTTTGAAACAAATCGACGCATACTTTTTGTTCTAGACGGAATGAGAGACAAGAAACGGAGGAGGGGGAAAGGAGAGACAGAATAATGCTACCATCAGCCCGCGTTGTTTGGAATCAAAAATTGAAATGAATGCGCGAGATGGGTTTTGGCATATTTGAAAATACGACGCAAGGCCACTACTTGTATCGTCCTATAGTCACGCAGTGGAAATGTATAAACACACACATAGCTCTCATTTCATGTATTGTAGCGTAAATTCTGACGTAACACAGACATTGTCGTTTTAGTTTGAAAAAAAGCGTTGGAGAGAGGGGAAAAAGATGGTGGATTTCTAGATTCAAATAATATTGACGACTATCATGAAAAAATATGGAAACACGAAATATCGTACTTAGGGCCATAAATCTTAGATATATTAATGGCATATGGTCTCCTGATCAATAATATGTTTCAAATTACAAAATCGTCCAATTAATACCCAAGATATTGCAATAATACTATATAGGTTAGAACAGACTGACGAACGGACTATCGTCCTTGCTTATCTTATAGGTAACATTTGGGGACGCAATTTTGAAAAAAGAGGCAGAAGAGGGTAAGAAAAACCAAGTGGGGAAATCTAGGAGTAAGTGAGAGGTGGAATTGAATATTTGTTAGCCCAAAAATCAAGCCTATTTTTAGATGTAATGCCAAGATCGGACGGACCAACCGACAGCAGAACACCTATTTGTGTGGAGTTTTTTTTTCTTTTTTTAACTTTCAATTCAAAAGTTTGTAGACGCAGATTTCTATTGGCCAGCGTAGGGGATATTGAGAAAAAAATTGTAAGGCTGGACGCCATTTGATTAAATTGTTATCTTAAACAGGTCGATTGATAGACCAGAAGTTTGACTTGCTTCATCATATAATAAAAACATAAATAAGACAAGCCGTCATAGTCTGGCAGCGGCACAGCTAAATTTGTGCCAAAATCAACGTATCTGTGTGTATTTCATTGAATTTGGGGTAAGAACGAAATTATTAATATTTTATTTAACAATTGGAGTGTGAGATACTGCCATATGAAAAATATTTTACGACTGTAAGTACATAGGTCCCTAGCAGACTTATGCAGGGCCTAGAGGTTGATCCATCATATAATAAACTACCAGAGAGGTAGAACTAAAAGATTACATAGGTTGTCATCAAGGATCATATCACCCATCATATTTTATGGAAAAAGATCAATGATAATGGCAGAGGTGTTGCAGCCATTAGGGGAGAGGAAAAAGAAAACTGGTACAAACTGTAACATCAATCTATGAGGATGAGCTGGGTTGGTCAGAGAGATCTGACCATGTTCTTTTATTTTGAATGTGTTGTTTGTGGAAATGGTAGCATAAATACTATGTAAAGAAGGAAACATAAATTTCATATTGCAGGGTTTCTTACTGGCACTAGTCAAGTGCCAGTTTTCCTGAGGGAAGAATCTGTATGATTGTTGAAGTTTCTCTAGTGGTACAAGCTTTCTACCACTGGAGTAGTAATATCGGTACAAGCTCTCTACCATATTACCTCAGGACAAGTGAGACAGTGGCCGTTGGCTGGAGAGACAACTATATTCCAACTACTTGCGCCAGATAAGTGATTATGATCTGGCCCGAGACAATTCATGGACAGAATATATTATAAATTAATTGTATTACTAAAACACCATTTCCACCCATAAAGTGAAAAGAAGATTTGTGAATAAGGACATGGGAATGATGTAAAACCCCCAACCCACCATCTAGTACCAGTTAACGTTAGTAAAGATATATTATCACCATTATTAGAATTTAAATTATGTGCTTGGACAGATTGTCCCTTTTGTTTAATTGAATTGACTTGTATATATATATAAATTGATTTCATTTGATTTTGATAGTCCTGACCAAAATAATATTAGGTTCAGGAATAAATAAATTGTAAAAAGATTTGTTAAATACCAAATTTAAAGCACTGAGTTAGTTGAGTTGATCATAGAATTTAATATCTGTGTGTGTGTGTTTGTGTATTGGGTTACCATCACACCACACTTACATTACCCTAGACATTTAGACGTAGTCATCATTTATTCTAGTGAAAAATGTAACTCTGAGTGAGATCATAGGGTGGTAGCAGAAAGTACCCTGAAAACACACCCCATAAATTGTTAGATTCAGGGGCCTTCACAGCTTGACCTCACTCAGTTACAAATTAAATACAACACCAACATTCATAACATCAAAACCCACCACACCAGGTTAGAACAAAAACTAATTATCCCAGGTTAAAACGAAAACTAATTATCCCAGGTCAAAACAAAAACTAATTATCCCTGGTGAAAACAAAAACTAATTATCCCAGGTTAAAACGAAAACTAATTATCCCAAGTCAAAACAAAAAGTAATTATCCCACGTTAAATCAAAAACTAATTATCCCAGGTTAAAACAAAAACTAACTATCCCAGGTTAAAACAAAAACTAATTATCCCTGGTTAAAACAAAAACTGATTATCCCTGGTTAAAACAAAAACTAATTATCCCTGGTTAAAACAAAAACTAATTATCCCTGGTTAAAACATAAACTAATTATCCCAGGTTAAAACGAAAACTAATTATCCCAAGTCAAAACAAAAAGTAATTATCCCACGTTAAATCAAAAACGAATTATCCCAGGTTAAAACAAAAACTAATTATCCCAGGTTAAAACAAAAACCAATTATCCCAGGTTAAAACAAAAACTAACTATCCCAGGTTAAAACAAAAACTAATTATCCCTGGTTAAAACAAAAACTAATTATCCCTGGTTAAAACATAAACTAATTATCCCAGGTTAAAACGAAAACTAATTATCCCAAGTCAAAACAAAAAGTAATTATCCCACGTTAAATCAAAAACTAATTATCCCAGGTTAAAACAAAAACTAATTATCCCAGGTTAAAACGAAAACTAATTAACTCAGGTTAAAATGTAAACTAATTATCCCAGGTCAAAACAAAAACTAATTATCCCAGGTTAAAACAAAAAGTGATTATCCCAGGTTAAAACAAAAACTAATTATCCCAGGTTAAAACGAAAACTAATTATCCATGGTCAAAACAAAAACTAATTATCCTAGGTTAAAACAAAGATTAATTATCCCAGGTTAAAACGCCAGGTTAAAACAAAAACTAATTATCCCAGGTTAAAACAAAAACTAATTATCCCAGGTTAAAACAAAAACTAATTGTCCCAGGTTATAAGAAAAACTAATTATCCCAGGTTAAAACAAAAACTAATTATCCCAGGTCAAAACAAAAACTAATTATCCCAGGTTAAAACGAAAAGTAATTATTCCAGGTCAAAACAAAAACTAATTATCCCAGTTTAAAACAAAAACTAATTATACCAGGTTAAAACAAAAACTAATTATCCCAGGTTAAAACGAAAACTAATTATCCCAGGTTAAAACGAAAACTAATTATCCCTGGTTAAAACAAAAACTAATTATCCCAGGTTAAAACAAAAACTAATTATCCCAGTTTATGAGAATTCCCACTCTTGTATTACTGTGGCTAAATACCCCCCTGAAGACATTTTAAACCACAAAAACTTCAGCATACATCATGGACAGGTCAACTAAAGGAAATACTGTAATTCAGTTCTGCTATCATGGAAAAGTCAGCTAAAGGCAATACTGTAATTCATTTCTGCCATCATGGACAGGCAGGTCAACTAAAGGAAATACTACAATTCAGTTCTGCTATATAAGACAAAAGTCGGTCCCCTGGTGAGGAGGTTCATAATACAACCCATAGAAATTAAAGACTTTGATAAAATGGATGATTGCATAGAATAGAAGGCTTGAAATGGTGCGACAAGGTGAAACTTATGGCAAGAACCAGACAAATGCCAGTTGGACAAGAAATTAGAAGAATATGCTGGCAATGTATAGGACACAAATTGAGGAAACCTGTACAAGGTAGTTGTCATTCTCAAATCTCCAGGCAATAGAGGCAGAAGTAGACCAAAAAACACTTGGAGAAGAGAACTTATGAAAATAATGAGGAAAACATGGAAAGAACTTGAGCTGATGGCACAGGACAGGAAGACTTGGCATGTTTTTGTTGAAGGCCTATGCTCCTTGGGGAGCAAAATGGTATTGATTGGTTGATGAGAATTCTGTTAACGATTTACAAATACCATTAGTGACCTAATTACCATTTTAAAAATTAAAAAAAAAATTATTATAAAACTTATTGTTTAATTATTATCTAAACTTTTACAAATTATTAATGCTAAATTATTTGGTAAAGGACAATTTGATAGCTAAAATCTGAGTTTCCATACCAGCAAATATTTCTCAAGAAACGACTAAATGCAACACTGCCTGGTTTTATTCTACGTCGCTTTCAGCTTTTACGTCTGCTAGTCCCATTAAATGTCATGTGGAGTTAAGCCTTTTTACTGACATTTAATTTGTCCTTCCACTGTTGCTGTGAAACTCAAGTTTACATTCTTGAGCCAAGTGTGTCGTCTTGGCTACTGTGAGGCCGTGTTGTTATAGGATATCAATGATGTTGTCTATCCATCTGCTTCTTAGTCTTCCCCGTGCTCTGAACCAAGATTAATACAATATGCGTTTCCTTGGCTAGTGTCAGACACAGTCTCTAACTCCTGTTTAGCTTGTCCGTTTGGTGATTCCCACGTTAACTTGTGCACTTCTTTGTGTGGAAAAAGTGTCCCTCTAATGACTGTGACATGAAAATTGAGCAACCCTGATCGAGCCACTTTAATCGCACCGGCACCCCTCACTCTTGTTCTATATAACCGCTCAACGTGGGTCTCTCACAGACTTCCTAATTAGCATGCAAGGGTTATCGCGCATACAGCCATGCATTTCGCCATCTGTCTTATTTTCTAGTTTAGCCACGCCTACCTGTCTTTGTTTTAAGCGCTATTGATACAGCTATTCATATCTCTAACTGTCTTCCTTTCAAAAAAGGGGAAGGGCAAGGGAGTTTGTTGGCTGTCAGGTACGTAAATTCGTCAGCGCTTTGTCTCTGAAAATGGGGGGGGGGGGGGAAGGCAACGGGGTTTGTAGTCACTAAGATAGAACGGGTCGTAAGCACAGAATGTAGAAAGGGCGTTAACCATTTTACCGACTTTATTCCTTTTTGTTCGTGTTTCATAGGACGCAAATGCTCACCGAGTAGACGGGACCTAAAGGCGCCGCTCGTCCGAGAACGGAATCTGCGGTCGGCGAAGGAGCGAGAAATAGCCTTCATTCGCTATTCGACCGCAGAAATCCCCCAGAAACGGGCAAAGATGAAAAATCTCACATATAGCTAACGATTTTCATCCATTTAATATATATAGCAATCTCTTAAAACTAAGTTATCAGTAGCGCCAGAGATTTTGAAGAAAGTACCTAGCTCGCATATGAGAGCTATACTACCATTTTGGACTTATATACGTGGAGATTAATTCTTTTTTTCTGTGCTGCGGTAATAATATATTAGAGTTTTTAGTGGTTTAATTGTTAAAGTGTTTCCTTTTATATTTCACTGGGTTTTTTGGTCTGTGTTAATTAAATAACGTATAGCAAAGTTTACCAGCTATAAACGTAAAATTAATTACCCGCTATTTCTTCAGTAAGAGATGCTTTAAATTAATTAATAGACGCTAGACGGTGGATAATTTAGAGAACGCGATTTATTTTATATTTTCATCTGGTGTAAAATTTTAAGTGACTGGTGTTCATATCTCATGTTAGGAGCGACGAGATTAGCTAGACACTTGTGGAGTTTAAATTTAATTTAATAACGGAGTGCTTAACAAGTCATACCTAAATGTGTGTTAGATTAGGATATTGATAATATTGTTAAAGCGTTTATATTTTTCTTCCTATATAATCCAGGCTGATCAAACTTTGCGATCCAGCGTTTTTATGATCTGATGTTCCTATCAGCATCCAAATAATTATTGTTATGACCATCTTCATGTTGTGACCCCTGCGCGGTCCACCTTCTCTATTTATGACGAGAAGCCAAATCAAGAAAACAAACAATAATAGATAAATTTTAAGTGGTACGGAACATTCCCAGAATACAGCTTTTTTCATATCATAATATATTATCAGTCTGCTGAAGCAGAAAGTCAGTACTTTTCATACGACCCTGGACAGGATTTTTTTTCATCGGATTTATTCAAGAGAACTCACTGTTCATACTCAGCTCCCACCTCAACGAACAGCAGATTATTATCATTTAACATTTTTTTCCCATCACGTCACCGAGTTTCGTAGCCACCTGAGACTAGGCCACACTGGAACAATATTTTACCATATTAAATCCCAGGACAGTGCCACCACAATAGAAACACTTAGCCAAAGCAAATACCTGCAGTGAAAAGGAATAATATCCAGGCAAAAATACTAACGCATCAATTGCAGCGACTCCCCGAAAAATAGCAGTCAGCTCATCGGATAGTCTGGGGCTGCACTTGACCCTGAATATGACTGATTAGTTTTAATAACTGCTAGTGTTTAAATTCCGAGAAATGTATGCAGCGTCAACATTTGGTAAGCATATCTGAGAGTGGGCCACTGTATTGTCTGTGTGAGTGAACGGATCGAAAGATACTAATATTTTATGTTACTACTAACCTACCAACCTCCTTTTATTTATCTTTCACTAATCTGAGTATTTTTTTTCTCGGGATAGGTTAAATTAAGGACTTAGTCTTACCCGTCCTGACTATTCCCTACTCCCATTGTTAATTAATTTGATCTTTTTCTTTGGGTTAATTACCTCTGTTGGGATCTTTCCTAGTTTTCCTATACAAGAGGGAGGCCTATTAGACTATAGTTTCATTTCTTGTCTGTAAACTATAATTCATTAGTAATGATAATGCTTTTCTTGATGTTGTGATATTTCTAGCAATAATAAACATAATAAACCTTAAGCTATAGTGTTGGTCAAACCCCTGTCCTTTTTATATGTTATTCATAGTTTGTTTTCACGTCTGTACGTAGTGTTATATGTCACAGAATTTTGTGTACTTAAGTGTTGTGTAACTTGTACGTTGTACAAGGAGAGTAAGGGCGTCTGAAAGTTAAAAAGGGTCGTAAAAGATAGGCTGGATTAGAGCAATTACTCAATCTCAGACTGCTTTTTCTCTCTACACTATCACCCTCCTCGCGAAACAGAAACTACTTCTTACACCTTTCTTTCACATAGCTGTCATCATCACCTCTACAAAAAAATAAAAGGGACCATAATTTCCTCAGTCCTATCTTCTCGAATTTACGACAATGACCAGGTTGTTAATACTGCAGGAGCTTATTAATTTGTCCCCATTCTCATTTACTGTTCCACTGCCGCATTTCCCCATTACTCTTTCGTTATAATTATTGAGTGTTCCAACTTTCGTCCAAAGCATTATACGGATGTTATTCTATCAACATAATTTGATGAGTTTCTGTGTTGTGTTAGCCAGCTGACAATAGTTTTGATTTGTTTTCCATTCTGCCATTATCCATGAATATGCTTCACTAACACTGTGCAGTCAAGATAAGTAAATGTCACTGGGACCTTCGAAACCATTTCTATTTATCAGAGTTTCTGCTAATCAGAATTTTGCTCAAAGAAAGA
The DNA here is from genome assembly GCA_024509875.1 of Oreohelix idahoensis. NCBI lineage: Eukaryota > Metazoa > Mollusca > Gastropoda > Stylommatophora > Oreohelicidae > Oreohelix > Oreohelix idahoensis. The sequence goes on along the minus strand of JAMPIV010020157.1, from coordinate 462,414 downwards.
CATTTTACAGATCCAGAAAGAAAGTGTGAGGTTATTATTTTAGCTCATATATTCCAATGGTTTCATTCTTACACTAACATTTGTGCATCTTTTCCACTTTTCAAAAGCAAATTTTTTTATTTTTTTTAAATAAAGTTTTGCTTTATTTTGGCGAGGCGCGTCCCGTTCAACCTAGTCGATTATATATATCAAAAACATATCAAAACACAAAAGACCCTTAGGTCTGAGATTTTCCAAGAGCAAATTGAAAAAACTGAAATGTATAGCATCTTGTTATTTGTTAGTACCACGGTTACAAGTACCAAAAAGTCTAAATATCCAAAGTTACTAATCCGGGGTCCAAGTCTTTATCACAGACAGGTGGTATGATTAAGAGAAATTGACATTACTAGAGATTTTTTTTAACTAAACGAAAGAAAATAGGCCAAGACCAACAACGTTGCTTTGAGATACGCATAATTTGACGAGTCAGAGTTTAGCGGACTACATTCACGTAAATTCTTTACCTTTTTTTTTTTTTGGAAGCACAAATTAAACATTTACAACTGCTTTGTAAGCTTTAAGCTCACTTAAGCTATTTTCAAAAGTGCAAAAGGTGCATGCTTTGCATGTAGCATGGAAACTTATAAATAAAAAGAATAAAATTAAGTCATTTTAAAACTATTTTATATAACTTACAATTAATTTTGTGCGTAAGGATATTTGAGTCTATGTAGGGTTTTTATTGATCTGGGTTTTTTTTTTTTTTTAATTTGATGAAGAAAAATATCCCGTTCAACCTCTGATGGGTTATAATTAGGATATATATTGTTTTCAATTCCAAATAATATGAACAACCACCAATATAAAAAAGTGACATCACATTTGTCAAATCATTGTAAATAGGGACAATCACAATTGTGCTTATACGTTAAATAAATAAATAAAATAAAATAAAATAAAAATAAACAAAAAACAAACAAAATCAAGAAGAAACTCTGAACAAGAATAATATTAAAGTGTAGGGGTGTAAAGGCCTGGTGGTTCCAGTTATATAACTGACTTTAATATATATTTAATTGACTTTCATCTGTTAAAATTCATATGCATTGTAAGAACAGCATCAGACCTTCACATTCCCAGCCACTATATATTAACATTTGTTCGTGTTAAATATTGTTTGACTATATTATGCAGTTCTCTAGGTCTGTCTATTCTTAACACCTCTTCTATATTTATAGGTAAGTTGGATGCTTGCAAATAATCTAATATTTGTATTCTCATTTGTTCATACCTCTTACATTTTAACAAGAAATGTTCTATATTATTGTCCTGAAGGTTCTTCTATTCTGAAATAGCCTTTTCCCAGCTGTAGTCTGAGAAGTTTCTTATTACTGGGAATTTTCAATTCCCTGGATATCTGACATTTTCTTGTTGGAGCCTTGAACATATGCATGTCTTCCTTTCAGATTTTTATGCCACTCTGCTTTCCATTCATCTGTTATTAAATCTTTAATTAAGCTCTTAATCTCTGATTTACTCAACCCTACATTTATTAGATTTTTATCAGATCTACCTTTCTTGGCTTCTTTATCTGCCTTTTCATTTCCTTCTATGCCAACATGTGAAGGTATCCAAGCAATTAAGACTGAACATCCTCTGGAATATAAGTATATAGTACACACCTGTCAACCTGTACGAATTTTTCGTACAATGTACGGATTTTTGATACCTTTAGCAGTGTACGGCCGTACAGACTCGTTGTACGGATTTTTCTCCCCCTCCCCAGAATTTTTTTTTTTTTTTTTAAATTTTAAATTCTATAAATATTTTTCAACCCAAGTTTTTTTTTAATTTTAAATCAGAAAATATTTTCTAGCCCAGGTTTTTTTAACCAATTTTTTTAATTCCGGGAATCTCGGCGTCCGTTTTTAAACTGAGGTCTCTCCCAGCAACCAATCAAATCCTTTTTTACCCAACAATTCGACAAAAACTTTCAATTCGGCTTCAAACGCTTTCGGTTTTCAGCGTGACATGACGTATTTTTAAAGTTACCTGTTATCAACGACCACGCTTGCTTGCCACCACACTTCGACGCCATTTTGTTTAAAAAAGCTAAGTACTTATAACTTAGTTAAATATTGCTGTTGTTTTGCTTTGTTGCAATTTAATCGCTGTCTTAATCTTTCCAGTTATATCTTTGTCGCAAAATTGGTTTCAAGTCATTGCAAACGTGTTCATGTAGATTTATAAACCCGTCAACGATCGATTGACCGCTTTCAAAATGGCGGCGTATCAGCGAAATGTGTATCAGACAGAGGAAATCGCCAAGGATATATAAAAGCAGAATGGAATCATTGTGAAAAGGATTTCACATTTTAGTCCAGGAAAGGATTGTGTATAACTGTATAAAAGAAGAAACGGTAGGAAGTTATCCTTTACGGAGATATATGCGTATTTCGGCTGCTCACAGTTACGCTGAAAGCCTGTAAACCCACTTCTGTTCTAAATATTAAAATCAACAAATAACAGTTTGGGAAATTACATGGATAGGAAGATAGAGATTTATTGGCTGTATAAAACAAGATAAGATGAAACAGTATGGATACTATATAAGCCGAGGATGAGAAAGGAGAAAATTCAGTCAACGCACAGATCGGCTGAAATTGCTGTTTCGGAAAAAATTTTCAGCCGAGTCTTAAGCCGTGACGTCAGTACCCTCCCATACGCCCGCGATAGACGTATAAGTAGCGGAGCGGTAAACTGGAGACACACACATCGAAAGAGGTTTGAGACAGACTGGAGGCAGAGTTTCGCCACTACCCATGTACCATATGAATTGTGAGCGGATCGCCAGAAACATTTTTCAGTCCAGTATCTGAAGTCTGAGGGCAAGCGAAATTATGATAACTACCGTGTATAATATTTTTTTAAATTTCAGGTTCATATAGAATTCACAAAATATGCCTGTATAATATTCCTTGATATAACGTATTATTATTTTAATATGATTTATTCATGTGCTTAGTGGAAGATGGTTGCTTGTACAAAAACGTATCAAAACTAGCCCCACAGCCAAATAGAAAATATTTATTATATTAAATGATGTATCTTGTCGATATTAAATGCTTTATCGCTTACGAAGATAAAGGCAGTCCCGTGACCAGAGATTGTCATAGGGAAATGAAGTGTTAGAAACTTCATCATGGAAGATACCGCTTTTACGAGGTTAAGGTGACTAGTCCCCTTCCTCGCTGCCTTTTCCTTCCCTAGTTTGAGCGCACAGCTGAGGGCCCATTTACAGCTGGTAAACTGGAGTGTTCCACAGCCAGTTTCAGTAGAAAGCAACCTGATCGCTTGGTCACTCACTGTAATTTATTTATGTATTAATTTTGTGTAGATGCTAAGAATAGCATCAGTATTTGAATTTGTACTTGATATGGTTTGGAAGGATCAAGTATAGATCAGAAAATCGATGTATAGGAGCAGAATAAACCAGATGATGTTTATTACTGATAATGTTAATATTAATTCTGTATCATTGAAATGATGTTACTTGCTATGACTGTATAACTTTGACACCTGATGACTGACTAGTCTGACTTATGTGCTAGTCAGTTACACTTAATTGAAATGTTAATATTAATGCTATATCACTGAAATGATGTCCTTACTTACTATGATTGTATAACGGTGACATCTGATGACTGACTGGTCTGACATCTGTGCTAGTCAGCTACAAGTCTAGCCAGATACTAGCCAAGGCTGATATGATGTTTCAGGTTCCATGAAATAACTCAAACCAGACTGTCCAGTATCAGAAGCCTGTGTTGTTCATCAGAGGCAATCCCACAACCGTGCAGGCCCCCAAAGAGTGAACTTCAACTGGTCATTGGCATCCCTAGTGCTGGGTCTACCAATACTGATATATGCAACGGACAGTCCGTGTCAGCAGGATCAAGAGTCAGATAAGTGTCACTTAGGACACTGACCACCACAATATATATAAAACAGCTAATAGTGAAAATCCATAGTTCAGTCAACTGATGACAATTAATTGGAAAGTCAAGAGACTAAAAACAGTGATTACAGATTGCAGTAACTTTAATATTCAAGATCTTGAAGTCTAAACAGACAATAATAGTAATTGTGTGAATACTTTTATATATATGTATATGCTCTTTTCCAACTAGTAGAAATGGAATATTAGTGTAATTATTAAACTATTTTAACTGTACCTGAGGATTTATTCACTTCTTCCATTTGTGGTTTCAGTGAATGTTCATTTTACTTATCCCCTAGAATATAAGTAATCATAAGATAGTCATAGGGAGGAGACGCCTTAAATCCTGGTACAACTTCTTACCAACTGGCCAGGGTTTTCACAGTCTGACTATTTTTATGATAACAATACACCAGTGCTTATTTCTAAGACTGGGGTATTACTTGTAAGGTCAGAACTCTGTACTGGCATACTATCCTAGTAGCATATGACATACCTGGATTCCTATATAGATATCTAAATCTAATTAACCTCCCGCTACAATCTTGCCCTTCAATATATTTCTGATAAATTGTCATAATATTCTGTGTAGACCCTACATAACTAGAAAAAAAATGTGTTTGCGTTGAGTAGGCCTACTTTATTCCAGCGCTCGAGATTCGCTGCTTTATTTTTTAATAAAGTGGCAATCTGTTATCACTGGTCTAGGCTCATCATCATCATCAGTTGCCATCTCCACAACGAAGGTTGGCTGTAATGGATCTCCAACGTCTTCTGTCTCTTGTCTTGGTGGTACACTCTGATAGACTCTTTCCCGTCCATCTCTTGATGTTATCTTCCCACTTATAGCGCTGTCTTCCCCTTGCACGTTTGCCTTCAACTCTCCCTTCTGTTATGGTCTTCTGCAAGGTGTTATGCCTTTTTATGTGGCCAAAGTATTTTAGCTGCCGAACTTTGACCTCTCTCATTAGTTCTCTTTTCATACCTAGATTTTCTAGGACCTCCTTATTTGTTTTCATCTCTTTCCATGAGATACGCCCCATTCTTCTATATATCCACATTTCAAGAGCCTCAATTCTTTCTTCCAAATGCTTATTCATCGTCCATGTTTCTGCACCATACAGAAATGCAGAATATATATAACACTTTATGATTCTCAGTTTTAATTTATGAGATAACTGTTTGGATGTCAGTATATGTTTCATGTTGTTGAATGTAGCTTTGGCCATTCCTATTCTCTTCTTGATTTCTGTTTCACATCTGCCATCTTCTGTTATTATATGACCAAGATATACGTAGCTCTTGACTTGTTCCAGGATTTTCCCATTTACGCTTATCTTTAATGTGGGTTTATCGTCTGTTTTGCTAATTATCATAGTTTTAGTTTTCTCAATATTAATGTCGAGTCCATATTCATGACTTATACTGTTCACTTGCTTCACTAGTTCTTGTAACTCCTGTTCGCTTTCAGCTAACAACACGGTATCATCTACCAACTCTTAAATAATAATTTTGTAAATTTTTGGTGGTACGTTTTTTTCTTCCTAAATTTGATATTCTGTTCATAATTTTGTTTATTTATTTTTTTTTGTTGTTGCTGTTAGCCGTTTGCTTTGTTCGTTGTATTTTTTAATCATTCTCTACTGTATGTTGTCTGATGTGTGTGTGCCTCTACTGACAGATAGTGGTCAGAAAAAGAGCTTCTGTAGCTATTGGCTGGAAGTTGTTGACCAGAAAACTAGTACTGGTGCCATCCGCTTTCCTAATTTGAAAGTCATCATTCAGCGACTGCTGATACTCCCTCACAGCAATGCTGACTGCGAAAGATCATTTTCAATGATGAAAAAAATCCACACAGACTGCAGGAGGTCCATGAATGCAGACACGCTCACTTCTATTTTACAGTGTAAGATTAACATTGATACATGCTGTACAGACTTTAAGCCCACAAATGCAATTCTGCAAAGTGCTAATAGTGCATGTGTTGATTATAATAAAAAACACTGTACATCGAAAGAATAGTGTACATCATGATCACTAAGTTTTTTATATGTAAAGAACAGCATGAGACTATTAGCATGTTTTATATCACAATAATTCAAATGCAAATAGATTTGTATATGTCATTTCTCATTTTAAAACTGTATTGCGTATAATTTATTAATATATTTTTTGCGGAAGGATTTTTGGGTGTTTGTAAGGATTTTTTTGGTCCGGTGTACAGATTTTTGTCTCAGGAGGTTGACAGGTATGGTAGTAGCCAGAAATATCTCCTCTGCTTTATCAGGTCTACTACATTCTCGTAAGTTTCTAAGTGCTTTTGTTGAAAGAGAGTCAGTTAAAACTATTAATTTTTTGGGAGGGTTATTAGAGAATATTTCTAGTGCTTTTAGTATTGCCACCATCTCTGCAGTGAAAATGGATGTATTTTCCGTGATGCTATATTCTTTTGCCATTTTCCATATTGGAATATATATTCCTATCCCCAATTTGCCATCCTCTCCCTTCGATCCATCTGTGGACACAGTAATGCTGTCTTTTGATATTTGTTGTATATATTTATTGGCTGTGTTTTTAATATTTTCTATATTATTTGTTTTCTTAAGTATTTCTGCTAGGTGGTAGTCCGTGTCTGGTTTCTTGATCTCCTAGGGTGGAACCACTGGCTTGTATTCACAACTGTTATTAATCGATGTAATTAATGTACCTAGATAGACAATTTCCTCCATACACTTCCATCCTGTAGGGTATCTAGTGGTATTCATTGGATTGGCCTGAGTTGTTAGTTGGCATCTGGTAAAAGCTGTATGTGCTGGGTGAGACTTATCTAACATAACTCTGTTCATGTAATTTAGTCTTAACTCCTTTCTCCGTAATTCTAAGGGTAGAATTCCTAACGCCACCTCTATAGCTCCCATTGATGTTGATCTGATTGCACCTGCTATTGTACATAAAGCCTGATGCTGAATTATGTCTAATTTAATCTTGATACTGTGTGCAGCAGAGTCATATATTATACTTCCATAATCTATTTTTCCTCTAATAAAAGATTTATAAAAAGTGAGCATTGTCTTAGTGCTTGCACCCCATCCATTACCTTTCAAATATCTTAATAAGTTAGTCAATCCTCTGCAAGACTCCACTAGATTATCTATGTGTTTATTCCAGTTCAGCTGTTGGTCCAATATCATTCCTAGATATCGAGTGGTTTGCACTGTATTAATGTTTTGCCCTTGGATATTTATGTCTATAATTTTATTTTTTACAACCCTACCTTTACTGAAGATCATTCCCAACGTTTTATTTGTATTCAGCTGAAAACCCCATTTTGTCATCCATTTACATACTTTATTTATTTGCTTCTGTAGATCCTCATATAATTTTGGCAGATGTCTCCCAGTCCTCCATATAGCAACATCATCTGCAAACTGTGACAATTTATTTGTTATATCATTAAATTCCTCACCTAAATCATTTACCAATATTGTAAAAATTGAAGGAGACATTACTGATCCTTGGGGTATTCCATTTTGTTGTTCATACAGTTCTGATCTATCATTGTTTAACTGAACAGTGAAATATCTCTGAATACTTATATATTTTACCGGTTACTCCTATCTTCTTTATTTTAAAGAGAGCACCCTCTCTCCAGCATTCATCATAAGCCCTAGCTATATCTAAAAATACTACCACAGTTTTTTCTTTCTTTTGAAATCCTGATTTTACTTCATGTTCCAATTTAATTATCTGATCCATAGTGCATCTGTTCTTCCTAAATCCTGACTGAGTTTGATTATATAAATTATTCTTTTCCAAATAAAACTTTAATCTTTTATTTACTATGGTTTCTAATATTTTACCTAGATGGGAAGTTAAAGAAACTGGTCTGTATGAACTGGCATCATGGGCATCTTTTTCTGGTTTTAGTATTGAAATAATTATTGTTGTTTTCCATGTTTTGGGAATTTTTCCTGTATTCCAAATTTTGTTAAAAAGGGATGTTATAATTTCTATGGTACTTTTTGGTATGTGTTTCAAGATTTCATAGCTCAAGATGTCATGCCCTGCTGATGTATTTGTTTTGTCCTTTATTGTATTTTCAACTTCTTCCATTGTAATATCTGCATTTAAATACGATAAATGTTCAGTATTATAAGAAGTTCTTTAAGAAGTGTTGCTCTTCTGTTGACTTCAGCCTGTCTTAGATTTTCCTTAGGACTAACTCTATGGTAGTACCTGGCCAGCAACCCTGCTTTATGCCAGTCAGTCTCTGCCCTTTCAGGTTTTTTTATATTAGGTATTATCATATGTTTAGTTCTGCCTTTAATGGCTTTGAACTTATTCCACACATCTGTTGTAGTTAGTTGTTCGGTTCAGTGTTTGGCAGAAATTTCTCCAATGATTTTCTTTTTTTTCATTCATTCATTCATAACCCTCCACTCCCAAAGGAGCATAGGCCTTCAACAAACACATGCCAAGTCCTCCTGTCACGTGCCATCATCTCAAGTTCTTTCCATGTTCTCCTCATCATTTTCACCTCTGTTTCCAACTCTCTTCTCCATGTACTTCTTGGTCTTCCTCTGCCTCTCTTGCCCTGGGGGTTCCAGAACAAGGACTGCCTTGTAATGCTATCAACAGGTTTCCTCAGTGTGTGTCCTATCCATCGCCATCGTCTTATTCTCATCTCTTGTTCCACTGGCACTTGTCCAGTTCTTGTCATCAGTTCCACATTGGTAACCTTGTCATACCATTTTAATCCCTCTATTCTACGCAAGCACCCATTTATGAAAGTCTGTAGCTTTTTGGTTGTTGTCTTTGTTGTTCTCCATGTCTCAGAGCCATACAATAGGACTGACTTCACATTTGAGTTGAAGATTCTTATTTTCGTGTTGGATCCTATTTCTCTTGATCTCCATATATTTCCCAATGCAATGAAAGCTCCTCTTGCTTTTTGTATTCTTATTTTGATATCGCTGTCTGTCCCTCCAACTTTATCTATATTACTGCCAAGATATGTGTATGATTCTACATCTTGTATTGGCGTTTCTTCAAGTTCAACCCTGTTTTCATTACCTGCATTTATTCGCATTATTTTTGTCTTTTCCCTGTGTATTTTCAGACCCAATTGCTGTGACCTCTCATCGAGTGTTTTCAATTTGTCCTGCATCTGATTACGGTTATGTGACAGGAGAGCCAAATCATCAGCAAAATCCAGATCATCCAACTGCTTAGTCAGAGTCCACTGGATTCCATTTCTGTTGTGTGTTGTCGATGATCTCATAACCCAATCTATTGCCAGCAAGAAAAGAAATGGAGACAAGAGGCATCCCTGTCGCACTCCTGTTCTTATCCCAAATGGTTCTGTAAGCTGTCCTTCATGAAGAACTCTGCACGTCATGTCTTCATAGGTTTTCTTTATTAAATTAATGATCTTCAGGGGAACTCCATAATGCCTCATCAATTTCCAAAGTGATTCTCTGTCCACACTGTCAAATGCTTTTTCGTAGTCCACAAATCCGATGTATAGTGGTGAATTCCATTCCAGACTTTGTTCAACTATTATTCTCAAAGTGGCTATCTGGTCTGTACATGATCTGTTTTGTCGAAAACCTGCTTGTTCATCTCTCAGATTCTTGTCTATGGACTCCTTTAATCTCTCAAGGATAATCCTGTTCAATACCTTTCCTGGCACTGATAGTAACATTATTCCTCTATAATTTGTGCACTCTTGTAGATTTCCCTTCTTAGGCAACTTAACCAGATATCCTTCCTTCCATTCTGCTGGTATCTCTTCTTTTTCCCAGACTTTACCAAGTAATTTATATAACATCTCTGTAGCTGTGTCGATATCTGCTTTGATGGCCTCTGCTGGAATGCCATCAGGTCCAGACGCTTTTCCATCTCTTAGCCAGCAGAAGAAGAGCTACAAATTAACGGTGAAAGACCAACGAAGGAAGAAATAAAGAAAGCCATAAAGCTTCTAAGAGATTTTCTTTTACCTTAAGTATTATTCTGTTTGATTCATCTCTTTTGTTCTTATAAATATCTAAATTATCTTCAGATCTATGCTTTCTATATTCTTGTAGAGCTTGTTTTCTTTGTATTTGAATTTCTGTACATCTGACTATCCACCATGGTACTGGGTTTTTGTTCCAATGTTCATTCTTTTTTGTTTCCTTAATGCGGTGTGGAATTATGTGTTCTGGCATATATGCATTTGGTATATGTTAACCGCTATTAGTAATATTTCTTTTGTGAGATTATCTGCAAATACGTCTATATTTTCATTTTCTATATTATTCATTTTTATCTCTTCCATTTCTACCTGAAAAGCTACCCAATTAGCTTTATTATAGTAAAATTTTGGTTTTTCTACCAGTTTGTTAGGTTTGTAATTATCTCTTAGTGTTATTTCAATGGGTAAATGATCTGAATTTGTATCCCCAATAACTTCCTATTTTGCATTAGCAAGATTTGGTGTTACAATGCTTATATCAATAGCTGTGTCTTGCTGATTTGCACAAGGGTTAATTCTTGTTACTGATCCATCATTCAGTATTATTAGTTCATTGTTTTCAATGAAGTCCAGTAGTTTTCCTGATTTGTCTATTACATTGCCTCCTCAAGCTGTATGATGAGCATTGAAATCTCCCACTATGATAGTTCTGTTGTTTATTCTTTTATTCACGTCTGAGATATCTCTTTCGTTTATGCTTCCACTTGAACAGTAAAGGTTAACCATTTTTATTTCTTCTAACTCAGTAGACACTGTTAAAGTTATTAATTCAAAATTTTCTGTTCTAAATGATTCCCAGTCAGTTATTATATATGTTTTATTAACTAGAAATTCCACACCTCCTCCTTTTTGAGTTTCTGTCCTATCATTTCGAAAGACTTTATATTCAGGGATGGTGAAACGTTGACACAGATTAAGATTAGTCTCTTGAATGGCAAATATTACTTTAGATTGCTTAAACATGCCTATTAATGCTGGTATATTTTTTTGGCACTTCTGCAATTCCACTGTATTAGTTCTGTACGTCCATTATTTAATTGTTAAGTTTATTATAAATAGTGTTGTACTCTTTTACTCTGAGAAGTGTATAATATATTTATTTATTTGTTAACAACAAAGTCTCCTAGATTTTCGGTTTCTCTGTTAAAGTGAGTTTGTAGTTCACTTTAAAGATTCAGCATAAAGGCTTTCACAATGTTTGATACAGAGTGAAAAAGTTTTTGACAATCTGTCATTTTTTCATTCCACATTTCTTCTTGTTGTTTTTTATCTGTTCGTTTTTGCTCACTCCTTATGAGTTGTCTTTCTGACTCAATCCTTTTCAGTAAATCTTCATTCTCTTTTTTGAGGTCTGCTAATATAGCCACATCTTTAGCTACTTCATGCTGTATTTTTTCTCATGGTTTTAAAGATTTCTTCTGCCTTTCTCACTGTATCTCCTGTTATCGATGATTTGATTATTTCACTTTCTTCTGGTAGATTGCTATCTTTTGTCAGTATTTTTTGGACTTTATTTTTCTTTTGGGTTATTTCAGCATTTCTGGTTCTGACTGTGATTTCTCTTGGTGATGGAGTTGTAGATGTAGCGACTGATGATTGATGTTGTTGTACACGTGCACTGTGGTTTCCTAGACAATTTGCACATTTTCTGTTTATATTTCTTGTTCTGTAATCTTTATCATCTTCTACTAATTTGCAGTGATCATAGGTGTGGTCCCCTGCACAATATCGACATTTAGGCTTACTTCTACGTGTTCTTTTGGTGTGGCCAAATTTCTGGCAGTTTGAGCATTGAATGACTGGTGGTATGTAAACTTCTGTTTTGATTTTAGTACTGCCACTGAAGAAATGTGATGGGATTTCTCGCCCTTCTAATGTAACTATTATTACAGTTGAAGTTCCTAATTGCTGTGATATCCTTTCCAGTTTAAGAATCCTATATTTTGGATTTTCTGTTTGTAGTCTAGTTCTTATTTCTTCCTCTGGAACTGTTACAGTTATTCCTTTAATTACACATTTCCTGGTTTCTTTGACTAATTCTAGCCTAGCTTTAATGCTGTGTGCCAATTCTACTTGAACAGGACTTACTTCATTCTGTTTTATTAAAGCTTTTGACTTTTCAGTCATGTTCATTGTGAGTATTATGCCAAAATGTGTTCTTTTTATGTGTGTTATTGACCCTTTATCTATAAATGTTTCTAGTACATTGATGATCTTACTGTCTGGTTATGCTCTAATACTTACCACTTTGCCACTGATTTGAAAAATCCTTAACCTTGGGAGGTTTTGTTCAACTTTATGAGTAGGTCTGTTGATTTGTTAATCTTTCATATGGTTCTCAACACCCTTATTCTTTGAATCAATGTTCAGATTACACTAGTCAACAACCAAAATGTACCAGAAATGAAAATAGCTGATCTTAACTAATTTTGGTGTGCTGAAAACGAAAATGACATTAAAAATGTTTGATTGGCTCTAGTTTTCAAGATATATGCTACTAGTTTATTTAATTACGGTCAATTTATATATATGACGCAACTGTTGTGGGCGATTGCATAATTTTTTCTAATGACCAATAAAAATGTAACTAGAAGTTGATGATGCAGTCCTACCTATGATTACATCACCTTTGTGTATAAATATCTTATCTCTGATAAAATTTTGCCATTAGTTAGTGCATTTGTCCTTATCAAAAGTATCGTAGTTAGAAATGCCTAGGACATGTTTGAACGGTGCTAATAATTTCTGTTATATATGTGGTGAGGTGACATTTCTATCACAAAAACGAAATATAACTAAAGTGATTAAGAAGGCGTACAGTTTGTATTTTTGCTGCAGAATATGAGATCAAGATAAGAGCTGGGCGCCACACATATGCTGCAATACATGTGCAGCACATCTTAAACTGTGGTTGACTGGCAAAAGGCAAGCTATGCCTTTTGCAGTCCCAATGATTTGGAGAGAGCCCACTGATCATCTCAACAACTGTTACTTTTGCATGGTTCCTCCAATTGGGAAAGGCATATCAAAGAAGAAAAAATGGACTCTGGAATATCCAAACATCCCTCTGCAATACGTCCGGTACCACATGGCGATGACCTACCAGTTCCCAAAGTGCCAGAATCATTTTCAGCTGCTTCCACTGATGAAGAAGAGGACATTGGTGGTCCTGAACCATCAACCTCAAACGACCCAGATTTTGAGCAAACTACATCCACTAAACCACACTTAATAACCCAAGGTGAACTGAATGATCTTGTAAGAGATCTGAATTTACCGAAGAACAAGGCGGAGCTTTTGGGTTCCAGATTGCAACAGTGGAATCTCCTGGCAGAAGATGTTACAATTTCTGTGTATAGGAACCGCCAGAAGCCGCTTATTACATTCTTTTTCAAAGAGGGTGACCTTTCTGCGTGCCACAACATTTCTGGTTTAATGGCAGCCCTCAAAATCAATTACATACCGGAAGAGTGGAGGCTTTTCATTGATTCATCCAAGACGAGTCTTAAAGCTGTTTTGTTGAATAATGGTAATGTGTTACCGTCAATTCCAGTTGGTCACGCAGTTCATATGAAAGAAACTTATGAAAACATTAAGCAGCTTTTGAAGTGTATAAACAACGATCATCATCATTGGTCACTTTGCGGTGACTTAAAAGTGGTCGTTCTTTTGCTTGGACTACAGGGTGGATACACCAAGTACTGTTGCTTTCTCTGTGAGTGGGATAGCCGTGTACGAAGTGACCATTACATCAGAAGACATTGGCCAATCAGGCAGTCATTGCAGCCTGGCAGTAAGAACGTTGAGAACCCAGCACTTGTCGACACCAGCAAGATTTTGTTGCCACCCTTGCACATTAAGCTGGGTCTCATGAAAAACTTTGTCAAGGCAATGGAGAAAACAGATGAGGCTTTCAAATACCTCATCAGAAAATTTCCAAGACTGAGTGAATCTAAAATAAGAGAGGGAGTATTTGTTGGTCCGCAAATTCGAAAACTTCTTCATGATGACGAGTTTCTTTGCGTGTTGCATGGCAAGGAAAAAGCAGCATGGCTAGCATTTAAGTCAGTGATGGACAATTTTCTTGGAAACAACAGATCTGATAATTACAATGAAATTGTAGAAAATCTCCTTCTGAAGTATGAGAGTCTTGGCTGCAACATGTCTTTGAAAATTCATTTTCTGGATTCTCATCTGGATTTCTTTACGTCAAACTGTGGAGCTGTCAGTGATGAGCATGGTGAACGATTTCACCAGGACATTGCTGCTATGGAGACACGGTATCAAGGCAATTGGAGCCCTTCAATGCTTGCTGATTACTGTTGGACTGTGACAAGAGACGCCTCATCGATTGACTACAAGAAGCAAGCAAAGAGAGCTCGAACAGCGACTGAATAATGATGGAATGGGTTCAAATGTGCCTTTTTAAAAAATGATATGTGAACTTTAAATAATGTTTTTATTTTTTCTATCATTTTATGTTGAAATATCAATTAATTGAGTATTTAACCACAATTTTTATAATGCTAAAGTAGAAAGACTAGCTGTTCACCCCAGAGAATTAAACAAGCATACATTATTTGTATTTCTGTAATGTAAATTCATCATTTTAAAAAAAAACCAGAGCCAATTGGTGAATTTCATTATGATATTTGAAATCAGCATGTCAAAATCAATAAGAAATGGTATATTTAATTTCTGGTACAAATAACTTTTGAAAATTTGTCGACTAGTGAGTTATTGGCGAATTTTACATCATTTTGACGTATTATAAGCATCCTTTTTGGTGGATTCATAAGAGAGCCTGTCTCTTATGTCAAAGTTACTGGATTCTTGGTTTGACGCTTGGTAGCTCCGCACTTCAATCTCCACATCAGAAAATGGGTGACTGGCTCAAAGTTCTTAAGTTAAAGAAGTCAGAAGCAGCTAGGAAGAGAGCTAGTCACCCCACCTTACCTCATAAAGCTGAACCTATCCTAGTGAAGTCTCTAACACTTCTCTTAAGACAATGACTGCTACGAGACTACCTTTACCGATACATTTTTATTATGAATCCCACGTAATGTTTGTGCTCTTTCATTCTGTTCTACTCTGCCTTGTCTCTGTCCATACAAAGTCCTTTTTCCTGGTGACTGCAAGGCTGAAAGTTTTTATATTCATCAGCTTCATTACATCAGTTAATTTACTAGTAATTTTACTTTCCTCCAGCTACTTGATGATCACACTACAGAAGAACTCTTCAATCCGTAATGAGGAAGGTTTCACTGTGTTTGATCATGTGACCGCAAACAACATTGGCAGATCTGTGGCCTGGACCTTTATCAGAGGCAACTATGCTTTACTACAAAAACAGTACGTTTTGCCATTTTTATAGGCCTTGTTGCAGACCATTCTCGTGCAGAATATTAGTACAGATTTCACAGTATGACTTTAAAATAATCTTTACTTGTTCATCTCTGTTGGCATCGCGGCATGTGTAAAAAAAGCTTCAAAATAAACAAAACAACCTCATACATAATGTACTAAATATTTATTTGTAACATTTGTAATTCTGTGTATAAAAGCCTATCAGAGTGTATTATCACGGCAAGATAAAGGATATGTTGGAGATTTATTACAGCCGCCCTTTGATGCGAAGATGGCGGATGATCTGATCTGTAAATGGAAGTTAGCAAAAAACAAGCAATGTATCAAATACACAAATTTAGGGCTCCAGGCTAAGATGCTTAAGAGACAGATGGGTGGACAGCATAGAAGCAAACATGTGTACCAGTAACAAGTAAGTTATGTGATAGGATAGGGTGGTGTTGATGTCTTGTACTATTGTACAACTGAACTGTGACCACTTCTCACTTTCACCCGACCTGTACACTAATAAAATCAACTATTGAACATAAGCAGGGGGTGTCCCCATGTCTTTGCAGACTACTTCTGTGTGTCTCATTTGACGTCTTGCTTCTGCAGCACTCATTGATTAAGACTGATTGCTCGTAAGCAGGTCTCTTTATACACCACGGTGACCGCATCACTCTGAACGTCAGCTCACAGAAGACCGCATGGCTGTTTTTGTTACCATATATGGAGTCAGTAACATGGATTCCGAGTGTTAACGAAACTGAGTCGGTGTAAAATTCAGTTGCACTTTTGTTGAACGAAAACACAAATATGAACCTCGAGCCAATATTATGGCCCAGTCACATATCTCCCACCCGAATTTGTTGTGGTCCCCATAACTCTACTCTCTGCCATTGGCTCTATGCTTGTTTCTTCTGGTAGGAGTTTTGGAAAGACCCAATGATGGATCCCCTTTGCTAAGTTCTGTGTCTCGCTCTTCACTTTGTCGTAATTGGTTTACCGCAACTGTCATTTCTGGCTCTTCGTTATCAGCTGGTCTTATATTACTTTGGGACCACCGCTAGCGTCAAGGATCGATATTATGATCTGTTCTTCTCTAGACCATAAATCTTGTATTTTGAATTGTCAGCATAGTGCATTTTTTCTCCGCTCTATTTCTCCCTCTCGTAGTGGTGCAGGACCTGGCAGGTGATTACATCTCTCTCTTCTTCTCTCAGCAGCTATTTTCTAAAGGGGTAAGTTCCTTTGTGCTGATTCTTTCTGGGTGGGGAGGGTGCTTTCTGTGTTCTTGTCTGTGCTCACAGGCGAATAAGGGCCTGAAATCAGAGTTCTTGGGTGGACAGCTCGCCATCAAATGTTGTGTTGACTTACACTGCAAACATCACCCCAGTAGAGGGCCAAGTGGGCACCGTGCAGCTATTTGATTCCCAAAGTCAAGGCATTGTAACTTTTGACTCTCTTGGGCCTCTTCTATGCACGAAGCCTTCTCTTACTGTCTCCATGTTTGTGTTGCCTATTCTGCATATAGAGGTGATCCTCCTGTTCTGTTTTGATGGGGCCTCCTCAAACTTTCTGTGTCCCTTCTGCTAGTGGCACTTATCTGGTGGTGGAAACCTCTGTTAGTAACTTTTATCTGGTGGTATCTGATGGTAGAAACCTCTGTTGGTAACACTTATCTGGTGGTAGAAACCTCTGTTAGTAACATTTATCTGGTGGTAGAAACCTCTGTTAGTAACACTTATCTGGTGGTAGAAAACTCCGTTAGTAACACTTATCTGGTGGTAGAAACATCCATTGGTAACACTTATCTGATGGTAGAAACCTCTGTTAGTAACACTTATCTGGTGATAGAAACATCTGTTAGTAACACTTATCTGGTGGTAGAAACCTCCGTTAGTAAGACTTATCTGGTGGTAGAAACCTCCATTAGTAACACTTATCTAGTAGTAGAAACCTCCGTTAGTAACACTTATCTGGTGGTAGAAACCTCTGTTAGTAACACTTATCTGGTGGTAGAAACCTCAGTAACACTTATCTGATGGTAGAAACCTCTGTTAGTAGCACTTATCTGGTGGTGGAGACCTCTGTTAGTAACACTTATCTGGTGGTAGAAACATCTGTTAGTAGCACTTATCTGGTGAACCAACACATTAGTGCCTCAATCACCCGTACATAATAGATCTCTTTCTCCCACTGATCTCGCGTTCCTTGCCAACATCAATCGGCCTCACACCCCTTTCAGTGACATTTACTGTGGAATCACCATGTTCCCCTTCTGTCACGATTATGGAAGTAGAGTATGCCTGAGAGTAGTCAGAGTATGAATGAGTAATGTGAAAGTAGAGGAAAAAGAGTCACTAATGAAAATAGGGAGTGAGGTATGACTTCTGGAGTTAAGATTTAACCAGGTATCTAATGTCTTCTTCCAGCCACACTCGAGACCATGTTTAAGATGTCATACCCTCATCCGTTCTCTCTTGCTAAATAAGTTAATCTATTACAGTAAGGACTGCAACAGTAAACATCAAGTGACAGGTAGAATAGAAGTAAATTCTGACTGCTTAGAACATATAATTATATTCATTACATAAATATCCACAAAGAAAATAAAATAATCTCACTATCGCTATTAGGCCAGTGATTTTGTATTACACTCAAGAACACAGGCGAACCACTACTACATGTAAAATTACACAAAAAGAATCCAGGACAATATAACTAACAGGTGAGGCCCCCAGTTCTCTTGATGAAAATGGCAGATCCTCTGTTGTTAATAATCCGAGAAGATAAATGACTCCTCAGCTAGGAGATACTATATTTTCCCCACAAATTGGGTGTTCTCATGCGATGGAGCTCAGCTCTCACTGTGGCTAATACCGACTAAATCCAGATGCTTCCAAATGCCGTTGGCTTGAGGCAATACTAACAGGCAAGTGCTGTGACAATTACACCTGCTGATGTGTGTGTATATATATATATATATATATATATATATATATATATATATATATATATACACACACACAAGGTATATCCAACAATGGTTTCTGCTGGCAAATGGGTAATCATGAGGGATCCAGTGACGCACCTCTTGTACTGGTTAGTTGGTTAGTGAAGAATTGAACACCAAGACTATTATTATTATTATTATTATGAACACCAAGACAGGTACCGAGTACCGGCTACTGACTACTCCTCAATGACGTTAGGAACGTCCAAGGTCTCTGAAATTATATAAGTAATCAACATCCTATTAATAAACCCGTAACGAACTCACCTTTTTACTCTCTCACCCAGGCAAACATAACAAACACTCCCTTTCTGTTTCCCACCCCACACAAATCAAAACAGGCTCTCGCCCTTCTTTCGCTCTGTTTCGCCTAAGGTTTCAGGCTTCCAATTAAAGACCAGCGAAGGCGACCCTGATATCTAGTTCATGGCCCTGAGGCCAAAATGTTTTCACTTACACACAGTTATACACATGATAGTGAGGTTTTTTTTGAAAAACAACTAATCTGCTCCACACAACCCAAGGTAATAAAAATTACCCCGTGGATAAATTACTCAGTAAGTAATAACACTGGATTAGTTACAAAAATAGCTGATACTCAGTATTTACACAATAGTAATACTCTTTACAGTAATATTCTACATGACTAAGTGAACAAAAATGGTAATACTATTATACTCACATTTTCTATCTTTCGAAAAACACCTTAGTGTTTTTTTAATGGTGGCACGCTTAATAAACTCAACTGGCACTTAGCACTGATCCACTTTGTAAGGTAGCAAAAATTCTCTCTGAAGACAACGGCACGGAGTGTTAGGGATGCCTGGCTTAAATAGTAAGATAAAGTCTGCAGGTGCTGTAGCGTGGGGTCGCACGTGCATTGAGAATGGTGAAATAAGACATAAGGACCTCGGGAGCTGTCTCCCTTGAATAAAAGAAAGAGATATAATCTATAACGACACTTAGGAGGTAATTCAAACGATGCGTTCGGACAGATGAAAGGTTAAGGTTGATTCCCTGTGCCTCAGGTTCTCTGTGAATCAAAGAATCAGGGAACTTGCCGTCATCTACAAGAAAGGCAAAATAAGAGGACCTTTAGCTAGATGCCGATGCACACATGTAAAGGGGTGGAATTTAGCCTGTCCAACGTAAGAAGCATTTTATACTAAACTACAGGAAATTATGGATAAAGTAAAAAGAAGAGACATCACAATTTTGATGGGTGACATGAATGCAAATATAGGTACAGTCAACACTGGATTCGAAGAAGTTGTCGTGAAATATTCTAATCCACATATATAAATTAAAAGGTAAATGCAAAGCCTAACAAATAAATTTAATAAAAGGAAGAAGAATGGTAAAGAACAGTGCTGTCACAATGACTGTACTCGTAATCCCCCTTGTTTTCTACTTCGTCGGTGTTAAGGTATTTTATTGGCATGGTCTGCTAGAGGTTAACAGCATAAGATTAATAGGTGACTACGTTTAATATAATGTAAATAATTGTTAGTTAGTGTACGCGATACACACGATTGATTATGACGTGTATGCGTTGGTATGTCACGCACCGTGACTAGGTTACCACACCCTTTTCTTAGATGACCGTCAAACGGATAAGACGTGTCCTATAATCCTTCCAGTGGTAGGCATGATATTGCCGCACATATGTTATTGCAGTACGGACATGGGTCAGTCCGATATTCTTATGAAGAGAGGAATGTATCGAGGTTAGTAATTTTAACTAAAGTCAAGGAAGGATGAAATTATGGTCCACATTCGTTTTATATCGCCAGACGTCTAATCTCATTGTCGGCCGTTGGATGTCCCAACCGCGCGTACATATAGTTACGACGTTCTGACTATAGTGTTGCATATTATTGGACCAGGACTATAATGCATGGATAGCATTTATGATGTATGATTCAATTCTAATATATAATGTTTTCATAATCAACCTCCATGGACTGTCTACTGTTTGAAATGTATATTAAAAATTGTGTGGACTCGAGAAGAGACTTATCACGTTCATTGAAGTTACAAATTCAACAATTATGATACTGAGTTCAAACCTTGTGACAGACAGAAAGTATTAACTCACATTCGCGTAACTATTCCAACAATAGCACGATCAAGAATTAATGAATCAAATGACCAGAACTAAGAAGCTTATTGAATCAATGAGAACGGTGGCTTTCCACAACGACCACTGAAATAGAAGACGGGGCCGCAACAACAATAAAGGAAGTGAATCGTATAAAGTCCCGCAACAAAGTGGTTGCCATTGCTGGGAAACGAAGGAAGAAAGAAATTTTTCTTGTTTACATACTTTCACGGACTGTTTACGATTACAAGAAAACGTTCAAGTCACATGATTCCGAACATGACGTGGCTTGTGTAACTATGCAAAAATCAGTGACGTCACAATATTCCGTGTACAAGCCAACGATCGAAGGACGATGCCAGCTCACCTAATGTTTCATTCAAGAATACAACTTCTCAGTAGATCATAGGATTGAAAAGACATTATTTACCAACAAGGAGCAAACAGTCCTATCCTCTAGTCTAGGCCGTTGGTGAAGATCGCATCGGACGACGGGTTAAAAGATAAGTCTCAGTTCGTGACTGTTGTCATTCATAAGAAACATCACTGAGTCTAATTCACATTTTGCAGGCATGTCCGTTCTATATATTTTATATGCATGTCGTGATAATATGGTTTGTTTATCCTTGGTTTACCCATCGTATCGTATGTCCTCATTTCATCTGTTCATGATTTAACACTAATAATATAATTTCTTGCTTAATAAGAGTGTATATGAATATAATTAAAATTTAATGACTTTTAAGGAGAATTAGGGACTTTGCACCAATTTGCAGTGGTAGTCCAAGAAATGGGCGATGCACTTTATAGCTCATGATTAAGGCATAATATAATAATAATATATATTTATAAAATAATTTGACTTTTTAGTCTGTCCTGCATATAAAGGACATAGTGTATATTATTTGGTACATTTTTTCCATTACTAAATGATTTACTTAGCACATATCACTGACTGAATGATATAATACTTGAGGAATAATACTATTTATTATTAGGTGCATGATAGTAATTCAGCACCCGAAATAGATAAATATCATAACTATTTATGATATATTAACGAGTATATATGTAATATTTTCCCAACATAGTATGTCTATGTATGGAATCTACAAATAATAGTTAGATAATATTACAATTAATTAAATTGAACATTCCCAGATTAAGTTCAATAATATTATGATTGTTTATATCGACTATTCATAAATTGAATAAGTATAATAATTACTTAAAATTTATTGGTGATTATTACATAACCATTACGTACAATATTAACGTCAAGATGCTTAACTTAGACTATTTTATTAAAAATGGTAAAGATTTTGGGAAAAAAGGAGAACTTCTCGAGGCTTATGCATTGGCTGAATTTGCAAAATATAAGGCAGAAGAGGAGGAAAAGAAAGCCATTGCTAAAGCAGAGATGGAAGAACTTGAAAGAAAACAGGCGGAAAAGAAGGCAGAATTAAGACAAGAAGAAGAAAGAAAGATAGCAAGAGATGAAATCCTACGGATTGAAGAAGAGAATAAATTGAAACGACAAGAAATCATACTGCAGCAAGAAATGGAATTGCAACGACTTAAATTAGAAACAGCAAAACTTAATTCACAGGGCGCTGCAGCAACCCAAAATGATACTGCTCAATCTGGATCTTCATCCACACGACTTAAAGGTAATTATTACTTTAAGCTGCCTCCATTCAAGTTACACGTAGATGACCTTTCATCGTGGCTCGCGCGCTTTGAGGACATATGTAAGGTGAATAACCTTGACAAAGCGGCATGGGCACTGAAACTTAAGGAATTTCTAGATGGCGAACCTGCAAGTGCAGCACAAAATATAGATCCAACACTATCAACAGACTATGAGGCCATTAAGACGTTGTTACTACGTCGTTTCCACTTGAACGAAGAGGCATGTAGATTGCGTTTTAAAAGTTTGTTGCCAGATAACAATAGAGATTTCACAGGTTTTTATTGCTAACATACGCAATACTTTTAACAGATGGGTTGAACTGGCAGGTGTCAACAAATCCTACGACAAGTTAGTCGATTTGTTATTGAGGGATAAAGTATTATCGTCTGTCAGCCCACCATTCTTTGCTTATCTGCAAGAAAGAAAACCAGAATCTATTGATGAGTTAGAAAAAATTTCTTTAAATTACTGCACAGCTCATCCGAATGCTAATATTTCTGGCACATTGATAAGAGAACCACTTCCTGTAGCCTCCAATATGGCATATCATAATCATAACAAACCTAGAACACACAGTGTAGACAGGGGTAGGTTCAAAGGAAACTATGACATTAATTTTCATAAGGGACAGAATAACTTTAACAATAACTTTAATAGAGGACGACAACAAACCAGAAACTATTCACCTCAGTCAAGAAATAACAGTAATCCACGTAACTCAAGTTATAATCGATCATATAACTATAATAATGATTACAAGTGGAACAATAGCGATAATTATAACTCGAGACATCGAGATAACAGTTACAATAGAGGACAACGGGATAATTCATCTAATTATTCTCGTCATCGTTCTCATTCTCGTAGATCGACAACTTATAACCATAATACAGGGGCAGCTGTTACTACTGCTACAACCCCTAGGGTTCAGAGTTCAACTACTGATAACAAAATACAGTCATCGTCTACTTGTTTTGCAATGAATTATAACGTGGCAAATAGTTGCCCAACATGTAATCTTATATTTCAGAAAGCAAAAGAGACAGTTCTGAACTGCGGTCATATTCTACCAGAAGTCAGTCTAGCAGTCAATGACGGAACAGGATCACTGATCTTCAATAGAGGAAAAGTTAATGGATCCATCGTCTCAGTCTTAAGAGATTCGGGATCGACCACGATCGGAATCCGTCAGACACTTGTTCATCCAAATTGTGCAACTGGAGAACATGTCAGGTGCATGACTTTTGGGGGAACCATAGAATATTATCCAACAGCTATTATTTACATTGACACACCTTTCTTCACAGGCAATGTTAAAGCATGCATGTTAAGAAACCCAATTGCCGACCTTATGGTGGGATGCATACACGGGAGTAAAGATTGCACACCAGATGAGATTATTCAATGGGAAAAAAATAATCTATACATCGGAAATGCAGCAATAACCAGAGCACATACAAAACAATTAGAGACTATAGACACGGAAAACAAGGAAACAAATGATCATGAAAATATCGAGATTCATTCTGCTATTGACCGAGTATCATTTGCTGCAAAACAGAGGGAAGACAGGTCACTAACAAAATTTTTTACGCTGGTCAACAAAGATGACAATCTTTCTAGGAACATAAATTATAGTCAGTGGTTTAGTATTAAAAATGACATTTTATTAAGATGTTTTATGGATAAAACTCAGATAAGACAACAAGTCATGGTACCTTTTGCTTTTAGGCGGTACATACTTCAACATGCACATGATTCTAAGTGTGCAGGTCACATGGGTTATACTCGTACACGTTCACGAGTATTATCTTCTTTTTTTTTGGCCGGGAGTATCACGAGATATTTCACAGTACGTACGCTCCTGTACGATATGCCAAGAAGTGAAAGCACGGGGAGCCTTTCACACGGCGCCTATTCAGGCTTGTGATATATCGGTGAGACCTTTCGACAAAATGGCCATTGATATCATTGGCCCACTTTTACCATCAGCCAGAGGACATAGGTTTATTCTCACTTGCATCGATTTATGCACACGATGGCCAGAAGCCATCCCATTAAAAACAACCACCACAACAGATGTAGCTGATGCACTACACTTGATCTTTTCTAGAGTAGGTTTTCCTAGAAAACTTTTGTCAGATCATGGTTCTCAATTTATATCTGAGACTATGACGGAGGTAATGAAGACTTGGCAAATAGATAGAAACCTCAGCAGCATTTATCACCCAATGAGTAATGGTGCTGTAGAAAGACTTAACCGTACACTCAAACAAATGCTACATAAAGTTACAGTTAACCATCCACAGGACTGGGACAGAGTGCTACCAGCGGTGTTATTCGCTTATCGAGAGGTGCCAAATGAACAAACTGGCTTCTCTCCGTTTCATTTAGTCTTTGGCGCTCCTCCAAGAGGTCCTATGGGACTGATAAAAGATTTATTAATCGATTCTGAGATGACTCAGGACACTCAGTCATCCTATGAATATGTAATTAATCTCCGGAATAACATTATTGATGCCTGTCAAATGGCAACAGCTTCATCTGAGGCTGCGAAAGAGAAAGCTAGAACTTTCCAAAACAGTAATAGACGATTACGTCAATTATTTCCAGGAGATCAAGCTTATGTGTTATTGCCACATAACAATAATAGACTACTAATCTCGTGGAATGGTCCTTACCAGGTTATCAATAAGATTTCTGATGTTGATTATGTCCTGGACATTAAGGGACATCACAAAATATTTCACATAAATATGCTCAAGCAATTTCATACTCGACCTGAACATCTACAAGCTATTTTTCATGAATTAGATGACACTTTCAGACCTACATGTCACTATTCTAATTTATCCGTTATCCAGGAAGAAGAATCTTCTTTTCCTGAGGTACAGTTAGCTTTACCTGTACCTGTAGTACAATCTAGCGAATCTTGGCGGGACGTAACCATCTCTTCGTCGGTTACACCGCAACAGCATCAAAAGATTGCTGATCTGCTACAATCTTATCCAGATGTGTTGACCGATGTTCCAGGTCGCACATCAGTCATTAATCATGACATCACTCTTAACGAGGATACTCCAATTCGGGTACATCCTTATTCTGTTCCTATACACTTTCTTACTAAAACTACTAAGGAACTTGAACAGATGTTATCTTTAGGAATTATCGAAACTAGTAATTCCCCATTTTCTTCTCCATTAGTTATTGTCCGAAAGAAGGACAATAACATTAGACTATGCGTCGACTATAGAAAATTAAATGCACAAACGATAGTTGATAGCGAACCACATCCACTTCTCGATGACTTACTGCCACGTCTATCGACAGCAACTATATTTACTAAGATAGACTTAACTAAAGGTTATTGGCAGATACCACTAACCGAAAAAGCAAAATACTACACAGCGTTTTCAACTCCGCTAGGTCTATACCAGTGGAACGTGATGCCTTTTGGGCTGGTTAACGCTCCAGCTACCTTTGTTCGCATGATGCGACACATTTTTTCAGGTAGACCAGACATTATTACATATATAGATGACATATGCTTGTTTAGTTCATCTTTTGAGGAACATTTTTTGGGTCTTGGATACGTTTTTGATACCTTGAGAAGGTACAAGTTAACTGCTAAACCTACAAAATTACAGGTAGCATTTCATGAGATCACTTTTTTGGGTCACATTATTGGAGCTGGATATATCCGAACATTACCCAGTACAGTTTCAAAAATTTTAAACATTTCCGTTCCTCAAACGAAGAAACAAGTGAGAAGCTTGTTAGGTCTAGTCCAATATTACAGTAGATTCGTACCTAACTTGTCATCCATCACTGCTGTATTGTCCTCATTACTAAAGAAGAACATGCCAGTGAAAGTGACATGGACTGACGAATGTGACAGAATTTTTCGGCAAATAATTTCTATATTTTCAAATCCACCTATTTTGAGATTAATTGATGCTTCTAAAAAGTTCATTCTTCGTACAGATGCGAGTAACTACGGAATTGGCGCATGTTTGCTCCAATACCATGACGACATCCTCCATCCAAACTTGTACGTGTCACGAAAACTGAAACCACCAGAAGTGAAGTACTCTACGGTTGATCGCGAACTCTTAGCCGTCGTGTGGGCGATAACCAAACTAGAAAAATTCCTACTGGGAGCCCCTTTTGTAGTACAAACCGATCAAAGGGCCGTAGCATCACTACAACGAGCAAATCACAAGAGTCCAAAATTGACCAGATTTGCTATACTCCTCCAACCCTTCGAGTTTTCAATCGAGTACATCACAGGATCCGACAACATCTTGGCAGATACATTATCTCGAAATCCTAATGATGTCGATTCCTAATTTACGTTGTTTGTCGCAAAGACAATACTATGTACAGAGAAACTTAATCAAAGAACATAGCACCATCGTTGCTTTTTGACACATGAATGAACCATTTACTCAGCTGCTTTCTATAGGCAAATTATACGCAAAGTGACTGCAATCAATTGACACTATATTCGTCTTTACACCGGGACTTTCCTGGTTTACATTTGTCACAACATTGTTTCAAAACACTTCGGAGAAAATAAATGACATTCCAGTCGAACTAATTCGTTATATAACGTGATTCAGAATACTTGAACATTTTGTCTAATGGAAATTCAAGGATCAAGACTACGAATGGATCTTCATATCCAATGTTAATTACTTTAATTTATTCTTTAAAACTAATCCACATTAAAATGACAAGTGAGTTGAATTTTAAAAAAATGAATGAAACTTAAAAAAATGAAAGAAAGAAAAGAAAACTCACATAATTCTTTGATTATATTCTTAGAATTACATGATTATATTGCATACTATTGTTTAAATTAGTTAGAAAGGTATTAATAACTTAATACTACACTTACTTGATGTTCAACACACATAACTTAGTTAAATTTATACATCATTTTTTTTTCTTTCTCTAATTTATTCTTTATTCGTTATTATGTCTTTCTTTAACAGATCCTCTCATTTTTCTTACATTAGATTTTCAACAACTTATTCTTATTCCATACCTAGTATAGTTATTTAGTTTAATTTTAACACTTTAAATTAGTCTGACATGACATTTTATCACGACATATTTTAAGTTAATTAATTATTTAATTAGAGATCGACATTACCATTCTCTTTTAGTTCTTATTACCATTTATATTTTTTTTTTGATATAAATAATGAATATATTACATGACTATTGGTTAGTCGACATGACCACGACATTGGTTCTAGACAGAACGTCGTAGGCCATATGCCGCAATCTCGTTAAATTTTTTTTTTTGATATTGTTAACATATTGGTATTTTTTCAGATGGGTTTTTGTTAAAAAAAAATCTATCTAATAGATTTTTTTTTCCCCCAGTGGACAGGGAATTGTTAAGGTATTTTATTGGCATGGTCTGCTAGAGGTTAACAGCATAAGATTAATAGGTGACTACGTTTAATATAATGTAAATAATTGTTAGTTAGTGTACGCGATACACACGATTGATTATGACGTGTATGCGTTGGTATGTCACGCACCGTGACTAGGTTACCACACCCTTTTCTTAGATGACCGTCAAACGGATAAGACGTGTCCTATAATCCTTCCAGTGGTAGGCATGATATTGCCGCACATATGTTATTGCAGTACGGACATGGGTCAGTCCGATATTCTTATGAAGAGAGGAATGTATCGAGGTTAGTAATTTTAACTAAAGTCAAGGAAGGATGAAATTATGGTCCACATTCGTTTTATATCGCCAGACGTCTAATCTCATTGTCGGCCGTTGGATGTCCCAACCGCGCGTACATATAGTTACGACGTTCTGACTATAGTGTTGCATATTATTGGACCAGGACTATAATGCATGGATAGCATTTATGATGTATGATTCAATTCTAATATATAATGTTTTCATAATCAACCTCCATGGACTGTCTACTGTTTGAAATGTATATTAAAAATTGTGTGGACTCGAGAAGAGACTTATCACGTTCATTGAAGTTACAAATTCAACAATTATGATACTGAGTTCAAACCTTGTGACAGACAGAAAGTATTAACTCACATTCGCGTAACTATTCCAACAATAGCACGATCAAGAATTAATGAATCAAATGACCAGAACTAAGAAGCTTATTGAATCAATGAGAACGGTGGCTTTCCACAACGACCACTGAAATAGAAGACGGGGCCGAACAACAATAAAGGAAGTGAATCGTATAAAGTCCCGCAACAGTCGGCAAATTGTAACGCCTTCACGTTGATAGTAAAAGCCTACTGTATTATTACCCGCTTTCTTCAATGAAACGTGTGCTGTATTTCTTGGAAAAACAGTGAGATACGCAAGCTGAACAATGACCTAATTTTAATATTTCATTCATTCCATTTTATACACGGCGTAACTAAAGACAGATGGACTAAAGGATAGAGAGAAGGGAGAGGCATAAAGCCGAACACGTGCAACACTAAACACGCGTCGCGCGATACACAATTACTACTATCACGCGTGTAAGGCCACATGCACTAACTTTTTCGGACGGACAGTGATAAAAACACTAACCTTCCCAGAGTTAGGTTTTTAAATCACGAAAAACGCTTATTAGAAAAGATAACATTAGATGGGTTTACGTTTGAAAACATTACAGTACCCAGACAGCACATCGTCGAAACAGAAGGTAGAAGAAATTGCATATTTTGAACGCAGCCACTTAGCTCTTTTAAATTTGTATATTTGGGTTCCTTAGGGCTTGCTGACAAAGAATATGTAAAACGTTACGCAAATAGTCTAGGAATTAACAAGTTATAACCAAAATAAAATAGTGGGGATGCCTGACAGCATGAAATCATTTCTGCTCATAAAATTTTTTTATAACGTGTTTTTAAACCGTGCGTACGGAAATAGCCTACCATGTAAACTCCAAATTGATTGGAGCGCAACAAATATAAGACTAAACACGATTGGTCGGACTATAAATACTATCTTTGGTTGTTAGGGGAGACGTAGGAAGGTAAAATTTTTTCAAACACTTGTCGAAACGTGGCTCCATTGGCCAGACTCGCTGATATAATCACTTAGGAGCGTTAGTTCGAGACCACTTGTTCAAATAAGCTTGATAAAGCAACAGTGCGTTGAAGCCAGCTCATATTTTTGCTAAATAAAAGCCTGGAACATAAGCAGATGGGAATTTGTGCCAGAATTCATTGCTAGTCAACGTATCTGTGTTTATTCTATGAATTGTGGTAAGCTTGAAACATTCAGTATCTTTTAATGAAAATTGAATGTGAATTGTTAATTTATGCCTGTATATATGTGTAGTTCAGTAGCAAACATGATGTAAAGCCTATAATGCTCCAGCCTGAACAGAAGGTGTCGGAGGAAAGTAAAACGGCATGGAATGGCCAAACAGTACACTGACACCTAGATGATTGACTAGAAAGAAATAATGCTGGAAGTGCAGAGGCGTAGTAACCATTAAGGAGGTTAATACTGGTATAAAGTATTTCAGATGAAGCTGACAGTTGGCCTAACGCTCTGAACTCAATGTTTGTGATGTATTGTGCTCAGTGTAAAAAGAGAGTATAAATTAGTTATGACGTAGAAGGTACATCCTTCTTGTTTTCAGGGACCGTGGTCTTGATGGTATTGAGCAGCACCTGGTCAGAGCTTTGCTGAATCCAGAGTCGGACAGCATACTCCTTGGTCCATTTAGCTATCAGTGAGGTGTCTCCAGAGCACAGGGGAGAAATCGAGCAGAGGAGTCTTTTCCTGCCTCCATCACGCAAGATAAGCTGATGTGGCCAGCTGAGCTCAAAATTATGTACCCCTATCTTAAAATAACATTGTAACATAAACTTAAGAGGGGAAGTAAATTGTTTTAATATCAGGAACTGAGAACATCTCCAATACTAGTTCCAATAAAGACAAACTATTGAAGTCATGATGACAAATACCAACAGAGCTTGAACAAAACATAACCAGTATTACCTCATATTACTACTACACAACTGACACACATAGGATACTTTTAATAATATATGTCACTACAATATTCATATTGATAAATTCTGTACATATAACTTGTAATTAAAATTGATTGTGATTCCTGGTTCCCTTTGTATTTGAATCAGGACACATAGTCATTCATGACAGCAATGAATACATATTGTTATTTGAAAAGTTATCAGTGACTCCTTTAAGATATCCTTGTAGAGTGTTTTATGTATGTGAGTGTCACAGTGTTGTCAAGTGTGGTGGAATAAATTAAATTGTGTATCCGTCTGTTGTTGTTATGACTTACACTTCATCATACACATACCCTAGACATACAACGTAGTCATCACACTATTCCAGAATAATTCTGACTGAGATATATATATATATATGTGGCAGCAAGTAAGGTTATCTATAATACACTACTCTTATTAGATATAGATACCTTCACAGCTGATCTCAGTCAGTACACTAAGTCCCCTATAAATATTTATAACATCCCACTTCACCACATATATTGGGGTCTCGCTCTTGGGATTTTGAATCTTTCCCTATTAAAAATATTGGGGGTAATTCACTTCAGGGAATATAAGAATTAAAAGGTATCCTTGGGTGGAATTAAATAAGGTTGAGCTCACGGTGCCTGTATTGTCCATTAGATATATATTTAGAGACTGAATTGTTGGTTAGACATTGTATAAATTTACCTGATAGACAATGGCGGACCTGGCCAAATTTCGATCCGCTGCGGTTCAGACTGCAAAAGAGTTAGGATTAGATGGGCAAGTTATGGTTGCCTATGTCACTACGGAATGTGACAAATTTATTGAACGCGAAGAAAGAAGATTAGAAAAAGAGGCCGAAAGAAAGTTAGAGGCTGAAAGGGAAATTAAGAAGTTACAATTTGAGGCTGAGACTAAGAGGTTGCAGATTGAGGCTGAGGCTAAGAAATTGGAGGCAGAAAGAGAAGACAAAAGATTGGCTGCAGAAAGGGAAGAGAAGAAATTAGCTGCAGAAAGGGAAGAGAAGAAATTAGCTGCAGAAAGGGAAGCAGAAGAAAGAAGATTGACTGCAGAGAGGGAAGCAGAAAAGGAGGAGAAGAGATTACAAAGGGAACATGAGTTACGACTAAGGGAGTTTGAGTTTCAGGGCCATGCTCCTGAAAATGGTGCCAGTCCCTTTGCCTCTGATGCCACTGCTAGCCAAGGAGCCTCAACCTCAGCTATGAATTTTCATTTAGATCATTTTGTTGAGAAAGACGATGATATAGAGAGCTACCTAAATAGGTATGAACTATTAGCTACCACGTATGGGTTAGAGAGAGAAAGGTGGAGCTTAAAGTTATCTCAAGGACTTCGTGGGGCAGCTTATGAAGTTTTTGCAAAAATGAGCAGAGGTGATCAGGAAAATTATGACATGCTAAAGCAGGCTCTTTTGTTAAGATATGAAAAGAATGCAGAATTCTATAGGAAAAAATTTAGGAATGCTAAACTACTGTCAGGTGAAACCTATCACCAGTTCTCTGCACGAATAGAGACATACTTGGAGAAATGGACTTCTCTGGGGAAAACCCAAGATCTTAAGGAAATGGTCCTTATAGAGCAATTAAGAGAGTCCATGGCTCCAGACCTGAGAAAGTTTCTCATGGAACAAGGTGCAGAGAGGCTGGGTGAGTTGCTAAATGTTGCTGAAAGGTATCAAGCAGCTCAAGCAGAGATAACAGGTAATAAAAAGAAACAAGTGGATAACTTTAGGGCACCACAGGACTTTAATAAATTTGATCCTAGGGATCAAAACAAAGGTAAGCACCAGTTTGATAGGCCACGGTATGAAAATAAAAATAAATTCCCACAATTCGATGAAAGGAAATATGATGAAAGAAAATCTTTCAACCAAGGAAAAAGGTGGTGTAAGAATTGTCAGATGGACAATCATGACACTGACCGTAGCAGAAGGAAACCTGTGTATATGGCAACCCTTCAGGTCAGGTCGACCTCAAGACAGGAGGAGGATATTATGTTAGATACCACTCCAGAAGAGATGAGGAAGGCACAGGCTGGGGATAAAACACTCAAGCCTTGTTTCAGAAAATTGTCAACTTGTCATACAACTCCAGGCAAGGGAGATTTTTACATGAAAAACAAGTTGATGTATAGGAAGACTGGAGCTAGATCCAAAGGTCAGGGACAACTGGTACTTCCTAAAAGATATAGGGCAGACTTAATAAGGAGCCTACATGTGAAACCAGATGGGGACCATGAGAATATAGGTACCATCATTCAAAAGGTGGCTCACAATTATTATTGGCCCAAAGCAAGATGGGACATTGAGAATTTTGTAGAAAGGTGTAGCATAGCACATGAGGGAACACCCACAAGTGGGAACATGGATCAGGACCTGGACACGCCACGGGGCAAAATTAGGCCTGATAATAAAAAGAAAAATAGATTTGATAAAGTGGACCAAATAGAATGGGAAGCCCCTTTTCACGGACAAGCTTCACTTAACTGTTTTACAATGGCCACTATGCGGAGAGTGCAAAAAGATGTCTTACCCCAGGATAAGCCGACAATCCCTCAATCGGACTTAAACAAACTGGAGGAAGAGGATGTAGAGAGGAAATCTCTCATCAAGAATTTTAAGTGGGGAGAAAGCCCCAAAGGAAAAATTGGTAGCGGTCGTTTTGTGAATGATAATTCTGGGAGGAAAAATCATCACTATAAAGCTTCGAGTGGAAGAGACCATACCGGTGCATGGACAAATAGGTCCACACAATTAAAGGTCCATATGAAGCTTTGTTAAGAACGTGGACTGATGAAAAGGCAGAGGAAAACATTACATCTTCATACCAATATGTGAATGAGCTGACCACTCGTTTAAAAACTGGCTGGAAACTTGCCAATGAAAATTTGAAACAAGCCAGGAAGAAACATGCTGCTTATTATAACAGGAAGGCGAAAGACAGAAATTTGGCTGTGGGAGAGAAAGTACTGCTTCTTTTGCCCGGGAGTCAGAATAAGTTACAAATTGGATGGCAGGGTCCATATACAGTTGTAGAGAAGGTGTCTAGAACAAATTATAAGATAGATAAGAAGGGGAAAGAAAAAATCTATCATGTGAATCTCCTGAAGAAATATTTGGAAAGAGAACATCAGGAAGAGACACACTTGTTGACCTTGTCCATCGCCATGGAGATGAAAAAGGAACCACTTTCATCATTTGAATATCCATTACACCCCTGTGAGACAGCAGCACAGGTGAAAATCAGTACACATTTAACGAAAACTCAGAAAGAGAGAGTGCAACAGGTTCTAAATAATCATGCAGAGGTGTTAACAGACCGACCAGGGCATACAAACCCATTGGAATATGATATGAAACTGATAGACCACACACCTGTCTGTATGAAACCATATTCGATTCCGTTTGCTAAGGAGAAAGCTTTGAAGGAAGAGATAGACTATCTATTGAAGGAGGGAATTATTTCACACAGTGAATCCTCATATAGTTCCGGTGTTGTACTCTTAAGGAAGCCCTCTGGAGAACATAGACTCTGTATAGATTACAGGAGACTGAATGCTATTACAGAAGGACAGGTGGATCCATTGCCGGATACAAATCAGCTGTTTGCCAGACTAAATAAAGCTAAATATTTCTCAAGGGTGGATCTGAGTAAAGGATAATATCAGATTCCAGTAAAACCTGAGATCAGACAAAATTGTTGGATGTAAACATTTCGGAGGAACGTAACGAATCCCTGAGTTGCCTCTTTGATTGAGGATATTCCGAATGTTTCATACAGGATAATAAGAAGATTATGGGATCCACTACGAAAACTCTGCTATCACCAGGTATATGTTATCTCCTCATAACGTACATTTTGAGGGAAATATAATGTTCTCTGGACATGTCATTGCGCAGACTCAGAGAAGAGAAATGGTGAATACGGGTTGCGAAGCAGCATTAAGACAAGCACTCACACTTGCGGCTGTTCAGTAACATAACCGAAATATATTATTGGTTGTAGAAGTCTGAGGCAGATTTCAAGAGTAGTGCCTACTCTGAATGGACCCAACTACATAAAACCATGATAGCACCACAGCAGAGTAAAGTCAAGTTGACTTACATTTATCTATGTGTATATAGAATAAAGGACTGACATATAATGTCTGTTTTAAGAGGGGAGGTGTCGTGAAATATTCTAATCCACATATATAAATTAAAAGGTAAATGCAAAGCCTAACAAATAAATTTAATAAAAGGAAGAAGAATGGTAAAGAACAGTGCTGTCACAATGACTGTACTCGTAATCCCCCTTGTTTTCTACTTCGTCGGCAAATTGTAACGCCTTCACGTTGATAGTAAAAGCCTACTGTATTATTACCCGCTTTCTTCAATGAAACGTGTGCTGTATTTCTTGGAAAAACAGTGAGATACGCAAGCTGAACAATGACCTAATTTTAATATTTCATTCATTCCATTTTATACACGGCGTAACTAAAGACAGATGGACTAAAGGATAGAGAGAAGGGAGAGGCATAAAGCCGAACACGTGCAACACTAAACACGCGTCGCGCGATACACAATTACTACTATCACGCGTGTAAGGCCACATGCACTAACTTTTTCGGACGGACAGTGATAAAAACACTAACCTTCCCAGAGTTAGGTTTTTAAATCACGAAAAACGCTTATTAGAAAAGATAACATTAGATGGGTTTACGTTTGAAAACATTACAGTACCCAGACAGCACATCGTCGAAACAGAAGGTAGAAGAAATTGCATATTTTGAACGCAGCCACTTAGCTCTTTTAAATTTGTATATTTGGGTTCCTTAGGGCTTGCTGACAAAGAATATGTAAAACGTTACGCAAATAGTCTAGGAATTAACAAGTTATAACCAAAATAAAATAGTGGGGATGCCTGACAGCATGAAATCATTTCTGCTCATAAAATTTTTTTATAACGTGTTTAAAAAAAACCGTGCGTACGGAAATAGCCTACCATGTAAACTCCAAATTGATTGGAGCGCAACAAATATAAGACTAAACACGATTGGTCGGACTATAAATACTATCTTTGGTTGTTAGGGGAGACGTAGGAAGGTAAAATTTTTTCAAACACTTGTCGAAACGTGGCTCCATTGGCCAGACTCGCTGATATAATCACTTAGGAGCGTTAGTTCGAGACCACTAGTTCAAATAAGCTTGATAAAGCAACAGTGCGTTGAAGCCAGCTCATATTTTTGCTAAATAAAAGCCTGGAACATAAGCAGATGGGAATTTGTGCCAGAATTCATTGCTAGTCAACGTATCTGTGTTTATTCTATGAATTGTGGTAAGCTTGAAACATTCAGTATCTTTTAATGAAAATTGAATGTGAATTGTTAATTTATGCCTGTATATATGTGTAGTTCAGTAGCAAACATGATGTAAAGCCTATAATGCTCCAGCCTGAACAGAAGGTGTCGGAGGAAAGTAAAACGGCATGGAATGGCCAAACAGTACACTGACACCTAGATGATTGACTAGAAAGAAATAATGCTGGAAGTGCAGAGGCGTAGTAACCATTAAGGAGGTTAATACTGGTATAAAGTATTTCAGATGAAGCTGACAGTTGGCCTAACGCTCTGAACTCAATGTTTGTGATGTATTGTGCTCAGTGTAAAAAGAGAGTATAAATTAGTTATGACGTAGAAGGTACATCCGTCTTGTTTTCAGGGACCGTGGTCTTGATGGTATTGAGCAGCACCTGGTCAGAGCTTTGCTGAATCCAGAGTCGGACAGCATACTCCTTGGTCCATTTAGCTATCAGTGAGGTGTCTCCAGAGCACAGGGGAGAAATCGAGCAGAGGAGTCTTTTCCTGCCTCCATCACGCAAGATAAGCTGATGTGGCCAGCTGAGCTCAAAATTATGTACCCCCATCTTAAAATAACATTGTAACATAAACTTAAGAGGGGAAGTAAATTGTTTTAATATCAGGAACTGAGAACATCTCCAATACTAGTTCCAATAAAGACAAACTATTGAAGTCATGATGACAAATACCAACAGAGCTTGAACAAAACATAACCAGTATTACCTCATATTACTACTACACAACTGACACACATAGGATACTTTTAATAATATATGTCACTACAATATTCATATTGATAAATTCTGTACATATAACTTGTAATTAAAATTGATTGTGATTCCTGGTTCCCTTTGTATTTGAATCAGGACACATAGTCATTCATGACAGCAATGAATACATATTGTTATTTGAAAAGTTATCAGTGACTCCTTTAAGATATCCTTGTAGAGTGTTTTATGTATGTGAGTGTCACAGTGTTGTCAAGTGTGGTGGAATAAATTAAATTGTGTATCCGTCTGTTGTTGTTATGACTTACACTTCATCATACACATACCCTAGACATACAACGTAGTCATCACACTATTCCAGAATAATTCTGACTGAGATATATATATATATGTGGCAGCAAGTAAGGTTATCTATAATACACTACTCTTATTAGATATAGATACCTTCACAGCTGATCTCAGTCAGTACACTAAGTCCCCTATAAATATTTATAACATCCCACTTCACCACAGAAGTCATGGGAAAACATGGGCTAGGAGTAATGAATGAAAATGGAGAGCTATTCGCAAACTTCTGTGCTTCATATCAACTGGCTATAGGAGGAAGCATGTTTCCACATAAGAGAATACACAAGGCAACATGGATATCACCAGACCATAGAACAGAAAATCAGATAGATCATATATGCATAAACAAGAAGTTTAGATCATCATTGCAGGATGTAAAGGTATATAGAGGAGCAGATGTGGCATCAGATCACCATCTTCTGATAGCCAAAGTAAAAATGAAACTCAAGAGATATGCAACAATGCAAAATTATAGACAACAGTTTAATGTAGGACAGCTAAGAAATCAAGAAACAAGAGACAAATTTGCGGTCACAGTATCCAACAAATTCCAAGTGCTCCAACAGCTGGAAGATGTAGAGAATACAGAAGACTATTGGCAGCAGGTCAAAACAGTATGGAAGGAGACATGTGAAGAAATACTGGGGAAAAGGGAAAGACAACAAAAAGCATGGATAACAACAGAAACCATCAATAAGATAAAAGACAGAAAAAACAAGAAAGCAGAGTTAAACACAAGCAAAACTAGAAGCTCCAAAGCCAAGGCTCAAGAAGTGTACACAGAAGCAAACAAAGAAGTAAAAAGAAGTATCAAAAGAGACAAGAGGAAGTATATTGAGGAGTTGGCAAGAGAGGCAGAAGATGCTGCAGCCAAAGGAAATATGAGAGAACTGTATAGCAGCACAAAGAAGCTAACAGGGAAATACAAGCAACAAGTTGCCTCATAAAAGACAAGAATGGGAAACTGCTCAGCAATATACAAGAGCAAATGAAGAGGTGGACAGAATATTTTGGGGACCTTCTCAATAGACCAGCTCCACAAAACCCGCCGGACATCCAGCCAGCAGAAGAAGAGCTACAAATTAATGGTGAAAGACCAACGAAGGAAGAAATAAAGAAAGCCATAAAGCTTCTAAGAGAGGGAAAAGCGTCTGGACCTGATGGCATTCCAGCAGAGGCCATCAAAGCAGATATCGACACGGCTACAGAGATGTTATATAAATTATTTGGTAAAGTCTGGGAAAAGGAAGAGATACCAGCAGAATGGAAGGAAGGATATCTGGTTAAGTTGCCTAAGAAGGGAAATTTACAAGAGTGCACAAATTATAGAGGAATAATGTTACTATCAGTGCCAGGAAAAGTATTAAACAGGATTGAGAGATTAAAAGAGTCCATAGACAAGAAACTGAGAGATGAACAAGCAGGTTTTCGACAAAACAGATCATGTACAGACCAGATAGCCACTTTGAGAATAATAGTTGAACAAAGTCTGGAATGGAATTCACCACTATACATCGGATTTGTGGACTACGAAAAGGCATTTGACAGTGTAGACAGAGAATCACTTTGGAAATTGATGAGGCATTATGGAGTTCCCCTGAAGATCATTAATTTAATAAAGAAAACATATGAAGACATGACATGCAGAGTCCTTCACGAAGGACAGCTTACAGAACCGTTTGGGATAAGAACAGGAGTGCGACAGGGATGCCTCTTGTCTCCATTTCTTTTCTTGCTGGCAATAGATTGGGTTATGAGATTATCGACAACACACAACAGAAATGGAATCCAGTGGACTCTGACTAAGCAGTTGGATGATCTGGATTTTGCTGATGACTTGGCTCTTCTGTCCCATAACCATAATCAGATGCAGGACAAATTGAAAACACTCGATGAGAGGTCACAGCAATTGGGTCTGAAAATACACAGGGAAAAGACAAAAATAATGAGAATAAATGCAGGTAATGATAACAGGGTTGAACTTGAAGAAACACCAATTCAAGATGTTGAATCATACACATATCTTGGCAGTAATATAGACAAAGTTGGAGGGACAGACAGCGATATCAAAATAAGAATACAAAAGGCAAGAGGAGCTTTCATTGCATTGGGAAATATATGGAGATCAAGAGAAATTGGATCCAACACGAAAATAAGAATCTTCAACTCAAATGTGAAGTCAGTCCTATTGTATGGCTCGGAGACATGGAGAACAACAAAGACAACAACCAAAAAGCTACAGACTTTCATAAATGGGTGCTTGCGTAGAATAGAGGGATTAAAATGGGTATGACAAGGTTACCAACGTGGAACTGATGACAAGAACTAGACAAGTGGCAGTGGAAAAAGAGATGAGAAGAAGGCGATGGATAGGACACACACTGAGGAAACCTGTTGATAGCATTACAAGGCAGTCCTTGTTCTGGAACCCCCAGGGCAAGAGAGGCAGAGGAAGACCAAGAAGTACATGGAGAAGAGAGTTGGAAACAGAGGTGAAAATGATGAGGAGAACATGGAAAGAACTTGAGATGATGGCACGGGACAGGAGGACTTGGCATGTGTTTATTGAAAGCCTATGCTCCTTTGGGAGTGGAGGGTTATGAATGAATGAACGTAAGAGTGACGTGACTAATGCAGAGAAATAGAGCTTGTAGGACCTATTATACAGAAAAGTTGGAGGAGACTACAATATAAAAAAGACAGGCTGAAAGTTCCAGCAATTCGCATCCAAATTACGACACCTTCCTTAACTTGACTACCAGACATGGAGAGGTCTAGTTTAGTGCCTATTTGTCTGTTATGGATGCTGCCTCTGGGTATGCCTTAAATTCTGGTACGGGAAACAGCGGACATTCATTGCTAATCTTCCCTGCTTTTCTTGCAATTTGGCAATCTGGGCCTTTAGCCATGCCACCTCAGTTCTGAGATGGTCTGCTTCAGTGTTCCCTTCTCGTGACACGGGTTCCATTTCTGTCATAGGCTCTGTATCCTCATGCTCTCCTCTACACATAGTACGTGTGCTCCTTGTTGCCATCTTGCTGCAGAGCTGCACTGCTGGGTGTTATACTCTTGCTCGTTGCTGGTGGACTTACTGTTAACTGTCTGTCTATCCTGCCGACGACACCAAATTGCAATAGGCTGGTGGAGTCGTGGTGTTGATGTCTTGTACTATTGTACGACTGAACTTTGGCCACTTCTCACTCGCACCAGACCCGTACACTATTAAAATCAACTCTTGAACATAAGGCAGGGTTTGTATTTAATAAAGGTTTACAACCCAGTCAGTATAACAGTAAGCAAATTTAAAGAGTTAGGTTAAACACCCAGCCAGTGCTCATGGGTTAGTGTATCTCCATTTTTTTGCATACTTCTTCTTCTTCTTTGTTCATCCTGAAAATGACGTTGGTTGCGTTGTGTCCATTTA
This sequence comes from Oreohelix idahoensis, assembly GCA_024509875.1. Classification (NCBI taxonomy): domain Eukaryota; kingdom Metazoa; phylum Mollusca; class Gastropoda; order Stylommatophora; family Oreohelicidae; genus Oreohelix; species Oreohelix idahoensis. The sequence goes on along the minus strand of JAMPIV010020157.1, from coordinate 422,386 downwards.
AAGCGAAGCTGCGATATTTTTGCCTTTCGACTGACACATCCGACTTCAGCACGGCATTTTTGGGACCGGGTTAGCCTTCCATCTTCGATCCCTACTCACTCAGCCAGACTGCAGTGATGCAGCCTGTTTCCAGGACCACCACTTGGAGGTGGAGTAGGGTCTTGATCAGCTCTGGTTCGCTGACCCTGACGCAAGCAGTCTAGCTATGGGTCGGGTCGCTAACTGCATTCTTCACTGTTGACGCGTTGTCGTAAATTTATTTTGAGAGAAAAGAGTCGTAGAAATAGTGGTCCGGTTTAGAGTGGAAAATGATGATGGTAAGCTCAGTGATAGAAAATGTAGAGATTAAATAGTTACTTCACAGCGTGCTGGAGGAGAGTAAAGACAGACTTATTTACGACAAATCGTGTCTCTCAATCTTCTCTTTCACTCTCCTGGTCAAACAATTATTTGCCAGTTTTCCAGACTCGCATCTGCGCGCTCACCGATTTGGTGTTTTCAAACACACACACGACGTTGATACAAACTATATTAAACGAATAGGGGAAATGTTGGGCTTTGGGTATATCCAACACACAGAACTAAATGAGTTTAGGTGATTTTATTCACTTTAAACGTCAATCACTAAAAATATCAGATATTACATAAATTATCATAAGTACACAAATGCAAATAACAAGTTTGGGAGGGGTGAAGAAGATTGGTATCGACTAAGCCCTTCCCGCTTATTAGACAAAGACAAACCCAGTCCAGAGATAGATAATATCAGGAACACGGGTACGTTAACCTAACAGTAAAGTTAATTACTCTGAAAGAGGTGTTACCAAGTTAGGTATAAGTGATAGAAAAAAAAAAACCTGTTCTTCCCAGCTGTTCTTCCCTTTACTAAGAAAATGGAAAGGAGGTGGTTTTAAACAGAGTTAACAAATTATCAACTATCCCACTTAAAGGAACAATGTAGGGTATACAGAAAAGATATATGTTACCAGGTAAGCAAGTTAACAAAATGGTCACACAAAAAAGAATTAATTTCCTGTCATTCATACACGCGCTAGCAAAGGCCTTCACTCATCTTGCTCTCACTTACCGATTGTGAAAAAATCTTGCACTCCATAGAATAACACAACAGCAGTTACACCTCAACTAAATGTATGAGTGTTTGTTCAAGTTCTAGCCCCAGATTATCGGGTAGGCGGTCAGCACATAAAAGGATCCCGTAATCGCTGGAAAATGAATCTGTAGTTGTGTCTCTTTTCTTAATAACAGTTTCTATGGGAGGGCACGGTCTCTGATACCGGGGTGAGGATGGTGTGGTCTATTTGACTATGCCGCGGATAATAAAATTCTTACGCGTGCTGGTACACTTTATCCGTGAGGTATGGTTTAAGTCCAGTGAGAAAACTAGTCACATCACTGTTCAGGAAATTATGAATTATCTCTCTGTGTCAGTAAACTAACAAAGCTCGGGCCAGTGTTCTTCTTCCCGTTACGACTTAAGTTGTTTGATGGTGCGTTAAATTTGTCTTTGGGTGTGCTTTCTTTGCTATAAGTTAGATAGCGGAATTCCAAACATAGAATCGCCTCAAAGATTAAAAATTTACACAGTCTCAACAAGTTCTGCGTCAGGGGAACTCTACACACTGTTTATGCTTTGCTTTGCTTAGATTGATTTCTTTATTGCTTTCTTAATGCTGGGATCGCACAGGTTACGATCACTCTGTATGAAAGAAAAAAAAAGACATGTAATATACCGAAAACAAATAACCTTCTAAAGCGCGATGAATTTCCCGTTAAGCCTATAATACACTCGAGTATTTAATTATGTATTTAATAAACACTGCGCGAATTCTAGTGGTTAAAAACCCACATCTATAAAACTAGGACTTAACTGAATTTATTAATTATAAATTCCTTCGCGACTTTAAAAGTTAATTTAAGCATCTATTATCTTTTGAAATAATATAATAGATAGATCATTATATTTAAAACTGGAACTCTTGAGATGGTTTAATTAAATAGATTTAAATTAACACAGAATCCCTTTAAATAGAATGACTAGACCACTGATCACTTTACACAATATATATTTTACCGCTTTGCACAGAATTAGAAATCACTGCAAATATATATAAAATCCAGGGGAAAATCTATAACAAGATTTCAATAAAGCTAGTGCTTCTGTAAAGGTCTGGCCAGCGAGTGATAACGTGTCTAGTTCTTCATGGTCTATTTAGCTAAAATGGAATGTAAGTTGAGTGGGACATGATAAACTTGACAACTTATTTGATCTCACGAACTTTTGGGGATCTGACCGCCAAATCAAGAGAAAAAGCCGCCCCCTGGTCTTCGTATCCGCTCGCTGCTGCCCGTTTCGCTTTCCCCCGTTCGCTCGGTTCCTCGATTGACACCGAGACGCGAAATTAGCGGCAAGCAACTGCGTCTCGTATCAGGGAAAACTACTGTCTTTGATAGCGCCGATAGTCTCCCTTAAGATCCCTCGGTCTGTCTCTTTGATCTCGTCGCTGTATCCTACATGAGTCCCGGTGGAATGCGTTCTGGCAAACGAAAAGTTACAACAAATGTTCAGGGGTTCTAATGTTATGAAAAGCTAAAGGTCCCTTTAAATCATCCATCATATCAGGGAAAATTCACTTGTCAAACTAGACGTACGTCACAATCGTCCCCACTTTTAGACATGAAACCATTTTTCATGTTTTCATTTTTGACAATGGAGGTGACCTGATTGGTGATTTTAGGATGAGTGGTATCTTCAGTTTGCTCTTCTTCCTCTGTAGACCAGTTTCTACTCAGAAAATCAGCCCCGACATTCTGTCTTCCCGGAATATATTCCACTTTGAAAGAATAGACGCTTAGAAGGAGGGCCCAACGCATGATCCTAGCGTTAAATTCTTTATTGGCACCAAGAAATGCTAACGGAGCGTGGTCTGTTTGCACCGTGAAAGATGTACCATAAAGAAACTCATGATGGCGTCTGATACCGTCAATCAGAGCAAGACATTCCCTTTCAACTACGCTGTAGTTCCGTTCCGCTTTATTTAATTTCCGACTGCCATAGGCAACTGGAAATAGCATGTTCAGGTCACTGTCATCGGCTTGAAGCAGTGTTGACCCGATGCCCTGACCTGACGCGTCGACTCTCAGTACAAAAGGTTTCTTGAGGTCAGGCAACCTCAAAATGGGGTATGCAGACAACTGTCCTTTCAAAGTGCTATACGCGTGTTCGCACTTTTGATCCCATATGACCTTATCAGGACAACCTTTCTTTGTGAGGTCAGTCAGAGGTGCCGTCAGTCCGTTGAAGTTCTGGATGTACTTCTGATAGTATGCACATAGCGATATGAAGGAACGTACGTCTTTCTTCGTTCGGGGTCTTTTTGCTGTCACTATTTTCTCCACGTTCTTCTTAATAGGCCAACTGCATCCGTGAGAAATAGTGTGCCCCAGGAAGTCTAACTGTTCAAACCCGATGAGACATTTGCTAGGTCTGGCTGTGAGACCCGTTTCCTGTAGTCTCCTGAGGAGCATAGCAACCGTAGCAATATGTTCTTCATAGGTTTCCGATGCAATTAAGATGTCATCCATGAAATTATGGATATGGGGACTTTGCAAAGGTTCTAGAAGCTTCCTCATCATCCTGGTGAACACTCCTGGTGCGTTATGCAAACCGAACGGCATCACGTTAAATGTGTAATGTCCTTCACTAGTGCTGAAAGCTAACAAAGGTTTAATTTCCTCCTTGACTGGTATTTGATAATAACCTTTGCTGAGGTCAATCTTGGAGAAGATCTTTGCTTTGCTGAGCTTGGTGAACAACTCAGAAACAGTTTGGAGAGGTTCGGGCTGGAATTCCGTTACCGCGTTTAGCAACCTGTAATCAATGCACAGCCGAACTTCCTTATTGGGCTTCTGCAACAGCACTACGCTCGAGCTGTAAGGAGATGTAGACTCACTGATAATTCCTGCCTGACGCAGCTTGTCTATTTCTCCGCGAAGTGCATCAGCTTTAGCGTACGGGATGGGGTAAACTCTGGTTTGAACAGGGGTCTCGTTTGTTAATTTCATATCAAATTCAATGAGATTTGTTCGACCAGGTACATCCGTTAAAACTGCACTGTACTGTTTTAGTAGAGCCCTAGTTTCTGTTTGTTGTTCTGGTGAGAGATTGTCGCCGAACTTGACATCTTTAAAGGATTCTGTGGGTTGCAGTGGATACTCCATGCAACCATCATCATCTTCCTCGTCTTCCGTTGCTATGGCGACAGCCAGGAGATGCTCGGAGGATGGCACCGGTCTTTCCAAATATTTCTTTAGCAGATTTATGTGGAAGACCTTCTCCTTTCCTTTGATGGAGATCTTGTAGTTGGTACGTGAGATCTTTTTAAGGACGGTAAACGGTCCTTGCCATCCGATGCGAAGTTTATTGCTTCCGGTTGGAAGTAGCAATAGGACTTTCTCCCCTGGTTGTAGTTCTCTCTCTTTTGCAGCTTTGTTGTATCTTTTAGTAATTTTAGCGCGGGCTTTCTTAAGGTTGGTAGTAGCTAGATCCCATCCTAGCTTTAGCCTTTCCTTAAGCTCAGATACATACTTGCTTGCAGAGACGACTGTCTCGTCAGCCTTCTGGTCTGTCAGGGACCGAAGTAAGGCTTCTAGTGGCCCCTTAATAGGTCTGCCAAATAAAAGTGTAGCTGGCGCAAAACCCGTAGACGCTTGGGGTACCTCTCGGTAGGCGAATAAGGCAGCCGATATATATTGGTCCCAGTCTTCCGGTTTCTCCTGACCCAGCTTACGTAACATCATGGTGAGGGTACCGTTAAAACGTTCCACGAGCCCATTTCCGGCCGGATGGTAGGGACTTGTGTGGATATGTTTGGCCCTCAAGATCTTAAAGATCTCCTCCATTAACAGGCTACGGAATTGGGATCCATTGTCCGTCAAAACTTGTTGAGGGAATCCCAACCGTGTAAAAATTTGCACAAGGGCTTCTGCGACATGCTTGGAATTAGTGCATGGTAGCGGTACGGCTTCGGCCCACATAGTGCAAGTGTCAACTAAGGTCAGGATGAACCTGTTCCTTCTTTTGGTCTTTTCCAGAGGACCAATAATGTCGACAGCAACCCGTTCAAATGGAGTCCCTACTATTGGCATTTGCCCCATAGGTACTGGGGGTGTCAAGTGCTTGGGTGCTACCCGTTGGCACTGGGCGCAGGATTTCACGTACCTGACAATGTCAGACTTCATTCCTGGCCACCAATAGTGGTTTTTTATTCGCTGAATAGTGGCGTTTTGTCCCATGTGTCCGCTAAAGGGAAGAGAGTGCCCCATTTCTAAGATCTGGTTTCTGTACTGCGTCGGTACTAGGAGCTGGTTATTCCCCGTGTCCGGGTTGCCCGTTCTACGATACAATACACCATCCTTAGAAAAGATGTCTCCGTTGTGTCTGGGGTCCTTAGCCATGGGCAGTTTTTAAAGCAGGGCGCCAGAGTAGGGTCCTTTTGTTGCGCCTCCTTCAGTTCATTCGGCAACAAGTTTGGCGCAGGCTCCCTCTCCTTCTTGGCTTGCCCTCTTGTGGTTACCGCTGCCACAATCGGCTCCTTAGGTCTCCCAATGAACACATATCTACATCCCAGGATAACTGGGTAGATCGGATCATCCATTATGGCCGCTTTAATAACTCCTCTGACAAAGTCAGAGTGTATTTCTACCAGTGCGATAGGAAGCGTCCTGGGTGCATCACTCCTGAAAACTCCACTAAGTTTGACGGTTTCCTCTGTCTCCTGACCGGGTTTGACTAGGTGCCTAGCGACAATACAATCAAAACTTAATCCAGTGTCAAAAAGACAAGTAGTGGAGGTACCGTTCAAAATTACAGTTCCTCGAGTTGAGGGTCGGTCCCCCTCAGGTTGAGAATCACTGACATTGACTCTACCTTTCGAGGCTGTATGCAAACATCCAATGCGGTTTGCACCGGTTTGTTTGCCCTGATCAGACGTTCCTGGTGTAGGGGTCTTCCCTTTTCCTTGACCTTGGTGGCCGCGCTGCCACGTAGGCTTGTTGGGTTGATCAGAATTTTTGTTGGGGGGGGGGGGTATCGGGTTTTGTAGAATTTCGATTTTTCCTGGGGAGGTTTCTGGGTATTGTTATCTCGTTGGTTATAATGTTGAGAGGAAGTGGAAGAATAGGATGCCTGCTCTAGATTCTGTTTTCGAGATGGCTCATCGGTGGGTTTACGTTTAGTGCTGGGAAGTTCGGCCATTGCATTGCTATAGCGTTCGGCTTTATTGAGTATGTCTTCAAGCCTGACTGCCCCCTGTTCCGCCAAAAATCTACGTGTTTCATTCGACAAAGTGGATTTTATCTGCTCCACAAGAACAAGTTCGAGGAGTCCCTCATATGAAAGAGGTAGGTCAGATAATTCAATGCACTTTGTCAGATAACCCGTGAGACGTGAAGAGAACTGGGGAAATGTTTCCGTGCTCTCTTTTCGGCTGTTTCTGAACAACTGCAGAAACTTTCGGGCAGTCATCTCAAACTGCTGTAGTAAGGCCTTTTTCAACATGTCGTAATCATGTTGATTCGGTCCCAGCTTTGTGTACACGTCATAAGCATTGCCTTTCAGTGACGTTGAAAGTTTGAGCGCCCAGCGGGTACTCTCTAACCCATAAAGATTCGCGAGTCTCTCGAATTTTTCTAGGTAGCTGTCAATTTTTTCGTTAGGGCTAGGAAAAGATTCTAAAGAAAACGACATAGCAGTTAATTGGGCAGATTGAGTACTGGAGAGGTCCATTGATTGAGACTGGGGCGAAGACGGCTCTCCGTTAGTCGAAGTAGAGGCGCCCCGACTCTCTAGAGCCTTAAGCGCCAGTTGATGCTGTCTTTCCTTGTCTCTCTCTCTCTCTCTGCGAGTTTCCATCTCTGCTTCAATTTTCTTCTGTTCCAAAAGACGTTCTTCCGCTTCTTTCTTATCTGCCCTCTCCTGGGCTTCTCTCCTCTCTGTTCTTTCTTTCTCTTCCTTCCTCTCAGCTTCGGCTCTCTGTTGCTTCGCCTTCCTCTCAGCTTCGGCTCTCTGTTGCTCCGCGTCATATATTTCCAATTCCTGGTTAATAAACGCGTTTGCAGCTTCTGCATCTAATCCTGCCTCTTTCGCTTCCAGCCTCAAGATGGACCTCATCTTTATCCTCTCTGCCATTGTTAAAGAATAAGATGAAGTATGCTTAGAGAACTAGTAAGAAGAAACGCGAAAGGGAGGAACTCTGAACCGCTACGAGAAAAAAACACAAGTACAAATTTACCTGTGTTACCTCCTACCTGTACTGTGCAAACTTATCGCTGCTATTATCTGGCAATTAAGGCTCTAAACGCAAGCGACTATGCCACTAAATGGTAAGTTACACTGGAAAAGAATCTACTTTTACTAACAGTAGAGAAAAATTTATATTAAAACAATTTAAAAGGAAAAAAAAAATTCCCCTAAATTTTAAATCTCTGACAACAAACTCCGTCCCTAAAGTCAATTATTGAGATGAGACGTTGTTAACTTAATTTTTTAAAAATCAGAACAATCCGTCTTTAGCTAAGCTCAACTCTTTTTGACTTCAAAAACCTTAGTGACTGTAAAACAATCACGCAATCCCAGCAACTTTTATAAAGAAAGAAATATAATTATCTCCGCCAGAGGATAATAAAATAGCAAATATATTTGTTTATCTGTACTTTCTACTGCTGTGGAGAGAAAACAACCTGTAAATATGCTGTGTGGACAACCCAAATACTTAAAGAACGTTTGTCTAGGGGTGTAATTATTTATTTATTTCCCTAATTCACAAAGACAAATCATTCACACTCTACCTAGTTAGACCCAAACTAAATCAGACTCAAAATATCTTTAACCCGGCTATGCGATTGCCTCAAATGTAGCTCAAGATCCCAGAACCAGCCCACAAATATGTGTGCATCAAATGTATCTCAAAATTATCCCAGACGAGCCGGCCAAATATTGTCGTAAATTTATTTTGAGAGAAAAGAGTCGTAGAAATAGTGGTCCGGTTTAGAGTGGAAAAATGATGATGGTAAGCTCAGTGATAGAAAATGTAGAGATTTAATAGTTACTTCACAGCGTGCTGGAGGAGAGTAAAGACAGACTTATTTACGACAAATCGTGTCTCTCAATCTTCTCTTTCACTCTCCTGGTCAAACAATTATTTGCCAGTTTTCCAGACTCGCATCTGCGCGCTCACCGATTTGGTGTTTTCAAACACACACACGACGTTGATACAAACTATATTAAACGAATAGGGGAAATGTTGGGCTTTGGGTATATCCAACACACAGAACTAAATGAGTTTAGGTGATTTTATTCACTTTAAACATCAATCACTAAAAATATCAGATATTACATAAATTATCATAAGTACACAAATGCAAATAACAAGTTTGGGAGGGGGTGAAGAAGATTGGTATCGACTAAGCCCTTCCCGCTCATTAGACAAAGACAAACCCAGTCCAGAGATAGATAATATCAGGAACACGGGTACGTTAACCTAACAGTAAAGTTAATTACTCTGAAAGAGGTGTTACCAAGTTAGGTATAAGTGATAGAAAAAAAAACCTGTTCTTCCCAGCTGTTCTTCCCTTTACTAAGCAAATGGAAAGGAGGTGGTTTTAAACAGAGTTAACAAATTATCAACTATCCCACTTAAAGGAACAATGTAGGGTATACAGAAAAGATATATGTTACCAGGTAAGCAAGTTAACAAAATGGTCACACAAAAGAATTAATTTCCTGTCATTCATACACGCGCTAGCAAAGGCCTTCACTCATCTTGCTCTCACTTACCGATTGTGAAAAAATCTTGCACTCCATAGAATAACACAACAGCAGTTACACCTCAACTAAATGTATGAGTGTTTGTTCAAGTTCTAGCCCCAGATTATCGGGTAGGCGGTCAGCACATAAAAGGATCCCGTAATCGCTGGAAAATGAATCTGTAGTTGTGTCTCTTTTCTTAATAACAGTTTCTATGGGAGGGCACGGTCTCTGATACCGGGGTGAGGATGGTGTGGTCTATTTGACTATGCCGCGGATAATAAAATTCTTACGCGTGCTGGTACACTTTATCCGTGAGGTATGGTTTAAGTCCAGTGAGAAAACTAGTCACATCACTGTTCAGGAAATTATGAATTATCTCTCTGTGTCAGTAAACTAACAAAGCTCGGGCCAGTGTTCTTCTTCCCGTTACGACTTAAATTGTTTGATGGTGCGTTAAATTTGTCTTTGGGTGTGTTTTCTTTGCTATAAGTTAGATAGCGGAATTCCAAACATAGAATCGCCTCAAAGATTAAAAATTTACACAGTCTCAACAAGTTCTGCGTCAGGGGAACTCTACACACTGTTTATGCTTTGCTTTGCTTAGATTGATTTCTTTATTGCTTTCTTAATGCTGGGATCGCACAGGTTACGATCACTCTGTATGAAAGAAAAAAAAGACATGTAATATACCGAAAACAAATAACCTTCTAAAGCGCGATGAATTTCCCGTTAAGCCTATAATACACTCGAGTATTTAATTATGTATTTAATAAACACTGCGCGAATTCTAGTGGTTAAAAACCCACATCTATAAAACTAGGACTTAACTGAATTTATTAATTATAAATTCCTTCGCGACTTTAAAAGTTAATTTAAGCATCTATTATCTTTTGAAATAATATAATAGACAGATCATTATATTTAAAAACTGGAACTCTTGAGATGGTTTAATTAAATAGATTTAAATTAACACAGAATCCCTTTAAATAGAATGACTAGACCACTGATCACTTTACACAATATATATATTTTACCGCTTTGCACAGAATTAGAAATCACTGCAAATATATATAAAATCCAGGGGAAAATCTATAACAAGATTTCAATAAAGCTAGTGCTTCTGTAAAGGTCTGGCCAGCGAGTGATAACGTGTCTAGTTCTTCATGGTCTATTTAGCTAAAATGGAATGTAAGTTGAGTGGGACATGATAAACTTGACAACTTATTTGATCTCACGAACTTTTGGGGATCTGACCGCCAAATCAAGAGAAAAAGCCGCCCCCTGGTCTTCGTATCCGCTCGCTGCTGCCCGTTTCGCTTTCCCCCGTTCGCTCGGTTCCTCGATTGACACCGAGACGCGAAATTAGCGGCAAGCAACTGCGTCTCGTATCAGGGAAAACTACTGTCTTTGATAGCGCCGATAGTCTCCCTTAAGATCCCTCGGTCTGTCTCTTGATCTCGTCGCTGTATCCTACATGAGTCCCGGTGGAATGCGTTCTGGCAAACGAAAAGTTACAACAAATGTTCAGGGGTTCTAATGTTATGAAAAGCTAAAAGTCCCTTTAAATCATCCATCATATCAGGGAGAATTCACTTGTCAAACTAGACGTACGTCACACGCGTCTTAGGTCCATGTTTTTGCATACTACTTGACGTGTTACTTCTGCAGCACTCAGTGAAAAAGAATGGTCACCCTTAAGCAGGTCTCTTTGTACACCATGATGACTGCGTCACTGGGAACGTCAGCTCATGGAAGACTTCATAACTGTTCTTGTTAACATATAAGAAGTCGGTAACATGGATTCCAGGCGTTGACAAAATTGAGTCGGTGTAAAATTCAGTTACGCCTATGTTGAACAAAAACAAAATATGAACTTCATGGCGTTATTATGGCCCTGTCACAGTAACAAGATAAAAGACGCTGTAGTTAACAAATTAAATGATGGAGTGCAGTTAGACGATATTATGAAAGTATAGAATGTCAAAGTGTCCTGATTAAAATAGGGATATTTTGACCATAAACAAAATGTCAGAGTACACGGAAGCATTCATCCATATAACATACAGACATCTAGGTTCAAGCATGAAGTGACACTGTGCTGTGTAGTTCCCGGGGGGTCTCTGAAGAGAGAAAGAAAGAATTGGACCCTCAGGCTATTTGTACAAGACGACTAATGTGAGGTTCTGCATGGGGTTGGGGTGGGCTCATGTAAAACAAAGTGCCTCAAAAATCACCACTGCATGAACATGTGAATGCTTGATGCATCATTCCAGCAGTTGGGGGCTACATGCTCCGTAAGGAGCACAAAGAAAAATGATAGTGATGTCAGATAATGAAGTGAAACATTTCCTGTGAGCGTTACACCCACACACTCACCCACACACACCCACACTCACACACACACACAGCAACGGCAGGATAAGAATTATTACTTCAACTTGGCAGTAAATGTCAGTACATGCAACACGTAAACGACAAACTGACGTTAACATAAGCTTAGAGCTTGTACAATGCAGTTTAAACTGGTCAGAGTTACTAAGACGTGGAAAGACAGAAGAAACAAACTAATTTAATACCAATCGCTATAGACAAGTATGTACTTTTACTCAGAAAAGAAAAGTATGCTGAGACACAGTGTAATCTTCTTTTATAAATATAAGCTAAAAGAGTTAGATAACATAGGAACACTTATAGCAGAGTGCAGAGCTCTTAAGTTCATTTTGTCAATCAGACTAAACAAACAAAAGTGAAACTTCTTTAGATTGAATAGTACACACCAGAAGGGACACAGTAAAGGATAACTAAGTAACCTAATCACATAAATATTATTTTTTTAAAGTCTGGGAAAGACAACCCACTGTCCAATGTGTAACTAACAATTCAAGCACTGATCACCAAGAGTTGAAGTTATCTATCAATGGTAAATACCAAGTAAGTGTGTCAGCAGTCCCATCTGCACCTAAAGCAGGATCTTGGGTTAGCATAAATGTGTGTAACATCCACCAACATCAAGAGCCCTCTTGTCACATCTGAAAGAACTTGACAAAGGCCATCAGATGGAGAGAGGAAGCACCCCCGCCTAGCTATGGACTATGGAAGCGAATCACACTATCCCCCCTGCCAGTTAACTTATGTTGATACGTTGACCGTGTTTGTTCACACAAATTGATGTAATGCTCACACAAGCTAATATATTAGACACAGGTTGCTGTATTGTACAAACATGGTTCACGTTGTCCAAACATAGCTTTGTGCAGCTTACACACAGGTTAATACAGTTCACACAGGCTGAAATAGTTCTCACCGAAGTTGATACAGTTCACTCACTGACTGATATCGTACACAGACAAGTTTACTCATATTAGCTGATACAATTCACACACAAATTGATGTACTTTACACAGACTGGGTGTAGTTTACAATAAGTGATGTAGTTCCCACACAAATTGATGTAACTTCACACACAGGTTCCTGTAATAATTTACACACAAGCTGGTATGGATTAAACACAGGTTGATAAGGAGCAATCACAAGTTGATGTAATTCTTATGCAAGGTATTATAATTTACTTAGATTGATGTTATGTGCACACAGAGACGTATAAGTAACATTGGGGGTATAATTCACACACAAGTTGATACAGTTCACACACCGATTGATAAAGTCCACAGACAAGTTTATTCAAACACGCTGACGTAGTTCACACAGACTGGTTAAAGTTCACACACTAATTGATGCAGTTGACACATACTAAGTGTAGTTCACACAGACTGGTTGTAGTTTACACACTGATGAATTCACATAGACTGGTTATAGTTCACAAACTAACTGATGTAGTTCATACAGACTGGCCAAAGTCATCTTAATACGACAACACAAGTTAGCTGAGCGCATATATACAGAATCACAGTGTGGATTCATTCTGAGCTGGTAGATCAACAACAGACATGATCTTTTCTCTCCACCAGCTTCAGAAAAAATCAAGAGAGCAGAAAAGATCTTTACATATCACCTTTTCAGGCCTCTGTGATGAGTTGTTTTCAATTTTTCGACCAACCAGCCCATCACTTACGCGATTTGCCTACTTCTGGTTTTGTCCACGCCCTATTTTAATTTTACTGATACTTTGACGCATTTGTCGCGCATGTATCTATGTGTTAGTCTAAGTTCTGACAGCGTTAGAGAATGCCCCACACATGCACCTTTACTTCTTCTACATTAGCTGACAAAAAGTTTCTATCTTGTCGGTCGGCTAATGATTCCCTAGTCGTTTGAAATCGACCAACGAAATATGACTGCTGGTCGCGCAACACTTTTCTTGTCCGCTGGTTTAAGCGGGTAACCTTTGATGCCTGTCGACATATTCCTGTCAAAGTAGAGACAGGGCGCCTTTCATCCTGTCGCAGCAGGGGACGAGGCGAAGGAGCAGTGACTTTGCCGGGGGAATAATTTGCCTCTCATCCCATGCACCTGCACGACTTAAGAAGCATAATTTAGGTCTTATTATGGGTATATATGGGAGTATTTTTAAATTCATCTTTACTAGCAGCAACGACAACCCGGTCACGCGAAGTGGATTTCTTACTTATAGTTATCAAAGCCACATCCTCGGTATGACGACATATGTTGAGGTGTTGTCATATGCTGGCCTTCAAAGCATGTATACACTGCTTAGACAGCACAGACTACGCTGGCTTGGCCATGTCCGCCACATGGAAGATGGTTACATCCCCAAAGATATCTTCTATGGACAACTTCTTCATCTTCATAACCCTCCACTCCCAAAGGAGCATAGGCCTTCAACAAACACGTGCCAAGTCCTCCTGTCACGTGCCATCATCTCAAGTTCTTTCCACGTTCTCCTCACCATTTCATACGCCTCCCTGCGAGAGGACCTTCCCCTGTCTTGGATGGCTGTGTTTTATTTTCCTTAATTGACTTGTCCATATTTGTTGAAGTTTTTTGTGGTTTAAATTTTTTACAGTATGGGGTAACCAGCCCCATGCCCAACAATCCTTAGTCGCTTTTTACGACATGCATGGCAGAGAACAGTGTTACTATTATTTGCTCCCCTTTCGGGCCCCAGTAACACACGGGTGGTGGACAACTGGCAGATGGCAAAAGAACAGTTGGGCGACCGCAGCTGAGATTCAAAGATGTGTGCAAGAGAGACATGAGGTCACTGGACATAAATTGAGCAACCTGGGAGGATGAAGCTGCCGCTTGCACCAAGTGGCGGTGCTATCTACTACGCCACATCAGATTGGATGACAAGAAGCTGTCACGGCAAGCAGAAGAGAGGAGAAAATGTCAAAAGGAACACCAGGAAAATAAGCAGCTGAGGGCTGTCACCTCGGGGGTGCATTCCTAAAGTCAATTATTGCTGAAGGGCTATTATTATTATTATTGATTTAGTTCATACATACTGGGTATAGTTCACACAATAATTTATATAGTTCACACAGACTGGGTATAATTCACACGCTGATTGATGTAGTTCATACAGACTGGGTATAGTTCACACAGTAATTTATATAGCTCACACAGACTTGGTGTAGTTCATACATCAACTGATGTAGGTTACACAGACTGGGTGTAATTGGCACACTTATTGATGTAATTCACACAGACTGAGTGTAGTTCACACACTGATACAGTTCTCACGTATTGGGTGTAGTTCACACACTGATACAGTTCTCACGGACTGGGTGTAGTTCACTCACTGATGTAGTTCACAGAGACTGGTTGTAGCTCACATGCTGATGTAGTTCACACAGACCGGATGTAGTTCACACACTAATTGTTGTAGTTTATACACTAAACAAACTAATTGATGTTATTCAAACAAACTGGGTAGTAATTCACACACTAATTGATGTAGTTCATAAAGTAATTTATGTAGTTCACACATATTAACTGATGTAGTTCACACACAAATTGATGTACCTCACAGAGTCTGGTTGTAGTTCACGCACTAATTGATGTACCTCACATAGACTGGTTGAAGTTCACACACTAATTGATGTACCTCACATAGACTGGTTGTAGTTCACACACTAATTGATGTACCTCACTTAGACTGCTTGTAGCTCACACACTAATAGATGCATTTCACACAGACTGGGTGTATTTCACACACACATTGATGTGGGGCACACACTTGTTGATGTAGTTCATACAGGGTCTAGTTCGCGTACTAATTAATGTAGCTTGCACAGTCTGGGTGTAGTTCTTACACTATTTAATATAGCTCACACAGACTGGGTGTAGTTCACACAATAATTGATGTAGTTCACATAGACCTGTTGGAGTTCATACAGCAATAGATGTAGCTCACACAGACTAGGTATAGTTCATATACTAATTGATGTGTTACACACAGTCTGAGTATAATTCACACAATGTGTAGTTCACACACAGCGGATGTAGTTCACACAGAGTGTAATTCACATTGCCTGAGTGTTGTTCACACAGACTGGGTGTAATTCACATACTAATTGATATAGTTCACACAGAGTGTAGTTCACACTATTGATGTAGTTCACACAGACTGAGTGTAGTTCACAATATTGATGTAGTTCATATAGACTGGGTGTAGTTCACACTATTGATGCTGTTCACACATATTGGGTGTAGTTCACAATATTGATGTAGTTCATATAGACTGGGTGTAGTTCACACATTAAATGATGTTGTTCACATATAAGTTGACATAATTTCACACACAGCAGCTGATACGGTTCATGCAGCCATCAACTGTTATCTCTTGCAGACTTGGGACCTCATTTAGCGATCTTATTCTGGCAGTAACCAGGTTCTTCAATACAGAATTTGAACTAAAAGAGGTATGAGCTTAAGTAATGATGTAGGTAGCAGTGATATTTTTACTCCTGTTGTTGTTGTCAATGACAAGATCAGCACTTTGGTGTAGTTGTGGTGAATACATCTCATGCCATCTTACTGTTTCTATTCTGGTTTTTATGATCAGGCACTTGCTTTCGTTCTAGCTCATATTGCTTTGTTTACTTTTTATTTTTGTAATTTTATTTACTTATTGCATTTAATATAATTTTGTTTCTGTTACTTGTTTATTAATTATCCTTAATTTAGTGGAAACAACTGGCTGCTGAGAGCCACTAACATCCTCTTGTGTCATGTGATCATAAGGAATGTCACTGATTAGCATCTGTCTTATATACAGTCTATGATCAGTGTCATTCTGATGTTTATTGGCTATAGAATGACATGTGAGACTCCTTACTTTGTACTTACAATGTTTAGTGTCAGCATGTGGTGCACATGCATGTTCTTTGTATTGTTATTTTAGTTGCGTACTCAGACATTATTGATATTTGATGTTTTATTGTTGTTTGTTCTTTAGAAACTGAAAATCCCTGTGTACTTGCTAAGCATCACAGACCTTGGCTAGAAACCTGTTAGCTAGATTCTAGATGCTCTTTTCTGGCTACAGGCAAGATTACTCCTTTGGCCTGTTCAGTTTTGGGACCCAAAGATGCAGCAATAGAGAATGAATTCAACAACCCATAGCTTGACTGCTTGCGTCAGGGTCAGCGAACCAGAGCTGACCAAGACCCTACTCCACCTCCACGTGGTGGTCCTGGAAACAGGCTGCATCACTGCAGTCTGGCTGAGAAAGTAGGGATCGAAGAGGGAAGGCAAACCCGGTCCCAAAAAATGCCATGCTGAAGTCGGATGTGTCGGCCAAAAGGCGCAGATATCGCAGCTCTGGTGTAAACAGACACAACGCAACCAGCGTCCTTTTCAGGACGAACGAGGAAGAAAAAGAAGTCCTTTTCAGTGAATAGTCTGTGTTCTACTCAGCTCCTAGCTCAGTCTGTGTTCTACCCAGCTCCTAGCTCAGTCTGTGTTCTACCCAGCCTCTAGCTCAGTCTGTGTTCTACCCAGCCCCTAGCTCGGCCTATGTTCTACCTAGCCCCAAGCTTGGTCTATGCTCTACCCAGCCCCTAGCTCGGTCTGTGTTCTACCCAGCCCCTAGCTCGGTCTGTGTTCTACCCAGCCCCTAGCTCGGTCTGTGTTCTACCCAGCCCCTAGCTCGGTCTGTGTTCTACCCAGCCCCTAGCTCAGTCTGTGTTCTACCCAGCCCCTAGCTCGGCCTATGTTCTACCTAGCCCCAAGCTTGGTCTATGCTCTACCCAGCCCCTAGCTCAGTCTGTGTTCTACCCAGCCCCTAGCTCGGTCTGTGTTCTACCCAGCCCCTAGCTCAGTCTGTGTTCTACCCAGCCCCTAGCTCAGTCTGTGTTCTACCCAGCCCCTAGCTCAGTATGTGTTCTACCCAGCCCCTAGCTCTGTCTGTGTTCTACCCAGCCCCTAGCTCAGCCTATGCTCTACTCAGCTCCTAGCTCGGTCTGTGTTCTACCCAGCCTCTAGCTCGGTCTGTGTTCTACCCAGCCCCTAGCTCGGTCTGTGTTCTACCCAGCCCCTAGCTCAGCCTATGTTCTATCCAGCCCCTAGCTCAGCCTATGTTCTACCCAGCCCCTAGCTCAGTCTGTGTTCTACCCAGCTCCAGCTCAGTCTGTGTTCTACCCAGCCTCTAGCTCGGTCTGTGTTCTACCCAGCTCCAGCTCAGTCTGTGTTCTTCCCAGCCTCTAGCTCAGTCTGTGTTCTACCCAGCTCCAGCTCAGTCTGTGTTCTACCCAGCCTCTAGCTCAGTCTGTGTTCTACCCAGCTCCAGCCCAGTCTGTGTTCTACCCAGCCCCTAGCTCAGTCTGTGTTCTACCCAGCTCCAGCTCAGTCTGTGTTCTACCCAGCCTCTAGCTAAGTATGTGTTCTACCCAGCTCCAGCTCAGTCTGTGTTCTACCCAGCCCCTAGCTCAGCCTATGCTCTACTCAGCTCCTAGCTCAGCCTATGTTCTACCCAGCCCCTAGCTCAGTGTTCTACCCAGCCTCTAGCTTGGTCTGTGTTCTACCCAGCCCATAGCTCGGTCTGTGTTCTACCCAGCACCTAGCTCAGCCTATGTTCTACCCAGCCCCTAGCTCGGTCTGTGTTCTACCCAGCCCCTAGCTCAGTCTGTGTTCTACCCAGCCCCTAGCACAGCCTATGCTCTACTCATCTCCTAGCTCAGTCTGTGTTCTACCCAGCCTCTAGCTCGGTCTGTGTTCTACCCAGCCCCTAGCTCGGTCTGTGTTCTACCCAGCTCCTAGCTCAGCCTATGTTCTACCCAGCCCCTAGCTCAGCCTGTGTTCTACCCAGCCCCTAGCTCAGTCTGTGTTCTACCCAGCTCCTATCTCGGTCTATGTTCTACCCAGCTCCTAGCTGGGTTTGTATTCTACCCAGCATCCAGCTCAGATTATCAAAGCTTGTTGATGTTAGAACAGTCGTCTACAGTATGTCAGTTTTGTTGACAGCAAAATAATGATAGAAATATACAACAACAAAGACGTATGGTACTTAATGAGATGTCCATATTTAGGAAGTTTATCTCTTTCATTCTAACTTCATGTATTTGAGTGCCAAAGACATGGTGTGTTTGTGTATCCACTGTCACAGTGTTTGTGTATCAGTAAATTGTTTTTGCATATCACCTGTCATTCTGTTTGTGTATCAACTGTAATTGCGTTTGTGTATCAGTAAATATTTTTGCGTAACACCTGTCATTGTGTTTGTATATCAAGTCATTCTGTTTGCATATCAACTGTAATTTTGTTTGGGTATCAGTAAACTGTGTTTGGGTATCAGTAAAGTGTGTTTGTGTATCAGTAAACTGTGTTTGTGTATCAGTAAAGTGTGTTTGCGTTTCAGCTACTATTAGGGGAGCTAAGAATAGTAGCACTGCAGCCTACCATGCATGTTGTAAGAAGTGACTAAGGAGGGTTGGGCATGGGGTTGGTTACCCTACCCGGTAAAAAAATTGTAAAACCACAAAAACGTCAACAAAATCACTAATTGGAACTGATGACAAAAATAGACAAGTGCCAATGGAACAAGAGATGAGAAGAAGACGCTAGGGGTGGATAGGGAACACATTGAGAAAACCTGTTGGTAGCATTACCAGGCAGTCCTTGTTCTTGAATGTCCAGAGGTAAGAGGGGGAGGGGGAGACCAAGGAACACATGGAGAGGAGAGCTGGAGACAGGCATGAAGAAGACATTGTGCTGATGTCACGTGACAGGAAGTTTTGGTATAAGTGTGTTGGGGAACTAAAGTGTGATGATGATGACTTGTGTCACCTTCTGTTATTGTTGTTTGTTGGGGAACTAAAGTGTGATGATGATGACTTGTGTCACCTTCTGTTATTGTTGTTTGGTTTGTTTGTCTTTTTATTTCTTTGTACTCCATCTTTTTGTTTGTTGAATTTTATTTTTGCATACAAGATCCACATTTTTTTCTTTTTTTTGCTGGGGAGAGTTCTGTTAACCAATCATTGTAATCTGTCAAATTAATTTTGATTGGTTAAGGTTTCTGCCTTCAAGCAAAGTGAAAGTGGGAACTTGGGTTCAGACGTGCATGCACTTGACCAGGCCCTGGAACAAGTGGCCAGCAACATCAAGCTGATGAACACAAACATACCATTTATCACCCAGTGGTTGAAGGACTTAAGTTATTTAACTGACTAGACCTGGGTGGTCCAACTTATTTATCCCTGAAGGCCACATAAACCAAAAAGTTCTCCAGCCATTTATGATAAAAAATTAATTAAAATAAAAGCTCAGTGACAAATGGTTGAAAATCCATGAGTGCTAGATTAAAATTAAATACAATAAAAATTACAATGAGTATTAAATTCCTATGTAAATAATTGTAGTTTTATTCTTACCTCCTAATGGGAAGTTTGGGGGGTGTGGATTTTATGTAACCACAGTCTCGATATAAGTGTCAATTGAACGCTTTTAGATGCTGACTACTGGCAGTAAAATATTGCTTTGCAGCGGACGTTTCGAGTCTCATCTCAAAATTATTAATTATACCATATAACTAAAGACATTTTTCTTGTATGAGCACAGGCTACAAAAAACGTTACACAGGCCACACTTGGCCCGCGGCACTAAAGTTGGACCACGCTGGACCACACACAACGACTGTTACATTGATGATTTTGTCCATGATGCTTACATTTTCTGTTAATTAATGCTAATAATATTTTTTACTGTAATCATCATAATTTCCCTTTCTGCTCCCTAAGGAGCATGGAGTCCCCACTGTATCTGGTTCCCTTGCAGGAAACCTGCGCCAAAGAATTCATTGCCCTTGTTTTTGTAGTATCTTTTTTTACATGATGAAGTTGCCAGCCCCATGTACATCCTCATATTAGTCAGCTCTTACGACATGCTTTAGGAAGTAGTAGCCCAATTCCTTCTCTGTCTCCTCACAAAGACACCTGGGAACATACAAGGCCATTGTAATCTCTCTCTCTTTCTCAACCCGTAACCCATCATGGGTCGTAGGGGTACCATGGTGGAAGCATCAGCAGACAGGGCCCTCCACTGCTCTCTATCCTCAGCAATGTGTACAAGTGTGGAAAAACCATGCCCTGTCCATTCTTTGATGTTATCAGCCCAGGATTTTCTTTGCCTTCCTCTTCTCCATTTACCTGCGACTGTTCCCTGGAGGATCGTTTTCGACAGGGAGTCATGACGAGTTACATGCCCAAACCAGGCAAACTTTCGACGTTTCACTACTGACAAAAGTGGTTCTTGGTGGCCTGCATACGTGTTTATTTTCTCTCTAACATAGACATTTGTTTTGTGCTCTTTATAGCAAATGCGCAAAATTCTTCTATAACATTTATACTCGAAAGCCTGAATCCTTCGCTCCGTATCTGCATTAAGTGTCCAGCCCTCACACCCATACAAGAGAATAGATAATACAAGTGGTTTGTATCATTTGATCTTCACAGGAAAATTGATGTTACTTTTCCAGATCACATTCAGCCTTGTCATGGCAGTTGAGGCCATCTCACGTCTTGTCTTGATTTCTTTACTTGATCTTCCATCACTACATATAGTGGACCCCAGATATTTAAAGGTGTTCACATTGTAATCATCTTCTCACTAAATAGCAATGACTTTTTATAATTTTAGACGAGGTGGTGCTGGGCAAGGGGGGGGGAATATTTTTTTTCAGTCAGAGACAATCAAAATGCCACAAAATGTACTGTGTCATATAAAGACACACATAATTAGTAAACTTAAGACATGCCGTGTTTCAGAAACTGGAAAAATACAGTACATTTACATGCCGTAACACAGACATTACCTTCACATACGTTTTTTTTTTTTATATTCTGCATTAAATGGTAATAAACTTGCTATCTTATCTACCCAACACAAAGATTGTAAGAGGCTGTATTTAACGGATATCTGTTGCAACATAATCTGGTAAACCAGAGAGCATTCTACAGCTTGATGTTTAATGTTACTTGGCAAGATGTAGAGGTGGTGAATTATTTTACCGATGCATATGACCTTTCTCAGTCAACAACACTCCCACGATAATAATGACAACCAAGGTGTAACAATTCGATTATATGTCAAGTAATTATAATATAAATAAATGAAACTCCTTTTGAAGCATCGAAGAAGTAATACATGTCACGCCTGGGGGTGAGCGACCCGACTTCGGGGGGTGCGGGAAACGCCAGATATTTTACATAAACATATTATAATAAACATAACTCACATGCATTTTGAACAGAATAAATAATTGATTATGTGACTTCAATAAATATATATCAATTAAAATTAACGTTCTTCAAAAAGTTTCGAATGCTGATCCAGGTTAATATTCAAGAAAATTATTTTCACTTTGTCTTCTGCTGTAAGAAAAGGCACTGCAAATTACTTATACGGAAGCGCTTTTAACTCATGTGCCTCCAACGACCAGTTTTCCTTTTTTTGGGGGGGGGGGGGGCGCTCAGTATGTGCACTAAATATATAAATAAAATAATAGTTTTCTTGTCATTTCCTGTATAGATACTTTTATCTTTTTTTCGCATTTCTGGCATATTTTTTTAACTATAAGATAATGAGGTTCGAGGCTTCTTAAGATGTGGTTAAGGGGTGTGGGGCTTCTTAAGATGTGGTTAAGGGTTGGGGGAACCTCAAAAAAAGGTTAAGATGCACTGGCTTAAAGTAAATTGACAGGGAAGGCCTTTTGCAGGAACACAAATGCTGGTACAAGACAGACAGGTGTGACAAATAAATAATAAAGTGGTCAAGAGGCTTATAAATAACCACCAGCTTATAGAAAAAAGAAAAGGAAACTAAACCTGCATGCACAAATTCTGTCTGTGTGAAATGTTAACTTTTTGAACCATTATGTGTTGCACACATATTGAGAATGTATACTGTACGTAAATGTCAATGTTTCCTTTGAATTTTTCTTTGTTGATGAATTTTATTGTTGCTGTCCACACAATTAATTTTAAATTTGAGCTTACGTTTTTTTGGGGGGTTTTTTAAAATTGTTTATGTAAAGTAAATGATCAGTGAAATCAGTTGTGCCTGTGTGTTAACGGGACCTGAAAGAGAAGCAAAGAATAGTAACACTGCAACCTACCATGCATGTCATAAGAGGAAACTAATGAGGGTTGGGTATGGGCCTGGATACCCCATCCAGTACAAAGTTCAAGCTACACAAATATACAACAAAACGGCAGACAAGTGCCAGACAAGAACCAGACAAGAACCAGACAAGTGCCAGACAAGAACCAGACAAGTGCCAGTGGAACAAGAGATGAGAAGATGATGCTTGTAACTGATAAGACACTCATTGAGGAAACCTGATGAGAGCATTACAAAGCAATCCTTATTCTGGAATTCTCAAGGTAAAAGAAGCAGAGGTAGATCAAAAAACACATGGAGACGAAAACTGGAGACAGAAATAGAAATCACGAGGAAGGCACTAAAAGACTTATGCTTCTTGGGGAGTTGAAGGGCGATAATAATGAAATCAGTTGAGTAAATTCTAATGTAAAGACAAAAGGGAAAGAATAATGTAGAAGTGTATAAAACTACTTGAGATTAACTTTTACACTTTGCTGTGTCTTTGTTAAAGTTTCTTGTCCATTTAAAATATAACAAGATTTCTTAATGTCTGCTGTATTTTCTGTTCCGTCAAATAAGTGTCAAATGCTATGACAACTTACATTTTATAAATCTTTTATTAGAGGAACAATTTGTGGCTCCATGACATGCAATAACAAGATTAAATTAAACAGGATAGAACAGAATTAACCCCCCCTCCCCCCATACACACACTTAGTTGTCTATTGATTTAGCTTGCGTGTTTTGTTTTTGAAATCATATTATAGTGATTTGATTTTATATACAATATTTATATCACCATTATCTTGTTTATAAAGACATAGGAACTGGTAAGAATCAGGTGTGTGGTGTATGTTTTATACCAGCACAAGAAAAAGATGGTGGTTGTTCTTATTGGTGCTTATATAAATGTGATATTCATATCGAGGTATTACTGACCTGTACTTAGGTTTGCTTTAGAAGTAAATGAATCAATGTCCCATAAGAAGCTTGTAGTCAATGACCTTGCAGGGCTACTGCACCAAATTATTTTATATTGGTTATTATAGCAGTGTATCTTATATGACCCTGGTTGCTAGCCCCATGCACAACAACACCGCCCCCGGTCACTATTTAGACTTTATTGGAAGGGCATTATCATTATTTTCCTTTTTTTTTTTTTTTTTGTTCCTTCTGCGACATGGAACATGGAACAACCACAGCAGCTGGTTCCTGCAACATGGAACAACCACAGCAGCTGGTTCCTGCAACATGGAACAACCACAGCAGCTGGTTCCTGCAACATGGAACAACCACAGCAGCTGGTTCCTGCAACATGGAACAACCACAGCAGCTGGTTCCTTCTGCAACATGGAACAACCACAGCAGCTGGTTCCTGCAACATGGAACAACCACAGCAGCTGGTTCCTTCTGCAACATGGAACAACCACAGCAGCTGGTTCTCTTGCAGAAGGTCTGAGCCAAAGCATACATGCAATAGATTCTTTAACCAATAGTTTTACAGATTACCAGCCACGTGCACAACCTCATCTTAAGTCAGCACTTACAACATGCCTCATGAAGCAGTAGTCGTATTGTTTCTGTCTCCACGACAACCCCAGGGACTACATGACTTTCTAAGTATGACACATTTAAACTTCTTTAAAATATTTAACGGGTAAAGTTTGTCGCAAAGTTGATACTGCAGTAGGGGAGTGTAGTAACACTGTACTAGGTCTCAGCTTTCTATGTTCCCTTCCTCACATTCTTTGTCTCCACGAAGGCCCTGGGGACTACATGACTTTCTACATGCCTTCCCTTCCTAGTAGCCTTTGCCTTTCCAAACTCATTATTTAAAAACAAAGATTCGGCAGCTTAATGCGTTCCGTACCTGATATCCTTTGCCTTCCCTAGCTCATTATTTAAAAACAAAGATCCAGCAGATTTATGACTTCCCTTCCTTACAGCCTTTGCTTTCCCTAACTCATTTTTAAAAAAAAGGTATATTCTGTATTTCCCCACAATAACTCAGCTATGAAAAGACAACTTAGAAACAAGATATAATTTGTTAAGAAAGGGAATAGCAAATGAATCATGCACTTACTGATACCTGTAAGATCTGATACCTGTAAGATAAAAGAAAATTAGCATTGTCAATTGAATTTTGTTTTCTGATTTAATTGTAACTTTCCAGATATGCAATGATTAAAACTGAAACACAAAGAAGATATCTTTCTATATTTTGGGCTGTTGTCATTCTATCTGGTAGACTGTTACACTAATACTTTACTCTGAGGTGTATCTGACCTAAAAACCTACGTATGTAATCAAGAAAAATGCGTTAATAAAATATGAATACCAGACATTGTTGTTATTTTGATTCTGATTCATATTTCTTCTTCTTCAAATATTTTCAAATGTCAAATTGAATAAATTTAAAGAAAGTTGTGGTCAGCCTGTAGTCGTTGTTATCTCCATAGAGTTTATCCAATAGTGGTGCTTGTGACGGCCATATGTGCTTTCTCTGTTCTTCATATGTTGAGCACTTCTGCAGCAGATGTTCAATTTTATTGGTGCAGCAGCTACACTCCTCTGTAGTTACCTTCTTAACTTGTTGGGTAGATGGTATCTCAATGTGTGGAGTCTGAAGATTACCACTTGTTCATTTCTGTTCAGCCGGTAATAATTCTTCATTTTTCTGGTTGCCAGGATGCTCTGTTTTCCACTTGTTTCTGTATCTATTTCTTCTAAAAACTCTTGGCCTCTTCGCAAGTTATGCTTGTGTTTGGCTGAGTTAGCTGTCAACCTTCTTTGCCAATCTATCAGGCTCTCCATTGCCAGGGATGTTGTAATTGTTCTTCTTCTTCTTTGTTCGTCCTGAAAAGGACGTTGGTTGCGTTGTGTCCGTTTACAACGAAGCTGCGATATTTGTGCCTTTCGGCTGACACATCCGACTCCAGCACGGCATTTTTGGGACCGGGTTAGCCTTCCCTCTTCGATCCCTACTCACTCAGCCAGACTGCAGTGATGCAGCCTGTTTCCAGGACCACCACTTGCAGGTGGAGTAGGGTCTTGGTCAGCTCTGGTTCGCTGACCCTGACGCAAGCAGTCTAGCTATAGGTCGCTAACTGCATTCCTCACTGTTGACGCGTCTTAGGTCCCGGATATTGTAATTAATGTTGAAAGGTGGACAATGTAGCTGGAATGTTATCGTTTTTTACAGATGAAGTGAATACTTTAGTTGACAACATGCAAGGTGAACTGGCATACTATAACCACAATTATAATCTTAAGTAACCATCTACTTACTGGGTTATTCCTCTTCTACTTTGGGGTATAGAGGTTAGCCAGAGAAACAGCACCATGCTTTCCTATCAGCTGTCTTCCTTTTGACCTGGTTTCAGAGCTCTAGGTTTACCATATTTGTCACGGTAGCTGGTCTTCTCCCATAGCCAAACAATTGCAACTGTGACTGGGTCTGCCGGGGCGAGTTTCCAGGCCATGACATATCGTCTGGTTGTGGACCTTGTTCGTTTTGTTACCTGGAGCACCTTCCTCAGATACACCATTTTTGAGGTTGGGAGCTTTGTGGGTTGTAGCCACTGCCCATGACTAGTGACCATCAACATTCTTTTTTTTTTATTTCCCTGTAGATTGTGCTGAAGCAACTGCTCACCAACGGTTTCTATTCTGGGAAGGAGTTCCTTAGCTCTGTCTGCGAGGTCTCATTGGCTTTGGTTTTTGATTCTTCATCTACCACTCATTTCCAGAAAGTGTAAATAATGATGAGCTTGAAATTAAAACTGTTAAGAGACTTAAATTTTAAGATTAAAATTCACAAGACTATTCAAAATGATTTGTGTGCTAACACATTTTCTTTTGTATTTGAGAAAGATAATATATATTATAAAAACATTAATAGAAGGAGCCAAAGACGTAAAGACAGATCTGTACTTATGCTTTATAGATTAAGGCATTTGACTAAGTGAAACATTAGGAAAGTATCAAATAGTTAAAAAGCATCAACATTGATGGTAAAGACTTTAGGATAATAAAGAACATATACTGGTAAGAATTAGCAGCCAAATAGGAACGTTTCAGCATGTAAAAAAAGTGTCAGGCAGTGATGTGTGCTGTCACCTGATCTGTTATTGTTAATCAGAATCAACGTCATTGCACTCCGAATTCCAGCAATCTTAGCCTTGATGATTCATCGATTGCAGTGTCATTTTCTAATAGACGAACATGAATCGCCCTCAGTATTTCTTCCTTATCCATGGCCAATGCACCTTTTATGGGTGCTCTTGAAGCTAGTCAGTCAGCTCTTTCATTGCACCGGATCTGTTCAGTCTGCACACTGAAAATATAATGAGATCACTGGAGGACATATCAGTAATAACCGTTGATGGACATAATATAAACAACTTGAGACACGCTGATGATTACAGTCGTTATAGCAAAAAGTGAAAAGGAGCTGCAGGAAATAGTTGATACAATAGTGATAGAAAGTGAAAATAAAGGCCTCAGCCTTAATAGCAAAAAGACAGAAGTAATGGTCGTCTCAAAGAAAATGGCTTCCCCAAAATGCACAATCAAAGTAAATGGAACAACATTCTATAAAATGAAGAGTATTTTATGCAACGGTTCTTTGTCATTGGAAGTAAGAAAGAGAGTTCTTCAGTGTTATATACTCTTAGAACAATCCTGACATATGGGAGTAAGCCATGGACAATTAGTAAACAAGTAAGGAAGACAACTAGAGGCAACAGAGATGTGGATTTACAGAGGAATGTTAAAAATACCATGGACCACCAAAAACAGAGTAATGAGGATGTCCTGAAAGAGGCCAATGTGCGAAGGAAACTTATTTCACAAGTTAGAAAGACGCAATCCACTTTTTTGGGCAGGTTATGAGAAGAGGAAAGCAGGAATATCGTAGCAACAGGTAAAATTGAAGGAAAATGAGATAGGGGAAGACATAGAGAGACATCGTAGCATGAAAAGAAGTCAACAGCAGAATTGATAAATTCAGGAGACAAGAAGTTATGGAGAGACATGGCACCGGTACTGTCTGTAGCCGCAAAGAATAATGATGATTGCTGCAAGCAGTGTCGTGAAAATGACTACCCCATCAGGGATGCAACTTTTTTTTTTTTTTTTTTGGGGGGGGGGGGTGCTCAGTTTGTCGCCTGTTATAACACAGCCAGTTTCGCAGTGAGCTAATGGATCTGGATCAAATCTCCAAAGTATCTATGATTCTCTTACTCTTTTGTTATCCTGTATCCGGCTTCTTTCGTCAAGAAAGTGGTAACCAAAAACCTATCATTTTGTTTTAAGTCTCACAGGCCGCTGATTACCCTCTGTGTTGAATTTCTACAATTTCACACCGTGTAGTTCTTCCTCTTCGTTCGTTAGCTATGGGTCGCTAACTGCATTCCTCACTGATGAAGCGTCTTCGGTCCAACACCGTGTAGTTCTTCTTCTTCGTTCGTTAGCTATGGGTCGCTAACTGCATTCCTCACTGATGACGCGTCTTCGGTCCAACACCGTGTAGTTCTTCTTCTTCGTTCGTTAGCTATGGGTCGCTAACTGCATTCCTCACTGATGAAGCGTCTTCGGTCCAACACCGTGTAGTTCTTCTTCTTCGTTCGTTAGCTATGGGTCGCTAACTGCATTCCTCACTGATGAAGCGTCTTCGGTCCAACACCGTGTAGTTCTTCTTCTTCGTTCGTTAGCTATGGGTCGCTAACTGCATTCCTCACTGATGACGCGTCTTCGGTCCAACACCGTGTAGTTCTTCTTCTTCGTTCGTTAGCTATGGGTCGCTAACTGCATTCCTCACTGATGACGCGTCTTCGGTCCAACACCGTGTAGTTCTTCTTCTTCGTTCGTTAGCTATGGGTCGCTAACTGCATTCCTCACTGATGAAGCGTCTTCGGTCCAACACCGTGTAGTTCTTCTTCTTCGTTCGTTAGCTATGGGTCGCTAACTGCATTCCTCACTGATGACGCGTCTTCGGTCCAACACCGTGTAGTTCTTCTTCTTCGTTCGTTAGCTATGGGTCGCTAACTGCATTCCTCACTGATGACGCGTCTTCGGTCCAACACCGTGTAGTTCTTCTTCTTCGTTCGTTAGCTATGGGTCGCTAACTGCATTCCTCACTGATGAAGCGTCTTCCGTCCAACACCGTGTAGTTCTTCTTCTTCGTTCGTTAGCTATGGGTCGCTAACTGCATTCCTCACTGATGACGCGTCTTCGGTCCAACACCGTGTAGTTCTTCTTCTTCGTTCGTTAGCTATGGGTCGCTAACTGCATTCCTCACTGATGAAGCGTCTTCGGTCCAACACCGTGTAGTTCTTCTTCTTCGTTCGTTAGCTATGGGTCGCTAACTGCATTCCTCACTGATGACGCGTCTTCGGTCCAACACCGTGTAGTTCTTCTTCTTCGTTCGTTAGCTATGGGTCGCTAACTGCATTCCTCACTGATGACGCGTCTTCGGTCCAACACCGTGTAGTTCTTCTTCTTCGTTCGTTAGCTATGGGTCGCTAACTGCATTCCTCACTGATGAAGCGTCTTCGGTCCAACACCGTGTAGTTCTTCTTCTTCGTTCGTTAGCTATGGGTCGCTAACTGCATTCCTCACTGATGAAGCGTCTTCGGTCCAACACCGTGTAGTTCTTCTTCTTCGTTCGTTAGCTATGGGTCGCTAACTGCATTCCTCACTGATGACGCGTCTTCGGTCCAACACCGTGTAGTTCTTCTTCTTCGTTCGTTAGCTATGGGTCGCTAACTGCATTCCTCACTGATGAAGCGTCTTCGGTCCAACACCGTGTAGTTCTTCTTCTTCGTTCGTTAGCTATGGGTCGCTAACTGCATTCCTCACTGATGAAGCGTCTTCGGTCCAACACCGTGTAGTTCTTCTTCTTCGTTCGTTAGCTATGGGTCGCTAACTGCATTCCTCACTGATGAAGCGTCTTCGGTCCAACACCGTGTAGTTCTTCTTCTTCGTTCGTTAGCTATGGGTCGCTAACTGCATTCCTCACTGATGACGCGTCTTCGGTCCAACACCGTGTAGTTCTTCTTCTTCGTTCGTTAGCTATGGGTCGCTAACTGCATTCCTCACTGATGAAGCGTCTTCGGTCCAACACCGTGTAGTTCTTCTTCTTCGTTCGTTAGCTATGGGTCGCTAACTGCATTCCTCACTGATGACGCGTCTTCGGTCCAACACCGTGTAGTTCTTCTTCTTCGTTCGTTAGCTATGGGTCGCTAACTGCATTCCTCACTGATGACGCGTCTTCGGTCCAACACCGTGTAGTTCCAAGGGGGCCTCTGTAGAGACAAAAAAAGAACAGAACTAATACAACCTCAGGCATGTCGCACAAGGCGACTACAATGAAGTTATACATGGGGGCTGTCAAATTCATTATGTAAAACTAATTGACACAGGAACTACCACTGTAGAGCACGTGACTGCTTGATGATTGCTTCCTGTAAGGGGAACCAGTTTTATTGGTGGCCCCATGATCTGTAAGGGGAACCAGTTTTATTGGTGGGCCCCATGATCTGTAAGGGGATCAGTTTTATTGGTGGCCCCCATGATCTGTAAGGGAACCAGTTTTATTGGTGGCCCCCATGATCTGTAAGGTAGACAAAGGAAAATGATGATGATAACAATCATTTCAGCTGTTTCACCACGTCTTTTTAGCTGTTCCACCACGTCTTCTCAGCTGTTTCACCACATCTGTTCAGCTGTTTCACCACGTCTGTTCAGCAGTTTCACCCCGTCTGTTCAGCAGTTTCCCCCCGTCTGTTCAGCTGTTTCATTACGTCTGTTCAGCTGTTTCATTACGTCTGTTCAGCTGTTTCACCACGTCTGTTCAGCTGTTTCACTACGTCTGTTCAGCTGTTTCACTACGTCTGTTCAGCTGTTTCACTACGTCTGTTCAGCTGTTTCACCACGTCTGTTCAGCTGTTTCACCACGTCTGTTCAGCAGTTTCACCCCGTCTGTTCAGCAGTTTCCCCCCCGTCTGTTCAGCTGTTTCATTACGTCTGTTCAGCTGTTTCACCACGTCTGTTCAGCTGTTTCACTACGTCTGTTCAGCTGTTTCACTACGTCTGTTCAGCTGTTTCAACACGTCTGCTCAGCTGTTTCACTACGTCTGTTCAGCTGTTTCACCACGTCTGTTCAGCTGTTTCACCACGTCTGTTCAGCTGTTTTACCAAGTCTGTTCAGCTGTTTCACTACGTCTGTTCAGCTGATTCACTACGTCTGTTCAGCTGTTTCACCACGTCTGTTCAGCAGTTTCACCCCGTCTGTTCGGCAGTTTCAACACGTCTTTTAAGCTATTTCACCCCGTCTGTTCAGCTGTTTCACTACGTCTGTTCAGCTGTTTTACTTCGTCTGTTCAGCTGTTTTACCACGTCTGCTCAGCTGTTTCACTACGTCTGTTCAGCTGTTTTACTTCGTCTGTTCAGCTGTTTCACTACGTCTGTTCAGCTGTTTCACTACGTCTGTTCAGCTGTTTCACCCCGTCTGTTCAGCTGTTTCACTACGTCTGTTCAGCTGTTTCACCCCGTCTGTTCAGCTGTTTCACTACGTCTGTTCAGCAGTTTCACTACGTCTGTTCAGCTGTTTCATCACGTCTGTTCAGCTGTTTCACCCCGTCTGTTCTGCAGTTTCACCCCGTCTGTTCGGCAGTTTCACCACGTCTGTTCAGCTGTTTCACCCCGTCTGTTCAGCTGTTTCACCCCGTCTGTTCAGCTGTTTCACCCCGTCTGTTCAGCTGTTTCATTACGTCTGTTCAGCTGTTTCACTACGTCTGTTCAGCTGTTTCACCACGTCTGTTCAGCTCTTTCACCACGTCTGTTCAGTTGTTTCACCACGTCTGCTCAGCTGTTTCACCACGTCTGTTCAGCTGTTTCACCACGTCTGTTCGGCTGTTTCACCACGTCTGTTCAGCTGTTTCACCACGTCTGTTCAGCTGTTTCACCACGTCTTTTCAGCAGTTTCACCACGCCTTTTCAGCAGTTTCATCAATGTCTTTTCAGCAGTTTCACCACGTCTTTTCATCAGTTTCACCACGTCTTTTGAGTTTTATTGAAAAAAAAAACATTTTCATGATCACCAGGTCCACTTGATATGCCTGAGACTGACACAGAATCTCCCCCGACCGACCAAACAGAAACAATGGCCGCGAATGAAAGATGCTGCATCATCATCATTTCCCTTTTTGCTTCCTATGGAGCATGGAGCCACATCTGCAGCTGTTCCCCTTGCAGGAAACCTGCATCAAGGCATTTGTGTGCACCTGAAGCTGTGGTTTCTGGAACAGTTTATTTTAAGTGATGAGGTTGCTAGCCTCGTACACAATCTCATTTAAGTTGCCTCATACGACATGCATGAGGTAGCAGTGGTCATATTCTTTGTTTCCTCAGAGACCCCCCTCCGCCCAGGAACTACACGTGGCAAAGATGCTACAAAATATCATATAGAGACTGATTTTCCCTCTCACAATTTTTACCCTGCTCTTTCCCGCTCCACTTATGTTCCAGTCTTGACTTATGGATATGAGTCATGGGCAATGACTAAAACTCATAAAAGCCAGCTCCAAACCTGTAGACATAGTCCGCAACCAGATGAAACGGCAAGGCCTCAAAGATCAACCCCTACAGACCCAAGTAGAACAGTCCCAACTAAAATGGTTTGGCCATGTCTACAGAATGGGAGAAGATCGGCTACCACGACAAGTATAGAAAACTAAGAACCAGGGATCCAGACCTCCAGGACGACCCAGAGTCCGCTGGGAGGACAACATTAGACAATCTCCGAAGGGCCGATGACTAGATAGGAACCAGACCAGGAGGAAGACAGCCGATAGGATAGTAGGGTGCTATGTCTGGCAAACCTATACACCTCACGGTAG
This sequence comes from Oreohelix idahoensis, assembly GCA_024509875.1. Lineage (NCBI taxonomy): Eukaryota > Metazoa > Mollusca > Gastropoda > Stylommatophora > Oreohelicidae > Oreohelix > Oreohelix idahoensis. The sequence goes on along the minus strand of JAMPIV010020157.1, from coordinate 390,133 downwards.
AAGAGGAACGACTAAGTAAGTAAGTAAGTAAGTCTTTCCCAGCTTTGACCTGAAAGTGCAGCGTTTTGATCAGAGGAAAGTAAAAATAAATTAACTCCCATAACAGAAGCTGCTGTAGCAGAGAGAAAGTGTAAGAGACATTCACCATAGCAGCTTTTTTTTTTTAATGAGGTCGTGGTGACCAGATCTCTTCCTCGCTACCTTTGCCTGCCGTAACTTAAGAGCTCAGTCAAAGCTGGGTAGACTGAAGTGTGACGCTACCAGGTTACAATCCTAGGACTTGGTAACTGTGGCATAAGAGGAAAGTTCTCTAACCGCTTAACCAATCGGACGCTCCAGACGAAAGTACTGAGTGAAAAGTTTCCCCCAGGTTTGTTTAGGTTTTAAAGGATCTGAAAATATTTTTTTTTTAAACTAAAAGAAATAAACTATATAACAAACATATAAACACTTCACCATAAGATACTATGTAACAAACATATAAACACTTCACCATAAGATACTATATAACAAACATATAAACACTTCACCATAAGATACTATGTAACAAACATATAAACACTTCACCATAAGATACTATATAACAAACATATAAACACTTCACCATAAGATACTATATAACAAACATATAAACACTTCACCATAAGATACTATGTAACAAACATATAAACACTTCACCATAAGATACTATATATAACAAACATATAAACACTTCACCATAAGATACTATGTAACAAACATATAAACACTTCACCATAAGATACTATGTAACAAACATATAAACACTTCACCATAAGATACTATATAACAAACATATAAACACTTCACCATAAGATACTATGTAACAAACATATAAACACTTCACCATAAGATACTATATAACAAACATATAAACACTTCACCATAAGATACTATGTAACAAACATATAAACACTTCACCATAAGATACTATGTAACAAACATATAAACACTTCACCATAAGATACTATATAACAAACATATAAACACTTCACCATAAGATACTATGTAACAAACATATAAACACTTCACCATAAGATACTATATAACAAACATATAAACACTTCACCATAAGATACTATATAACAAACATATAAACACTTCACCATAAGATACTTACTTACTTAGTCGTGTCTCTTCTACCCTGGGCTGTAGAGGTGTGCCAGAGACCAAAAATAAAAAAAAATTATAAAAGATAATAAGGAAAAAAAGGGAAAAAGAAAAATATAAAAGAAACAAAACATTTTTTATCAAAAACAGATTTTAAAAAAAAATAAAAACCACAAGATAAAAAAGAAAATGATAAAAACCATAAGATAAAACAATGATAATAACCATAAGATAAAACAATGATAAAAACCATAAGATAAAACAATGATAAAAACCATAAGATAAAACAATGATAAAAACCATAAGATAAAACAATGATAAAAACCATAAGATAAAACAATGATAAAAACCATGAGATAAAACAATGATAAAAACCATAAGATAAAACAATTGAACATATGGCACACTGCATTAAGGCTTAACGTGAACTCACTCAAGTCCCGTGAGAGCTGAAGGGTAAGGATGACACAGAAGGAACTTGAACATATGGCACACTGCATTAAGGCTTAACGTGAACTCACTCAAGTCCCGTGAGAGCTGAAGGGTAAGGATGACACAGAAGGAACTTGAACATATGGCACACTGCATTAAGGCTTAACGTGAACTCACTCAAGTCCCGTGAGAGCTGAAGGGTAAGGATGACACAGAAGGAACTTGAACATATGGCACACTGCATTAAGGCTTAACGTGAACTCACTCAAGTCCCTTGAGAGCTGAAGGGTAAGGATGACACAGAAGGAACTTGAACATATGGCACACTGCATTAAGGCTTAACATGAACTCACTCAAGTCCCGTGAGAGCTGAAGGGTAAGGATGACACAGAAGGAACTTGAACATATGGTGAACTCACTCAAGTCCCGTGAGAGCTGAAGGGTAAGGATGACACAGAAGGAACTTGAACATATGGCACACTGCATTAAGGCTTAACATGAACTCACTCAAGTCCCGTGAGAGCTGAAGGGTAAGGATGACACAGAAGGAACTTGAACATATGGCACACTGCATTAAGGCTTAACATGAACTCACTCAAGTCCCGTGAGAGCTGAAGGGTAAGGATGACACAGAAAGAACTTGAACATATGGCACACTGCATTAAGGCTTAACATGAACTCACACAAGTCCCGTGAGAGCTGAAGGGTAAGGATGACAGAAATAATTAACTCGAATAAGACTACTGTACAGTACATCACACATAAAACCAAGATAGCCAGTGGATACCTGCCCACTGCAACAGTCTAGGCAACCAGGAGGCAGATAAAATTGCTAAGGAAGGCGGAGGGCTACAAAAAAATGATATAAGGGCAACTTATAAAATGGCCAAAACAAATATAAAAGCCACATTCAAGTCCAAATGGGAAAGAGAACACCCAGGCCATATAAAAAATGATGCCTATCATTAGCTGTCTAGGCGAGACCAGGTCATCATTTTCAGCTACCGGCCAGACACAAGAGATATGATGGTAAATGATGGAATAACAACATACACAGTGTTCTCCCTCTCAAACAAACCTCCAAACTAGTGCTAAACAGGGGAAATCTACATCTTGATGAAAATCTAAACTACCTAGGCAAAGGAAATTAAAAGGATTTATATAAAGGGGAGGGTTCCTTCTGATCCCACTTTTCAGGGCCCCTTCGATGCCCGGGGCACCGGGACGTACCCGGTCAAACAGTGCGGTTGTTACGCCACTGAGTAGACAGGAAATTATGTTACAAAAAGGTATGTCACACATTTTAAAAAAAATACTTTATTTAATTTTTTGTTGGGAAAAAAAGAATATCGTTCGAAGTAGCCTAACATATCGCCCGAAGTAGTCCAAAATATCGCCAAAAGTAACCCAAAATATCGTCCTAAGTAGCCCAAAGTCGCTCAAAATATTGCCCGAAATTGCGTTAAACTCGGAATAACTAGCACAAAGTCGCCCAAAATATCGCCCTAGTAACCCAAACTACGACCTGGAGTAGCCCAAAGCCACCCAAAATATTGCCCTAAGTAACCCAACATGGCCCAAAATATCGCCCAAAGTAGCCAAAGTCACCCAAAATATGTCCCGCAATTGCCGAAAAATCGCAATAAGTAGCCTAAAGTCACCCAAAATACCGCCCGGAGAAGCCCAAAGTCTCCTAAAATATTGCACTAAGTAACCAAACATGGCCCAAAATATGGCCCGAAGTTGCCTTAAAATCGCAATAAGTCGGCCAAATACCATCCAGAGTGTCCCAAAGCCGCCCAAAATATCCCTCTAAGTAATCCAACATGGCCCCAAATACCACCCGTAGTAGCCCAAAGTCGCTCAAAATATGGCCCAAAGTTGCCTAAAAATCGGAATAACTATCCCAAAGTCGCCCAAAATTACGCCCTAGTGGCCTAAAATTATCACCCTAAGTAACCCAAAATAAAGTCCGGAGTAGCTCAAAGTTTCCTAAAATATCGCCCAAAGTAACCCACCATGGCCCAAAATATGGCCCTAAGAAATCAAGCATGGCCCAAAATATGGCCGAAGTAGCCCACATTCACCCAAAATATGGCCCGAAGTTGCCTAAAAATAGCAATTAGTAACCCAAAGTCACCCAAAATTACGCCATAGTAGCCCAAAATACCGCAGGAGTTGCCCAAAATATTGCCCATGGCGCCAAAATATTGCCCGTAGCCCAAAATATAGCTTGAAGTAGGCTAAAAATCGCCATAAGTAGCCAAAACTATCGCCTGAAGTAGCCCAAAGCCGATCCAAGTAGCCAAAAATCGCCCGAATGAGACCAAAGTCGTCTAAAATATTGACTGAAGTAGTCCAAAGTCGTCAAAAAATCGCCCTAATTCGCCCAATATTTTGCACACAGTAGCCCAAAGTCGCCCATAATATCGCCCAAAGTTGCCACAAATATCGTCCGAAGTTACCCGTACTATCGCCCGAAGTACCACAAAGACGTCCAAAAAGTCGCTTAAAATATCATCTGAAGTAATACAAGAAAGGAGGGAGGGAGGGATTCTTTTCTTTATTTTTAAATGGAAACCAGGGGAAGTAATACAATTAATGTCTAATTTTCATTACCAAAATAACGTGTTGCGTCCCCTGAAACAGTGACACACAAACTGACAGACAGAGGTTCTAAAATATAGATTATATTGCAAATAAATTCTTCCCCTTTTATTTATTGCATTATTTTTCCCTCTTTTATAATTTAAATATTAACCATGGTACTTTACAATCTAAGTTTTTAAATCAACTCAACTATTTATATATTGTAATTCGTCACTTTAATATACCAAATAATTAAACTTTAAACCATTCTTCCCTAATTACTACTAAATCTTCAGCAGAAAAGTTCAATATTCCGCACATAGCATATCGTCTGCTAAAATTGCTGTCTATTTAATTCATTTATACAAGCCTACTTTGTATATTTTCTCACACTGAAACAGGTATAGTAACATGCCAGTACAAATCTGAGTTTATTGTTTTTGTAGTTATAACAACCAACTACATAGTATCTATTATTTTCGAATTGGCTAAATGCCATGATTTTAGTTGGTTAACAAAATATTTCAACTCTAATCGTGTTTGTCCTGATACTTTTTAATAAACAGTTATTCCTGGTCCAAGCTATACGCTTTGACGATCACCTTCTCGTACTGAAGTCTAATATTTTAAGTTCTATCCTTAGAAATGATACCTTTTCTTACGAAGAAAAAATATCCATTTAAGCTTATCGCTTCATCATCATCATCAGTTGCCATCTCCACAACGAAGGTTGGCTGTAATGGATCTCCAACGTCTTCTGTCTCTTGTCTTGGTGGTGCACTCTGATAGACTCTTTCCTGTCCATCTCTTGATGTTATCTTCCCACTTATAGCACTGTCTTCCCCTTGCACGTTTGCCTTCAACTCTCCCTTCTGTTATGGTCTTCTGCAAGGTGTTATGCCTTTTTATGTGGCCAAAGTATTTTAGCTGCCGAACTTTGACCTCCCTCATTAGTTCTCTTTTCATACTTAGATTTTCTAGGACCTCCTTATTTGTTTTCATCTCTTTCCATGAGATACGCCCCATTCTTCTATATATCCACATTTCAAGAGCCTCAATTCTTTCTTCCAAATGCTTATTCATCGTCCATGTTTCTGCACCATACAGAAATGCAGAATATATATAACACTTTATGATTCTCAGTCTTATCGCTTAACAGATTTTTATTCTGTTTCATTCCTTTAGTACTTTTACGTGAAAGAGAATTAATCTTAATTAATAACAGATGAATGGAAAGCAGAGTGGGATAAAAATCTGAAAGGAAGACATGCATATAATTTGTTCAAGGCTCCAACAAGAAAATGTCAGATACCTAGGGAATTGAAAATTCCCAGTAATAAGAAACTTCTCAGACTACAGCTGGGAAAAGGCTATTTCAGAATAGAAGAACCTTACTGTGCAGTATGTCTTCAAGACAATAACATATAACATTTCTTGTTAAAATGTAAGAGGTATGAACAAATGAGAATACCAATATTAGATTATTTGCGAGCATCCAAGTTACCTATAAATATAGAAGAGGTGTTAAGAGTAGTTTCTTCTTGATTTGTCAATATTCCCTGACCTAAGCATTCAAAAACATGTATAGATGGATTGAATGCTTGTATCATATGCACAGTGTAATCAAACTTTTCCCCAGTGGTAAAACATGCTGAGAACCCAGCACTGCACACTAAACTTGGGGAAATCATTTGAGAACCCACTAAACTTGGGGAAATCATTTGAGAACCCACTAAACTTGGGGAAATCATTTGAGAACCCCCTAAACTTGGGGAAATCATTTGAGAACCCACTAAACTTGGGGAAATCATTTGAGAACCCACTAAGCTTGGGGAAAACACTTGAGAGCCAGATTTAACTTCAGCTGTTAAACTTAAATGGCTGCATGCAGGAGGATCTCACAATGAAAAGATGATCAGCGAGGGGAGCTGGGAAATGGCTCTGTGCATGATGTAAAGTTTACCTGAGACAGCCCAGAACCAGAGCACAACATTTTGGCCTGAAGATTTGAAGAGCCCCACAATATCAATCAATACCCTTTAGCTCCCCGAGGAGCATAGTCCTTAAACAAAGACATGCCAAGTCTTCCTGTCCCATGCCATCCGCTCAAGTTCTTTCCATGTTTTCCTCATCATTTTCACCTCTGTATCCAGCTCTCTTCTCCATGTATTTTGTGGTCTACCTCTCTTTCCCTGTGGATTCCAGAACAAGGACTGCCTTGTAATGCTATCAACAGGTTTCCTCAATGTGTATCCTATGTATCACCTGCGTCTTCTTCTCAACTCTTGTTCCACTGGCACTTGTCTGGTTCTTGTCATCAATTCCACATTTGTGACTTTGTCATACCATTTCAGTCCTTCTATTCTACACAAGCACCCGTTTATAAAAATCTGAAGCTCCACAGTTTGATATAATAAAAGCATGCCGTCTTTCATAGGCCAAATGTACTAGGCCATCATAATACATGAATGGTAGGCAAATGTGCCGTCCGTTTAAGTCGAACTGTCCGCAACAATATAACTTGACTAGATCGTCAAAATGTTAATAATAATTCATGATACTTCTCTATCAATTCCCACATGATTCCATGGTATGCAATATCTCAACCATATGTCCATAAGCAAGCACAAATATCAGACATCAAACACCCCATGCAGGAGCTCATAAAATACACGTCTTGACACATTGGAATACACAATCGAAAGAGATCCTTAACCGCAGACTGTCAAAGCAGTCAGTGACCATCACACTTGATGGCATCTTGTAGGGCAGCCACAAACTGCTTCCACTTTGCTCGGTCAGCGTCCATCCTTCATGCAGTGCCCAAACTCTAGTTCATTCTTTGCATCTCAGTTTCGACAGTTCTCCGCCAAGTTGTTTTTGGTCGGCTTCTCTTTCCTTCAGGGGTCCATAGCATAGCTGTTCTTGTGATGGCATTAGGGTCTCTTCTGAGGACATGGCCAACCTAACTCCAGCTTCTTCCAGCTAATAAACATATCTTTTCCCCATTTTGTGTGTGTGTGTGTGTGTGCGTGTGTGTGTGTGTGTTGGTCACATTTGGCCTAGTGCTTCACATGTCATAACTGAAAAGAAAATATTAACAATGGTGACACAAAGTTGAACAACTGACAAACAGTGGACGTTCTTGTGTTCTTTCACATAATCATCTCACTCAATACCCTTTAGCTCCCTGAGGAATATAGGCCTTCAGTAAACACATACCAAGTCTCCCTGGCTGAACTGACTTATTTTCTTTAGTTTGCCTGGCCATGTTGTTGATGTTTTTGTGGTTTAAAACTTTCTACAGGATGGGGCAACTAGCCCCATGCCCAGCCCTCCTTAGGCGTTTTTTACAACATGCATGGTAGGGTACAGTGTTACTATTCTTTGCTCCCCTTTCAGGCCCTGGTAACACATGGGCAACACAATCAGCATGATATGCAAGAAATACAGCAAAGACAGACAAAAGAAGCAGAACCAGCAAAGACAGACAAAAGAAGCAGAACCAGCAAATACAGACAACACATTAGTGTAAACAAAAAATGGAAATAAGAATACATCATAGAAAATTATAAGCCTATACATATCAAGGTTCACACAATTGAAGAAGTGTACAACTTTATAATTTAGGCTGTAACACCAACAAAGATGGGGGAACAGACCAGAATGCCAATTACAGGAAAAATACAGGTAGAACTTCCTAGACAACAATTAATCCATCTGTAGATTAAAGTAAAAAAATCAATGGGTCATTACCCTCAGGGAATAAATAAGGAAGTATAATCCTACATGGCTGGAAAGGAAGAGAGGAGGCTGAAGTAAAAACCTGGAGAAGAATGGTAGAAGTGGAAGCCACAGTAACGTGAGATTCATGGGCAATGCTTAACAAGATGGTCCAAAATAAAAATCTGGCAAGTACCAGTTGTGCCCCAATGTTTCATGGGAACTGTAAAGCAAGGATGACAATAAACTTTAAATAGGTTGCTGTGTCATTCCATATGAAGCAGGCAGTTTTCTGTTCATAGCAGTTTAGTTATAAGTGACCTAGGACATAAACTTATGGAAGCGTAACTAAAAGGGAAAGACATATCACAACCAACAAACAAAAAAACACAAACTTTCAGTTTATTCTTCTTACATCAGAGAAGCAAAATAAAGTATGACATTAATTTATTATTAGATTAAAATTGATGTAATACATTTGTAACTGTGACAATACAATCAACATACAAAAATCATTTGCTTTATAACCCAGTTTGGTAATACATTCTGCAGCTTCTGCTTAAAAAATGGTGACTGTAAAGTTTGTTCCTTAACAAATACTGCCATAGGGGAGTGAAGTGTTAGAGACTTCACTTGCATTAGGTCTCAACTTTCTTAGGTGAGGGTAACCAGTTCTCTTCCTTGCTGACTTTGCTTTATCCAACCCACAAACAGTCAAGAACCTTTTACAGTTGAGGAAACCTGGTTTAAACATCAGGTCCCTTTGTCTTGAAAAATCAAGCACTTTTAACACATTGCCACTTATATTATCAGACAGAAATTGCTCATTTCTAATACTTACTTACTTAGTCGTTCCCCTTCTACCGTGAGGTGTAGAGATTTGGAAGAGAGAGCACCAGACTATCCTATCGGTTGTCTTCCTCCTGGCCTGGTTCCATTCTAGTCCTCGGTCCTTCAAAGATTGTCCAATGTTGTCCTCCCAGTGGACTCTGGGTCATCCTGGGGGTCTGGATCCCTGGCTCTCTGTTTCCCATGCTTGTCGTGGTAGCCGATCTTCTCCCATTCTGCAGACATGGCCAAACCATCTTAGTTGGGACTGTTCTACTTGGGTCTGCAGGGGGTGACATTTTAGGCCTTGACGTATCGTCTGGTTGCGGACCATGTCTCTTCTTGTTACTTCAACCACCTTCCTCAGATACCTCATTTCTGAGGTTTTCATTTCTAATATATTATAATAAGTCTTAAAAAAACATATTATTGAAAACACGTGTATCTCATACAAGTACATATAACATAATACTTAAGCCAGAGCCAGCCTTAGGGATTTTTCAAGGTGGTGAGGTCTCCTAATGGCTGTCCTACAACAGTAAATTTAATGCTGCTGACACACTTTAATTTTTTTACAAAAACAAAATCTCGTACATGTGCATGTTTAAAATCTTAGTATACCCTTTATCCGTGCTGAATTACAGATGGGGTGTTCAGTGCACTGCTTTTTGAAAAAGGAATAATTTAGACATATAGGAAAATTATCATTTTCATGTAAGCAAAAAACTTTTTAGTTTGAAATGTTCTGTTTCATTTATGTTGTGTTTGCTTCATTTTTTTTTTTTTTTTAATGTTTTTATGTTTTTAAATATAGATTGTGGCACTTCCTTAAGTCAGCAGCACTGCTTGCATCGCCACAGCTCATAACATCCTCTGTTCACATGAAATTTAACTTATATATTAAAAATTTCTCCATTTTAAGCAGTGTTCAAAGCCAAAAATATTATTCATGGGCATATAGAAGTTTTGTATGAGTGCTCACTTATAATATGAGAATACTTAGTGAAATATATGAAAGAGATAGTGGCAGAGATAACTAGAAGTCAATATTCCCTGACCTAAGCATTAAAAAACATGTATAGATGGATTGAATGCTTGCATCATATGCACAGTGTAATCAAACTTTTCCCCAGTAGTAGAACACGCTGAGAACCCAGCACTGCACACTAAACTTGGGGAAATCATTTGAGAACCCACTAAGCTTGGGGAAATCATTTGAGAACCCACTAAACTTGGGGAAATCATTTGAGAACCCACTAAGCTTGGGGAAAACACTTGAGAGCCAGATTTAACTTCAGCTGTTAAACGTAGATGGCTGTATGCAGGAGGATCTCACAATGAAAAGATGATCAGCGAGGGGAGCTGGGAAGTGGCTCTGTGCATGATGTAAAGTTTACCTGAGAGAGCCCAGAACCAGAGCACAACATTTTGGCCTGAAGATTTGGAGAGCCCAACAGATGAAAGCAATGCACTGTATGCCACCTTATCGCCCCCTTCTAGCTTGAAACCAGATGTGAGGATCCTTTAAATGCATGCAGCCAGGATAGAATACCCGGGAAAGAAACTGGATTTCATGACTCTAACTCAACAAGTTGCAAGATCTACAGAGTAGATAATGCCTATTTTACATTGGCTGCAAAACAGTGACAAGCTCAGCAGCCCTAGTTAAACAACAAAAACACTGTATGTGGTAATGTACATTGACTTACATGAACAGCATAGTTCATCTTACTGGGTACATATTATTAATTCAGATTTGTTACATAGGGCGTGTAACGGGATCCTTTACCTTACCTTTCTGTTACAAAGATGTTAACTGTTTAAACCAACGCATGAATGAAATTATCTCAATCCAGCCATTTCTGGTTTATACATTTATTTCAAATATAAAATTATTCTTCAAAAGACTATTTCTTAGTTGAAAATTAATCCATTTTATTAACAACAACTGAACATCAACTAAGATAATGTTTTAACTAATCAAGGATTAACTCTTACAATCCGGCAAGCCCCGTGAAGTGGCGCGGGTTTAGTACCAATTTTACGGCTCGCCCCGTGAAGTGGCGCGCGACGGTAACGATAGCTAAACTAGCGCGTATAAACACGGTTTTAGCTCCCGTATAGTAAGAGTTAAAACTTGAATATGCAATATTGACACTAATATATTTTGGATGAAGTAAAACTGCTCATTAAAACATTTTGCTGAAAAATTCACTGAAGCACGTTCTTGGTTACTAAAGAACTGTAAAATTGTTTTCTTAAATTTTCATTGAAGCACTTTCTTGGTTACTAAAGAAAGATAGTGAACCAATTAATAACTCTTACTTAACAGTCTTGGAGGGGGTTTTAAAATTTTGTTTCTCATAATTGTTTTGGAAAATAAAGAAGACCAAATTTTTTCACAGATACCATGTCATTTCACAAGAACTATTACCATTAAGGAATATGAGCAAAATAAGTATAATATTAATATTATATACTATGTAGCAAACAGAAGAAGCCTTAAAGAACCTATCAGGACAATATCCATCTCTGATTTCTGTTCCTCTTACTTCTTTTTTTTTCCCTTCCCCTTTTTCCTCTTCCCCTTTTTTGCCTTTCCTTTTGTGCCTTTTCCCTTTTTCCCCTTGCCTTTCTTCTTCTTCTTTTTGCCAAAAGGACCAAAACCTTTCCTCACCATCACACCCCTCCACCAGGCTTGGAGCTGTAAAATACAAAACAAACAAAAATTAGCACTTAAAAACAAATAAAAATGAAAAACAAAAAGAAAGATAACACCTACTTAGCTGCCAATAAATAATTAATGCATTTAAAACCAGATAATTACTAGGTGCCCAACGATGAAAGGAACACAAGTACAGTAATATCGTAGCACAACACAGGAAATAAAAGCAGTCTATGTTACGATTATATGATCTTTGTCATGGGACAGTGTCAAGAGCTGTGCACTGTAATTGAAGTGCTGGTAGGTGAGAGGTTTAAATACCATCTTGCATCTGAGCGTTTTTTTAGGTGTGCATGTTGTTGTGGTGTCGACGTCAGAATATGTGTAGTGTAGATTCCATGTGGAAGCATAAAAAGTGTCGGAGATATCTCCTAGATTACATATAGTGAAATTCAACATTGATTCTAGAGGATACATTGCTATTGTTATTGTTGATCAGAATTGATGTCACTGCACCCGGGGCAAGCCCATAGGTGCTCAATCTCCCTCAGTAAATGTTGAAGGGCATGAATGCTAATTGTTCCTGTTGCGTGTTGGTTGCATTCATGCTGGATGCATCTTCTGAATCGTCCATCCCTGCTGGTCTTATGTTTGATGCCAAATTCCAGCAATCTTAGCCTTGATGGTTCATCAATTGCAGTGTCATTCTCTAAAAGGTGATCATTAATTGCCCTCAGTATCTATCCCTTATCCATATTTAATGCACCTTCTATGGGTGCTCTTGCAGCTAGTCATCAGCTCTTTCATTACCGCGTTCACCTGCATGACCAGGACAGTAGATCCACACCAGTTCTATAGGATAAATGCGAGAATACAATACACTGATCTTTATGGACCTTGTCTTACGAGGAACAAATTATATTGTTTTGATATGAAGTTATGGCATTTTGATGTAATCTAGTTTCACCATCTGAGTATTGCCATATTATTACTGTCATGCACAGTAAATGTATTTGGGTAGCATATGTTGATATGAAGCCCAGAAGCATTATTGAAAACAACTATCATCTACTGGAAATGATTACTGTTAATAACGTTTCTTAATAGATATGTATTTGGATCGTCCTTCAAGTTTTCATTTATATGTTGTGCACTTTATTGTTATATTGTCACGAGCCATCACTGATATATACTGGAATTTGCCCCTAGCTTTGAAATTTATATAAAAATAGGTTTTCAAAAGAATACCACAGAAAAACAAATATAAAATAATCTAAATACATAAAATACAGCAACAAATAAAAAGACAGCATAGTCAGTGTAGTAAATTCTGCTCTGAATCTGAATCAATGTGTGACATGACAAGCTATGATATAGGTCCAGAAGAGACAGGTGTGAAAACACAGAAACAGGCTAAAGAATTAGAAAAAAAAAACAGTTGGCAATACAGGAATGGTGAAAGAAGTTGGCAGTAAATATTTTTATAGAATAAAGATATTTTAGTAAAATGTGTCTAATGCTTGAGCTGACAACATTAACAAAAGTAATATGTGCAAAACAAAATCTAGGAATAACCCAGTTTGGGTAAGGTGCATCCAATGTGGCAGATTCTGAGGAGTTTTGGTAAGGCAGGTATTTGTTTGACCTAGAAACAAGGCCCATCTGTTACATTAGGGCAGCACACGTCCACATATAAAAGATTTTACGGTTTTTATTAATGCAGACATAAATTTTAAGGTTTATCCAAAATGTCACAGATATAAATTACATGAGGTATACTCAGTTATCATAGACATAAAGTGTATGAGGAACAAGTTACCATGTTCACAAGATATACTCAGATTATCAGAAACATAAATTGCATGACATATGTTAAAGTTTTAAACTGCAAGTCTCTGTACCATGAAGCAGCATGGACATCACAGTGGTATAAAAAAAGAGTCTACCCTCTGGTGATGATAGAATAATGTTATACCTGCCAATAGTAAAGTTTTGAGATATTTCATACATGCCAAGTAGTATGGGTTACCTGTAATCTGTACAGAATTTTCTTGTTTTCAGATCTGAAAGGCCGTACATACTTTCCGTTTGTTATCGCCTAATTATTAACCCTTTATACAATTTGATTCTGCCAAAAACGCCAGTGTACAAAGTCTACCATCCAAAACTGAGAGTGGGAACCCTGTTTAGTGAGACAAGAGTATTTCCGGTAAGAGAGAAGCTTCCGTTTTCTGTATCGATAGATATTTTGATTTTTCACAATTTTTTTTTTAAGTCATGGCTTTTCTGGCAGTGGAATTTTTGCTTTGGGAGCTGAGAGGTGTGTTATATTGATCAGGAAGATGACGATGCAGCTGAATCAGGTGTGGGTATTGAATACGGGCCTGATTTAGACTGACAATGACTGAAAGTGAATCTAGGGAGACTTAGGCCTAATAATATCGATGACAAATCAAACATAGGAGGTAGTCAATGCAGCATATTTTTGTTAAAATTTTTGACTTTGAAGGTGACCTAATCACACACAAGATCTAGTTTATCTTGTCACAGACTTGGAACATGACAGGTTCACAGCAAAAGTCATAGTGGAGATTATTAAAGTGCTGAAACATTTGGCCAACTGAAGAAACCCTTATGATGATCAGACCGCCTCCTATTGCAATGCTCTGTATTGGGTTTCCTATTATATTCAATGTCAAGAATTGTACCAAATGTACAAAGAAGGAAAAGACAGTAAACAATAACGTAAATTTTTCACCTGTGGGAAAAAAATGCTCTTGTGATTTCTCAAAATACAATATGGTCGATGTATGGATCTTTCTCCTTTGTATGGTTCTTTTTTTAAAAATTTTGTAGGCTACAGGTTTTTCAGATTTTTTTGTAGGCTACAGGTTTCCAGATTTTTGTACAGGTTTTTCAGATTTTTTGTACAGATTTTTCATCTCCAGGGTGTGGCATGTATGGATATTTCTATAAATATATTAAGGACCATATGGAATTTTCTTCAAGTAAAATCGTTGGAAAAAAAACACGTATTTACTAGCTTTTCAATATGCTGTTCAATTTATTTTATGTTGCTAGTCAGTCAAAATGAAGCTTCGATTGATAACTTACTTTGATTACTGATTTTAGCTCAATGCTCTCTTGATCTGCCTTCCTTCTTGCCTTCTCCTTTTCTATTCTGTCCTCTACAACGATCATCTCATATTCTTTGTACTGAAAAAGAAGCACAAAGATGTAAAGAGCCAAGATATTAACCGATCAACTGCTAATAATGCTATGCTACAAGTAACATACAAAACTAAGAAAAAGCCGCACTAAATACCCTAATCAACAGTTAGGTTCAGCAGGATCAGTTCAGATGGTATACAAGAAGAGGAAAATGAAGCTCATAATGCTTTTCCACTCTCCTTACATTAAAATAAAATAATTAATTCATTACTATAATAAGCAGACATAGCACATTAAGTAAGAAAAAAGCAAAATTGAAATGTTCTGTACAGATTTTAACACAGACCATCCAAGTAACAACAATGCCTCCTCTTATCTTTATTCCTCCTTAAGGAGCATAAGGTCATGACCCTGTAGTTGTGCTTCTTGCTGGAAACGTGCACCAAATTATTTCTAGTACTCCTGCAGTGATGCTTTATGTAGCAATGTGTTTTGTATGATGAGATTGTTCATTTCAAGTACAACCATCCTTTGTTGCTTGATAGAGTCCAGTGGTCCTATTCTTTGCTCCCTAATATCAGGCTCTATGATCTAAGCAGTTGAACACCTTGCAAGATATGAGGGAAGGTCAAAAAGTAATGCCTCCTATTTTTTATGTATGTAAATACTGCATCGGTGTGCAATTTGTAAATTTAGCAGGATTCCTCAAACACTCTTCTGCACTGTATAGCATTACCAACCTGTTTCAGTAACAGGTGGCACCACTGTAACAGTTTAAAAATGGCTGCCAAAGACGTTCGGTTAAAACAACATTATGTCATAGAATTCCTCAATGCTGACTGCGAGACCCCAATTCGCATCCACGAACGTTTGAAGAATGTTTCTGGAGATTCAACAGTGGATGTTAGCACAGTCTGATGCTGGGTACATCGTTGTGACGAAGTTGAAGTAGGTCAATCCTCAATGGCTGACGCAAAGCGGACTGGCCATCCATCCACCGCAGTGACTCCACACAACGTTCATCGAGTTGATGGCATCATTCGTGGTGACCGTCGGGTAACACTGGATGAACTTTCTTCCATGTTGTCCATTAGTAAAGGCAGTGTCCAGAACATCATTAAAGACCTGGGTTATTCAGAAGTTTGTGCACGGTGGGTACCCAGAATGTTGACAGACAGACATAAAGAAACAAGGAAAACCATAGCCATCAACCTTCTGCACCGTTACGAAACTGAAGGAGAAGAGTTGTTATCAAATACTGTGACAGGTGATGAGACTTGGGTTCATTTTTTTGAACCAGAATCCAAGAGGCAGAAATCATGCCTGCTGGTTATTGGTTTTTATCATAAATGCTTAATAAAGTAAAATTACAAAAAGTGGAATGGCATCAAACAACATCGCCAACAAGAAAGAAGTTCAAAAGTTCACCATCTGTAGGGAAAGTTATGGCCTCCGTGTTTTGGGATGAGAAGGGTGTGATTCTTCTCGACTTCTTGGAACAGGGAAACACAGTGAATGCAGACCGTTACATTGAAACTTTGAAGAAGCTTAGAGGTCGCCTTTGGCGACTTTACCCATTAAAAGATCAGAGAACTGCACTACTGTTGCACGATAATGTCTTGCCACACACCGCTAAATGCACCATTGATGCGATTGCAGAATTTGGCTGGACATTATTACCACATCCCCCTTACAGTCCCGATCTTGCACCTTCTGACTTCCATCTGTTTGGACCACTGAAAGAAGATCTTCGCGGACATCACTTTGAGGACACTGAGACCCTTAAACGTGCCTTACACCAGTGGTTTAGGAAAAAGGACACAAATTTTTACCGTGCGGCGATACATGCCCTTGTGAGAAGATGGACAAAAACTGTAACAAATAACAGAGACTACATTGAAAAATAATTTTTTGAAGTTCAGACTTGGGGCTACATTTCAATGTGAATTTTATCTGTTTTCTTGCCTATTGAATGAAATTAAAAATTACGAGGCATTACCTTTTGACCGTCCCTCGTATTAGCGTAACTTAATTCAAAAGTCAGTCAACTTTACTGTGTTCATAAGTCAAGTAGCTTAGCTGTGTTCAGAAGTCAAGTAATTTAATTATGGTCATAAGTCAAGTAGCAAGGCTGTTCATAAGTGAAGTAGTGAAGTAGTTTGACAGTGTTCATAAGTCAAGTAGCAAGGCTGTGTTCATAAGTCAAGTAGTTTGACTGTGTTCATAAGTCAAATAGCATGACATAGTTATATGTCAAAAACCATGATTATGTTCAGAAGAGAAATAGAAAAAGAAGCCCAGGGCAATAGGACATAAAAATGTTTCTTAAAAAAAAAAAAAAAGAATAAAGACAAGGATTTTAGGGCATATTGCAGTTTTGATCTTAAATGTTAGAAAAAATAATAAATCCAATTAATGTTGATGGTTTTGTTGGGAATTGCAAACACTTCACCTCAATGTACACACATGAATACACCAATACACATACATACAGAATGACTGTTCTGATCACAAGGTTTTTTTTTTTTCAACTGGACACTACCCATAATGACCTTACATCAAAGCCAATTATTAAAATATACAAGAAAGCAGCCCAACATGGTTTCTGGGGGAGTCTCTGCAGAGGTGAAGAAAATAAATAAACAAAGAACACACAAAGGTCACGTGTTATCAGGCGCTCAATGAGAAATAAAGAGGTAGAAGACTAGACAACAGAAAAACAACAGAAGTGATAGACTTACCGGGAATCAAACCAGGACTTTCCGAATGGCACCAACCGCCTAGCTACGAGAGCGAATCGCCACTATCCACTCTGCCAACTACACACTACATTAAATAGTGCTTTTCCGACAGAGGTCTAGCACGACCCCCCCCCCCACGTAACCCGGATATGCACCTAAGGACGACCCAGACTAATTATAGACGCAATCACTTCTGCAGTTTCACTATTAAACAGTATAGGCCAGATTACACAAGACAAAGACCTTAATACTAGAGTAGAGGTGAAGAAAGACTAGAATCACTGTTAGAGGGGACTAATGTTAGCATCTTCATAGCCCTGGCAACTTCATCGTGTAAAACAAACTGCACCAGAAACTACTACTACAAGAGCACACAAAGTGCTTTGGCACAGGCTTCCTGTAAAGAGGCCCATGCTCCCTTAAGAAGTGTAAAAGGAGGAAGGTGATGATAATAATAACACCAGGAAGAAAACTATGTCCTAAGACTTAATTAAGCTAGCCCATCGGTAGCACAATTGAAATAGTATGACAATATCACTAATGTGCAACTAATGGAAAAAGCCAACAACTAATGGAAAAAGCCAACAACTAATGGAAAAAGCCAACAACTGATGGAACAAGATGTGAGGAAAAGACACAGGCACTGGACAGAACATTCATTGTGAAAACCAGCTGATAGCATTACAAGGTAATCCATGTTCTGGAATCCCCAGGTAAGAAAAATTGAGGGGAGACCAATAACACATGGAAAACAGAACTGGAGACAAATATATAAAAAGGGATAAATAAGACAGAAGGACCTTTTACAGCTGACATGTTGTTGTTGTTGTTGTTGTTGTTATCTCATAGCTGCTGAGCATGTCTACTCTTGGCAGCCCTTAGAAAAGTGCAGGTTTTCTGCAGTTGTTTCATGGTTCAATATTGTGAGTTGGTGACTGTCAGAGGTATCTGTAATAGTTTTTTCCTGGCATTTGTGAGTGATGGACACTCCATGGGGAGATGTCTGCTTGTTTCATAATGATGAGAGCAGTGTCTACACATGGGTAGGTGCTAAGTGTTGATGTGGTTTAGATGGCTATTGACTCTGGTATGTCCTGTTCGAAACTGAAAGATAAGACTTTGATTTCTCCTGTTGAGTTTGTTGATGTTGTTGTTGTCTTTTGGGCGTGTCATTTCATTAAAGACATTTCAGCCAGTCAGCCAGTTTACCCATCTGTGTTGTTTCTGAGAATCTATTTGACTGTTCTCATGCTGCAGGGTCTGTCCTTTTATTGTTTAGAGGCTCCTGTTTTAGCAAGTCTATCAACTGTCTCATTTCCTGTTAGATGACTGTGTGCAGGGATCCATTGTAGGGTTACACTGATGGAGTAGGCTGTGATCAAGTTGTGAATCACTCTTCCTTTAAGAAAGATGTCTTTGTTTTCTTATGGAGTCTGTTTAATTGCCTCCAAAACAGACATAGAGTCACTGAAAATCAATATGTCTGAAGGTCACTATGTCTGAAGGCTTTTGTTCCTTAAGGTCAAACTGTTGGTGTAGTAATTCGTTGGCTGTCTTGATGGCCTCAGCCTCCGCTTCATAATTTGAACAATTCTCACCACAGGAGTCACAGAACTCATGAGAGGATCCTTCCGGATACCATATGCAGATGCCATATCCTGCAAAAGAGGAGGTTTTGAAAGCCGAACCATCTGTGTAGGTCTGGATTGAGTAGCTGTTTATGGTATCCAAGGCACTCGTCTTTAAGACTGTGGGTAGTGTTTCCTTGTTGGCCGTTTTACTATCAGTTGTGTTTTGACAGTTGGTAGGTGGAAGTTCTTCCAAGGGGGTGGTCCAAAGTATTCGTTTTCCATTTCTCTCTCTTGTGGGAGATGATGTTTATCGTTTTCCTCATTGGCTATGTCCAGGAGAGATAGTTATTTCAGTCTTCATGTTTGTTTCCAAGTGTCAATAAGTACTTTGTTTGGGTAGTCTTTCTCTTGTCTCCTGTATCTCTCTACAGCTTCAGTCAGTGCTCTTTTATGCCTGATATCCAGCGGCTCTATATTGGCATCTATCTCACATACGGCTGTGGGTGTTGATCTCCTCCCTCCACAAATTAACCTGAGAGCTTGGTTCTGCACACGGTCCAGCGATGAGATGGTGTTAGTACTCACAATGGTCTGGAGGGGGAGGTTACAGTATATCACTGATCTCACATAGCTGAGGTATAGTTGGCGAAGAGTTTGTTTATCTGCTCCCCAATTTGTACTAGCTAGTTGTCTGATGAGGTTTAGGCACTTACATGCATTTTCCCTGAGGTTGTAGATGTGTCCATCTAGTTTCAATTGTCTGTCTAGTTTTACTCATAGATAGATTGGGGACTCCTCTTTTGTTAGTGTTTCCCCATTCAATTTGATGTTGATGGGTCTTTTTGCTATTTTGTGGCTGCGGGAGAAAATGGTGTATACAGTTTTCTGCGCATTAATTTTAAGTTTCCACAGTTCGCAATATACTGAAATTGTAAGGAGAGCTCTGCTGATCTTGGCTTTTGTCAGAATGGGATATTTATCAGTAGTCCAGATGGCAAGGTCATCAGCAAACAGTGCCTTCAATACATTCAGATGTTTGGCAAGGTCATTGGTGAAGATGAGGAAGAGGGTGCAACTTAAAGGAGAGCCTTGGGGTAGTCCTTCTTCCAGTTTTCATTTTCCTGAGGTTGCACCAGCATAGTTGGTAGCTATGGTTCTATTTTTTAGGAAGGCCTGCACCAGCATAGTTGGTAGCTATGGTTCTATTTTTTAGGAAGGCCTGCACCAGCATAGTTGGTAGCTATGGTTCTATTTTTTAGGAAGGCCTGCACCAGCATAGTTGGTAGCTATGGTTCTATTTTTTAGGAAGGCCTGTATCCATCTAATCATTCTCCCTCCTATTCCCATTCTTCTCATCTTCAGCAAAAGTCTCTTTCTCCAAACTCTGATGGAACAAGAAGTGAGGAAAAGACACAGGCATGGGATAGAACATACATTGTGAAAACCAGCTGATAGCATTACAAGGTAATCCATGTTCAGGAATCCCCAGGTAAGAAAAATTGAAGGAAACCAATAACACATGGAAAAGGTAGCTGGAGACAGATACATAAAAAAAGGGATAAAGAAGACAGAAGGACCTTTTACAGATGACATAAGACAGTAGGACCTTTTACAGATGACATAAGACAGGAGGACCTTTTACAGATGACATAAGACAGGAGGACCTTTTACAGATGGCATAAGACAGGAGGACCTTTTACAGATGGCATAAGACAGGAGGACCTTTTACAGATGACATAAGACAGGAGGACCTTTTACAGATGACATAAGACAGGAAGACTTGGAAAGTATTTGTTGAAGACATGTGCTCCACAGGAAGCTGCAATGTAATAATGATTATGATTGATGATGATGATCAAGATTGATGATGATTATGATTGATAATGATGATGATTGATGATGATGATCATGATTGATAATGATGATGATGACAGCACAGACCAGTTTAGTCAACTCTTGAAGTTTCTCCAGGTCCTTAGCTTTTGTCTGCTTGAGTGTATCTAGCTCCTTCTGTTTGGCTTCCTTGTCAACTTCATACCTCTCACTCCAGAACTCAAGTTTCTTATCTAAGTCCTAAAGTGTGTATAGCATACAAGTATATATTTCAAGCCTCTCTTTTCTACAACAATAATACAATTTTTTTTTTTTAAATTCAATCAGTTGTACTGTTTATTGTATAATGTAAGGAGCCATTATTGTAACCTCAAACCCAAAAGTGTTCCTGGATACATTTTTTTCTTAACTCCCTTTGATGCAGCTTTTCCATTTATATTCTTTATTTCTTTTTCTGGCCTGTGTGGTTTCTGGGGTTCTCTGAGATCAATAAAAGGGGAGGGCAGGGCAAAATGAGAAATGAACGAATTCTTTTTTTTTTTCTTTTGAATAATATGCGATGTTTATCATAGTGTAAGTAAATAAATTAATGGGCTGCTGTAAAACTGGTAAGGAATATATATAAGTATATAAACCAATAAAACGGTATTGAATCAGTTCTACAAATTAACGGTTTACATGAAACAAGGGACGTTTCAGGTTTTACCCTTCATCAGCCACAGTTACAAACAGGTGACAAGGACAAGAATTACATATAGGTACTACAAAAACATACGAGAAAGATACACCAATATGTTTCTCATCATCGTATGTTTTTGTAGTACCTATATGTAATTCTTGTCCTTGTCACCTGTTTGTAACTGTGGCTGACAAAGGGTAAAACCTGAAACGTCCCTTGTTTCATGTGAACCGTTAATTTGTAGAACTGATTCAATACCATTTTATTTGTTTATATACTGATGTTTATCATACTCTTGATTCAGTTAAATATTTTGTGTGCCTTTTTTTAAATTTAAAATATTACACATTACCTACTAAAATACATAATTCTCAGTTAAGAAACATCGTACATATTATTTAGTTTTCTTTTAAATATCACTTTTGAAATGTTTTTAAATTTAGGAAGGCTTCACCTTTTCTGTTATAAAAATCATGGCTTTTGTCAACAAATGATCTTAAATATATTTATAATTAATCTAAGATTTTCTGGAACTTTAGTATGATGCTGAATATTAAACTTGATTTATTCATAATTTGCCATTTCGGACACACTACTTGCAAAGATGTATAAACTATACGAAGTTAGTCATGTTTCAATAAATTGTAACCATTGCAAAGATCCTTGAAACGCCTGTTTGTGATACCAATATCTTAATATCTCAACATGTTGAAATGTTGTTGATTTCGTTACTTTGTATCACACTCAGGTATTTTTTATCTTTCAATATAGAAATTCACACTTGTATAAACACAAGTTATTAAAACACAAAAGAAGCAAAATAATAAGAAAAAGTGCAACAAAATGAATGATCAGCCAATTGTATCAATATATGGGATAAAAATACTTGAATTATTAAAACATTATTTATAAGAGTACACAGCAGCTTGAATTAAATTTATCTTAGGTTCTGGTGCCTAGCAGAGACCCCTTTATTTATGTTAAGATGTGCCAGTTTTCTTATCTGTTTTTAATACATGTATTTTAGTTAGTCTCTGGGTCTAAATATGTTTAGATGTACCAGTTTTCTTATCTGTCTTTAATACGTGTATTTTAGTTAGTCTATGGGTTTAAATATCAATAGAGGGGCACAAATATACATGGAGAAGAGAACTGAAGACTGACATGAGAAGAATTTTTAAAAAGACACAGAAAGAACTTGAAGTGACAGCACAGGAGGGGTTGACATGAACTAACTGAAGGGTTATGCTCCACAGGACATTAAAAGAAAAAAACCAATACTCTGTTTTTCAAAGTCCCAAGTCTGTGTAAGGGCTAAGTGAATAATTATATATATAATTAATCAAGGTTGATTTTTCTGTTTACACTGAGAAATGATGGTCTGTATGATTTTCTTTCAAACTTAGCCTTTGTTGAAATAATGAAAGATGTCCCTCATTTTACAATATACCAATACAAGCATATGATTTTAAATTTACAGTTTTTACATTCAATGACTTGTTCTGTATACAGTGGCGGCAGAAGAACATTTTTTTTTTGTCCCACAGTGAAATCATGATGTTAAGATGTAATCTTAAAAAATGGCAATTTGCAACATCAGAAAATCAAATTGTCTGGTAAACACTTAAAATTAAATGGCAAGACAAGAAATTAGAACAGCAGCCATGGATACTTTGGAAATTATAATACAATACCACTTACAACACTGCTAATGTGCACCGCATCTAAGAATAACATATACAGAACATGATATATTTAATCCTAAGTCCATCAACCTACAAAGGGTTATTACATAAATACAATATTAGTGAATTTAACTGAGATTTTCATTTGTCTTTAACAAGGATACTATAATCTATAGTATGGAATAGAGTGTCTCCATAACTCTGTCTACAATCCCTTCTTCATAACTGTCAGTAATTAATTATGTTGTTTTAACTGATGGAAAAACATATACTGTTCCTCCGCTCATGGTTTATAGTGAGGATATATAGTGTTTACAATTCTAGATAGTATATACAATTGCTACTTTTTAAGTAATGTCTACTTCTTTGTATTCATTTATGCTGTCAAGACTTGCCATTTGCTGCTCCATTTTTCTGTAATTTATACATAATTTGTAAGATTGGTTAGATCAAAGTTCTTTTTTTTTCCACAATATATTTCAGGCTATTATCTTCATTTTTTAAATTTTTTAAAAATTTTAATGCTTTTCTAATCCTCGATAGTATAGCTCTTAATATCCCGGGCAGGAAGACCATGGTTGGCCCCATCAAGTAAGCCTAATGCAACAGATCTTACAAACTGGTATTTTATTCTTGTAATCATTGCATAAAAAGAAAATAACGTTCCCCCATTTTACCAGACTTTGCACAGATAAAAGCATAAAAGCACAGGCCCTAAAAATAAGTATCAAATCCCTCACAATGTACGAGAACAAGATTCCCAAAGATGGCTGACAAAATACCAGAAGTGATGAAAACAGACAGCCTGTTGCACTGTTGTTCTGTAAGTTGATACACAGCATATTCCCAAGTTCATAGGCAATACTAGGTAACAGGTATTCAGCACAAAACACTGTCACATAGACATTCTTGGATCATTTCCTTTCCCCTTGCTAGCATGAAACCAGGTTGAGGATTCTTTAAGTGCATGTGAAGCCAGAATGGAATACGCAGGAAAGAAGACACAGCTGGAACTCATGACTCCAACTCAACAAATTGTGGAATGGAAGAAATGTCACAGGAAAACCCTAAATCTACAATGCAGATAATGCCAAAGAAGTTAACAGCAAAAGAGTGACAAGCTCAGTGGCAACAACAGTTACAAAACATCACAAATTGACCAAACAAGACATTATACAAGCATTAAAACTGCTGAAAAATGGGAAAGCTGTATGGCTGGATGTAATCTCCCCAGAAGCAATGACAGCTGACTTTCCATCGACTACAAAGATGTTGTATCATCTCTTGAAGAAAATCTCACAACAAGAGGCCATCCTTAAGAGCTGGGAAGAACAGCACATTATTAAACTACAGAAGATGGGGAACTCGTTACCATATGCTGCTACTGGTGACATATAACACTTCTGGCAGAGTCCAGAAAAATTCTAACCAGAGGGATACTTGACCATATAAAATACGCCTTTGATGGAAAACACATGAAAAAGCAACTGGGATTTTCAACAAGAAGATCACATGCAGATCAGAAAGCAACAGTCAGAGTCAAAGGATTGCCACACACCCCTTACTTCAACTTTGGGTACTGTAAAAAAGTATTTGATAGTATAGCAGTCATGTGTAATGTACTGAGAAACAATGGAATCCCTGATGAATGTATTTAAATCAATCAAGACTTCTATCAGGAGGTAGCCTGTAGACTTGTCCACAGCTGCAAATTCTCACAACCCTTTAAAAAAAAAAGGCAGTGGGGTCAGATAAGGATGTCTGCTTTCACTAATAATTTTTCCTGGTAGTCATGGACTTCGTGTTGAGGCAGACGACAGAAGGGTAACAACAGGAGTATTTTAACATTTGTCAAACTGCTAGTAGATCTTGATTTTGCAGGTGACTTATGTCTTCTATCACAAAAACAACAAGCCATACAGGAATAGAACAACAAGGTTAACAGTAAAATCATCAAAAACAGAGTTAACATCAGTGTAAATAGAACAAAGGAAATTAATTTCAAGAATAGGCAAGCAGATCCAATAAAGCTCAATGATCAGACAAGTGAAGAAGCATACATGCCACACACTATGGTTTACCCATAATCTGTACAAGGTTTTTGCGTTTTCAGATGTGTACATAATTTCTGTACAATTTTTTTCGCCTAATTATTAAATATATATAAATCAATCGTCTTGCGCTACACTATAGCCGATATTTGCGTCGTGAGATTCGGCGAGATGTTAGGCCACATGAATAAAAATTCAACACATAAAATCAAGCTGCCTTTTTTTAATTGATGCGGGATTTGCGAGGGTCCGCGTGGTGTGTCATTCATGTATCATTTTTCACTAATGCTGACGGCAGCCAGCCCGTTACTTATTATTTTAATGATTACGATTAGGTTTAGGATTTCTAACCCACACCCCTTAATAATGTGTCTTAGAATTCTTTTATAAGGTCCTATCAAACACAGGATTTCCTGCTCTGTTAGTGATAATTAAGCGCAGAAATAGACTAAATGATGACATGATCACATCACTTTTACAGTGTAAAATAAACTCAGACATTTATTGTTTGAGTTTTAAAATAAGTGAAGACTTGCTTTAAAAGGCAAAGTCCCCATGCCTCAATTATAATGCAGCTGTGTTTGAAAAATTTTTTACACAACTGTTTTGATAGTTTTTCATTCTTTTTTTGTACAGGTTTTGCGGGTCTTCATACATGGTTTTTGAATTATCTGTACAGGTTTTTCATCTCCGAGGTGTGGCATGTATGGAACAAGTGAACAGCTTTACCTACTTAGGAAGTAACATCGACGAACAAGGAGAAACATAACAGGATGCGAATGCCTATTTGCCTTCAACTCCCTCAAACCAGCTTATAACTCTGCAGCTCTTTTCAAAGAAAACAGATCTAAGCTGTTGTTAATACAAATGTAAAATCTTTCCTGCTCTATTGTTCAGAAACAAACCAGACAATAACCAGTACATGTGGAGATTAAAGGAAGAAAGTGGAGATTAGTACAAACCCTCACAAAACAGCTAACCAGTATAAAACATACATGTACTTGACTTAAACGCACAAAGGAAGAGAAATGTGAGAGACAATAGAGAACCTGTTGAAAAATGGCAAAGGAGGAAGCTAAAGTTGTAGGGATCTTAGGAGCAGACCTGAAAAATACTGCGGTAAAAATAAATCTATGGTGAGCAACTGTTACAGCAATATAGTTCTCATGTAACAAACAGGAATGAATGAATGAGTTATTTTTATATGTGAATTATTGCTATTTGCTTTCAGCTTCATTGCAATTATCCTCTCATTCATTCATCATCAAATTTCCCTTCCCCCTCCCCTCCTTTAACTTTGCAAGATATTCTTTAATTTACCTTGTTTAAACTGTTTATTTCCAAATGATGAAAACAGTTTAATCCTAACAGTTTTAACAACACCAAAAAGTACAGCTAGCGAGTATTTTTGATTTTTTTTATGCTAAATCAAAGGATCTTCAACTAACAAATGGAGTTAAAAACTGCATTTATGAGACAGAAAAAAAAACAGCTTCGTAACACTGTCAGCTATATTCATGAAACAACATTTTTGGAAGGTGCTCTTCAGTTTCAGGAGAAAAGTAGTTAGGAAAGTTGGAAAAGAATCTGACTTACACTTTTATGAGCGCGCAAATAGGACACTATTTCTTGATGAGCTCTGTTTTCTTCATCAATCTTTCTTCGGAGTCTCTGAAGAATAAATCACTGACAGTCAGTGAAATCTGTCAATTACAGATCAAAGCAATAAACTCATTTCATCATCATCATCATTTTCCTGTTTTGCTCTTTGTGGAGCATGAATACACCACTGCAGCTGGGCTCCTTGCAATAAGCTTGCAATAAGCTTGCATTCATGTGCTCTTGCAGCAGTGGTTTATATAGCACAAAGTGTTAAAGTAATATAGTTGAAATGAAAGAGAGTGTGGATGAAAGAGAGTGTGGATGAAAGAGAGTGTGGATGAAAGAGTGACTTGCGCAGTGAATTGGTTTAAAGTGAGGAAGAGTTGCGCAATTTATCTACCTCACTCTCTCTCGCCTGGGTCCATCTGAGTCCAGTGGTAAGACAAGTCAAGATGACTGGAGATGAAATCAGGTGCAGTGGATGACCAGGGCTTTCTACGTGCCTCGCCGTGCACCTAACGCTCCACAGCGCATTGCTGGTAATTGCCGTCATGCCCGTTGAACCAACAGGTGGTTTCTTCCGCGCATTCTATCGAATCCAGTCTTCGCATGCATGGGTAGGCAGACCCTAACTCACCGAAGGTTTATAACCAGTCAGCTACCCTCACCTGGTTTAGCCGGCCTGTCAAAGCCGTTGCCCGGGGGGTGTCCGCTGTCACATGCTGACAGCTACGAGGAGCCACAAGTGAGAGCTGGATACCAGATTTGGACCAAAAAGGGCATGACAGCTCCTCACCAGAATAAGGGAACAACTAAACGCATTTCTTTTGGACAAGATAAGACAAGCACCAGTGTTTCCCAACTGCTTGACGATTGTGAAAGCCCAAGGGTAATTTTTTTTTTCTGTTTGTTTTATTTATGTCTTTTTTTTTTAAACATCACATGAAGTAAAACTTTACTTAACATCAAAGTACAGTTCACATATAAAGTTAATATAAGGTTATATTCCATAGCCTATTTCTTCTAGCATAAATGTTACATTCTTGGCCAGATTTTTGACAAACACACTAGACATTTTTCCTCAGCAGACATCAGATGATTTTTTTTCATTGCTTTAAGTAAGTGTCAGATGTTGTAAAGCTAAGCCCTGGTTATGTCTTGGATCATCAGCTTGTAAAGCAAAATTAGTATTTTTAATATATTAGATAAGACATTTTCATTGCTGTGTTATATGCCATCCACATGTCTATTGATTATACTATCAGGAACTATTACAATAAATTCTACTGAGTGTAATTGACAAATTCTAATCATAGGATCAAGAAGAGAAGCAGATAAGAACTCAGTATCAGAAAATATCCTTATTTTTAAATGTTCATAGATATTTTGTGAAAAGAATCAGGATTTTGAATCTTACACATGGCCATCCTATGAACCAGAAGAAGCATAAGATTGATTTGTGATGCCAAGCTAATATATTTGGTAGAAAAGATGGACAGTAATATTTCTGAAAAGGGCTCAACTTGGGAAATTCCCACATACTGGAGATATGACCAGTGCATCCAAAACAGAACTAAAAAATTCATAACTGGAAGAAAATCAGGTTGAAAAATGAATTTTACAGAGGGACTTTAAAAATATTTATGAAGAAGAAACACTGTTTATATTAAAAGGAGACATTTTATTACAAAGAAATCCTGAGAGGAAAAATGCATAGAAAATGTAATCAAGACCAGAGGAGTTATGTAGCATTTTTGTTCCTATCCTTTGATGTACATATGGTATAAATATGCATAACATCAATGATTGTTGATTAACTTATATTTTTTGTCAATATACTTTGTAGCTATATGTCAATTTACTTTGTTGCTATACACTTTCTTTGTGTTTCTGTGTGAGTTCCTTTAATTTCAATGCCTGGAATGGCATTTTTTAGCTCAGGAAAGCATCTTCTTTTCCACAATGGGATAATTGTGCTTTGCTGGTATTTTCTTTGCTAGCATGGTATTTTTGCTAATGTTTTTCTTTTGCTTAGGCAAAAAAGATGTTGTACCATCTATATCACAAGAATGGGATTGGTACAACAGATCTCTGCACCTGTATCACCAGGTCTATGACAGCCGAACATCTGCTGCAGTCCTGCCCAACATACAGCAGTGAACGGAGAAGCATATGGCAACAACCCGCTTTTCTCCACGAAAAACTGTTTGGAGATGTCGAGATGTCAGGCACCTTGAGCTGACTACTGCCTTTATTAGAGTCAATAATTTAGAACTCTGAGGGCGAATGAGGAAGAATGAGAAATTGAAAATAGGTTATTATCACGCTCGATATCATTTAAATTCATTTAGAAATAATCTATTGTGGTTGATGAGTTGATAGTCTATGACTGATGTCTGTGACTACACTGTTTATAAAAAACGGCCTAATGACATTACTAATTGACAAAACTTTACAAAAATTAAGCACCAGGCTACTACTTTTTCTACCAGTTTAAAACACGTCCACAGGTAGGGTTTACATGATTTAAACAAGCTTATGGCCACTTAGTTTCTAATTTATCATTCAAATTCGGAATCTGATCAAGCGAGTGCACCATTTGGCTGACTACTAACTTTATTAGAGTCATTAATGTACAAGTCTGAGGACAAATGAGGAAGAAGATTAATTTATGAACGAAGGAAGTTCACGCCAGATGACAAGTTTAAAATTTGCTGACAAAGCACTTTATCCCCATCAGCCGAACACAGTAAGATGTCACATGAGAAGTAGATGTCTCGGTTGACTAAGAAGGTTCAAGAACTTTAAAGTCTCTCATCATTTCTAAAATGTAATCATCATCAAGTGCCTGAAGTGAAGCAGTGGTGGATTGTCACATCATATTATTTAGAGCCGTGATTAAGAAGACACGGCCACAATATCTATTTGCTTAGTTTAGCTACTTCCCATAATAAATAAGCCCCATTTAATTTTCAAAATGTGGCACACTTTAATTCTCCCTGTGTGTCAAACCCGGCAGTAGGAATGCTTGATATCTACCTCTGCTTCTTCCCTCTTCTTCTTTTCAGATAAGAGACAATGCTTCTGAGTCTGAGCCACACCAACATCTGCACACTTGCTGATATACTTGTTTTCCATGTTTGTTTTGGCTTTCATTTCCTGCAAAGAAAACATGGTGTAAATTGATGTCGAGGAAGTTGAGGGGAACTGCAGTAAGACGTTGAGTACAATGGATGGGTGTGAAAAAAATCGAAAAAAGGTGATTCGTCTTACGAGGACAAAAGACAAAGGCAAAGATTTTCCTTTTCCACGCACGCTCGTCCATTCGCGGGCAGCAAAAGTATTAGGACTTTGATGCCTTTAGGGAAGTACCTAGGTTTTATTTTTATATTTATTTAGGTTCTTATGTGTCCTATCTAGCCTTTACTTTCTTTCCTTTCCCTGACGAAGGCCTTGTGGCCGTAATGTTGGCTATTTTTTTTGTCTTTTGTCCTTGTAAGACGAATAATTTTTTTTGTCACACCCATCCATTGTAAATTGATGTAAGACATGTTTTTCTAAAGGAGTATTAAGAATAACATATTAGCATGTAATAATAAAGGAGCTGCAGTAGCGCAGTGGTTAGTGCACTGGCTTCCTACCTTGGTGGTCCATGGTTCGATCCCCAGTTGAGGTGGGATTTTTTTAAGACCGTAAACGGCTGCGGGGTCGACCCAGCCTCATGAATTGGGTACCAGAGCAACTCTGGGAAGGTTAAGTTGGCCGGCGTGATGCTGACCACATCACCCCTAGTGTGCTAATGGTCAAGAAAGTATGGGCCTAACACAATATTCCAAATATGCCTAAACGGGCGTGTAACGGGATCCTTTACCTATGTAATAATAAAGGAATTAATTCATTAATACAGGAAATAAATGAACCATGAAGAAATATAGGAAATGGACAGGAAGGATAGAGTGACATAAAGAAAGAATACATGAGAAAAGACAAGATAAAAAGAATGACGACTGGGGAAGATTATCACCTGAAGCTGATCTTTTAGATGAGAAATCATTTCTTTTCTCTGCTGAATTTCCACCTCATGCTCTTTTTTTACATCCTGTAGTTCCTTTTGTAACTCTTTAATTCTTTTCCTTCCATCTTGTTCCCTGAAAACAATAATTTTTATTTTTTGTGTTAAACAGGTGCATCTTGTTTTTAGTAATCTTAGAAGAGTAACAGTGAAAACATAAGACTAAGACAAAAACAGCCACAAAGAAAAATGATACAAATATCATAAAGAAAAATGATAAACAATGACCAAGAAACACTGTCTGGTTCCAAGGGTCTCCTTCAAGCTCAGGCATGTCATAAGAAGTGACAATTTTTGGGTTGTGCATGAGGTGGCAACCTCACTATGTAAAACAGGTTGCTAAAGAAGAGATCACTAAATGAAGGTTTTCTAAAAGACTAAAAAGCAGAGATTGCTCCATACTCCTTAAAGTGAAAAAATAAATAAATAAACAAACAAATAGGAGATTCACCATGATGGGTAAATTTTAAGTACTTGAAATATATACAGATAACTTAAAAACATTCATCTTTGTATTTTGACTCAATTTGGAGCACAGGTCTTGAAGCAGCTGTACTGGACAATGGGCTGCTCAGGTGTCATTGTTCTTTTGTCACTGGGGCACATTATGTTTATCTTTAGTGAGGGTTTTCTTGTGATGTCATAGGGATAATCTCTGAGAAGAAATGCTAGAAGGGAAATTAATTGCCTTAATGATGGCCTACGAGTTACTAAGTAATGCATAAACAATGGAAGACAAGAAAAGTATGAAGTGGGTAAACTGTTGTTAGAAAGACCATGGTAACCTGCGGTAGTAAATAGTTCAGTAACTGAGAAACCTTTCAATAAGACAGTCCTCTGTTTTATTTTGATTAATCCAGCAATGTCCGCTCTACCATGGTAGTATGAACTTACAAGATGACTTGCATATTGATCAACAACTAAAGTAGCCTCAACAGGCTTAGAAACCTGATTTTTTGAAGCAAAAAATAAAGGAAAAGATAACCTTTTGATTGTGCTTTCAAGTGATGCCTTGTGCTGTTTCTGGGCAGTAACAGCCTCTAATAAAGTCTGGAAATTGCAATTCTCTACCAGATCTGTCATAGTTTCACCCAGTATATGCTCCACATAAGCCCTGTTGGGAAAATACATTTATAGTTGAATAGAATAATAAATGGTGAGTCTCAGAAAAAAACAAGTAATCTTTTTTTCAGATGGTAAGACAGTATGCATAATTCTTAAGAAAATAAGATCAAAGCTCCAAGAAGTGGGGTCCGAAGGTGGAACAAAGAATAATAAATTACAAGGCCAAAGGCGACAAATGGTGGAATGATTTATACACAAATGGTGGAATGATTTATACAGTTTAGTGAATTGCCCGCAGTAAGTATTTTTTTAACATTCATCTTTCATGAATCAAAAACTAGGGGCGGTCACTGTGTCATGTGAAATATCAGGTATCATAACTAGGTTGTAGGGAAATTGCTTCTAAAGCCTCTTTGTGCACTGCTGTGCATATAATTTTAATTAATTCTGATGGATGCATTTAATATTTTGAATCTATATCATTCTTGTGTTTTTATTTTAAGTACAAAGCAAATATCCATAATGAATTTAAATTTGATTAGTTATTTGAGATATCTGGTGGTACATTTGTTATGCTTTTGCTCCCCCTGTTGTTAAAACCTGGCTGCTCTACTACATCTTCTATCTTGCAATTGGTGTAACTTGAGGGATTTTATTCCATATTTTTAATTGCAAAATATTAACAAACTTTTTATAATTTCTTTCACCATTCAGTCTATAGTTTTTTTTATGCTACAACATTACAACATTTAGCATACCTATCTTTCTGGACCTTAATAAGGTTGTCTGAAGTAAGTGGACTCTGACGGAGACTGCGACCAAAGACATGAGTAGAGTTCTTAAGGTCTTCACCTGTGTTCAGGACTTCCTTCTCAATAGCCAGAAGTTTCTGTGAATTTTTTGTTGTACCTATCATCTCCATTTTTTTTACAAGGACAGAATGGTATCTCCTCTCTAGCTCCAACTGATGGTCAACCAACAGACTTAGCTCATCACGGACAACCTGCCAGATTGGTTCATTACTATTATATTCAGAATAAGAAAGACATCAAATGTTATTTTAAAGTTCAGTGGCATGACTTTACAATGTTCAGAAACACATACATGGCTTTAAATAAAATAGGTTTCCTGTATGTTTGTTTAAAAAAAAAAAGTATATTTTATAATAACTTGGCATTTTAGATAATTATTAAATAAACATTTGTTTTTATTAAACACTTTAATTACAAAAGCTATTTTAACAACACAATAACACATTTTAAAGTAAATCATTTTTGTGTCATTTAAGTGCAGTACTTAAAATAATGTTTTTCAATTAACTAAATGCCAAGGTTGAATGACATAATGCAATACTGTGATTGTTCCTACATGATCACATTCCAGGTTTAGTTTTTCAGCTTGACAATTTGCTATAACTTTCTACTCCTGCACATTTCAACACATAATTTGTTTTTTTAAAATAACAACTCACTTCAAATGCATCAGGCCTGAACTCATATGATGCCGGCATGATGCACCCAAGTGTATAGAGCTGGTCTACACAATCCTCCAGCACTGTAGCCACATGGATAGCATCCAGTCCAGATAACACAAGATTGGTGTCCATCTGACTTATACATGAACTCGCTATACAATAAAGTATTGTTTTGTGCTGTCTGTCCCTAAATTTAAAAAAGAATTTTTTTCAAAAAAATGAACGTTACAGATTCAGTAATCCCCCAGTGTCATGGGTTGTCTCCCCTTGCTGTGCAGTAGTGGTCCAACAGTGGTCAAAACCTACAGTATCTAATGTGGGTCTTCAAAGGTGTCTACCTTCGCACAAGATTACTCTTGGCAGAGTTGAAGATAGAAGGATAATGATGCTTCTACCTCGAGGGAATATTCACAAGATATTTCAGAAGTCAAGAACAATGCTGAATGAGTCTTAGCACGTTAACTTTGTATCTGACCCGCCGCCTTTTGTGAAGATGGATATAAATGATTTGCTCGTTCAAGCCCCCAGCTGATTTAATTCAGCGAAATTCCTTTTATTAGCTCGATATAGATATGTATATATATATTAATGAATATATACTAGAGGTTCTGGATCATACATATGCCTTTCTCTCTGTAATGATTAATTCAACTATGAATTTGTCAAAATCAACATATACAAATTTAATGCTCAATTACTTTGAAACAAATGTAAATAAATATGAAATGGTAATTATGAGAAATTATGGTTCATCATAGATCTCGGTTTGGGAGATGAAAATATAGTCTTTTGAGATGGCCTGCTAAACTTATAACTTAGCTTCCAAATTGCTGAAATGTTGGTGCTGCTGGTTCTGTCACTTCGTCTCTGTGGCAAGGGCACATCTCCAAAGGATTCTAGAGGTAACTGCTTCTGGTCAAGGCAGGGATCTTCACCACCCATGTGATGTAGGTTTCACATGTCAATCTCAAGCTTCAAACCACAGACTAGTAATGGTAATGTGGATAGAACCTCAAATGGTCTCTCCAATCCATACCACCAACTTTAGAGGGAATAAAAGAACACATTCCGCTGCTAAGTATTTGTTTTCCTGATTTAGATCAGGTGCCTTTCCCACTGTCCGTCACTGACTTTTTAATCAGAATTTGTACTCTCCCTGAGTGTATATCGTATAACTCAGGGGATATGATAAGAAAATCACCATTCTTTTAGTTAATGTAGTGACAAAATTTCAACTGGGCAGCGGCAAGTGGCTTGTGCCTGAAGGAACAACTTTAAACATACATACAACTCATTACAAAGGATAATATACACATGAACTTATCATCATCCACTTCCTTTCTCCCCTTAGAGTCTGGGATTAACTCTGCTTTTGGTTCTTTCATGAGAGCTAGCATGAAGCAATCACCAGCGCTTGCTGTGGTGGTTTATGAATGTATCCTTTTCACATGCTGAGGTTGCCACCTTGTATGAATCTTTAACACTCCTAGCTAGTATAAACCAGTAAAATTAAAAGTATAAAAATATGTACAACTCACCCTAGTAACTAGGCAAATCTTGCTCATGTAAATAGTCTTGGCAACTTAACATAGATGCCTCGAACACACGTCTTGGATATTATTTCTTATTCTAGAATTCCTCTGTGACTTGTGAGTAGTTTCTATAGGAGTCTGGTTCCTTATTAATCATCATCATCATGTGACGTATTCTTTCCAGAACGTTGTCTCCATTACAGCTGCTCTGAACGCATCACGATTCTGGGCAAGTCGACCTGCATCAGCCAAAGACAAGTTCAGACTCTCTGTGATTTCCTGGGTCCACCGTCGTCTAGGTCGACCCCTTCCCCTTTTTCCAGGGACCATGCCTTCCATCACTGTTTTTTCCAGACTATTATGTCTTTTTATATGACCGAAAAATTTCAGCTTCCTTATTGCGATGGTATTTAGGAGCCAATGTTCCTGTACGTTTAGTGAGTGCAGTACTTCTCTGTTGGTCTTTTTTTCTGTCCAGGGTATTCTCAACATCCTTCTGTAGCATTTCATTTCGAATGATGTAATCTTTTTCGCAACTGTTTTATTGAGTGTCCAAGTCTCGCAGCCGTATGTTGCTACTGGGAATATACATGCTCTGATCAGTTGTAACTTTGTTTCTTTGCTTGTGCCTTGCCATAGGTTTTTCATCTGTATTAGCTTATGTGAAGCAATTGCAAGTCTTCTTTTAATTTCTACTGCACAGTCGCCAGAGCTGTTAATGATTGATCCTAAGTATTCGAATTCATTGACACTTTCCAGTTCTTCGTTATCAATTTCAATTTCTGGTTTGGTCTTTACTTTGTCTGTTGTCAATACTTTGGTCTTCTTGGTGTTTAGGTATAGATTCTGGGCCTCGCTGTGTTTTTTGGTGGACAGAAGTAATTGTTCAAGTCCTTTTGGGTTGGTCGATAGGAGGACTGTGTCGTCAGCATATCTGATTTCCGGGATCTGGTACCCGCCGATGTTAAATGAGTCAAACTCTGTGTGTTCTTGGTCATCTCTTATGTTTCTCATGATATTCTCGGCATAAATGTTAAACAGGTAAGGGGAAAGGGTACAGCCTTGTCTTACTCCTTTCTGTACTTCAAACCATTCTGATGTTTCCCCCTCTATTCTTACGGCTGCCTGTTGTTCTTGGTACAGCAGTGCGATGAGTTGTATAAGGTGGTTTGGAAATCCCATATTTTTCATAATAGCCCATAACTGCTGATGTTGTACACAATCGAAAGCTTTGGTGTAATCAATGAAACAAGTATGTAGGTCAACGTTGAATTCTCTACACTTTTCTATGATGATCCTCATGTTGAATATATGATCTCTAGTGCCTCTACCTGGTCGAAAACCCGCCTGTACTTCATTTATTTCTGTTTCTAGCTTTTGTTGCATCCTTTTCATTATGATTTGTAAAAGTATTTTGCTGGCATGGCTTATAAGAGCTATAGTTCTGTTCCTTATTAATATTGGTGAGTTTTCATTTCCAGTGGATAAAAGATGCTCTAATACGTTTTTCCGTTCCTAAAAATTCAGAATCCTGACTATTTTTTTCTGTGGCAAGGTCCGAGCTGTCTACTTTGACGATTTCAGGAATACAGTGCCGTATGTCACACTTATCCTACATTATATCATAAGTTCCCAGCCCACGCTTCCACCTGGTGTTTTCTGACAAACTCCCAATCAGCGTGTTTCTTTATAGCGCATCAGAAGCCGGCCAAAACATTCAAAATTCACATTATGAAAAGTTTTCCTCATGCAGTATTCTGTATGACTCATGCATTTGAAAATTTCAAACAGTCATCCTCCATATATGGAATTGCTACATCCGATAATTCTTGGTAATGTTTACATTACAACTTCTTACATTTTTCCTGTCAAGTTGGAAGTAATTATGCAATCTTAGCAAACACATCATGCTCACATTTACCTGGAGTCAATGTGGTATTATCACCTTTTAGGGACTCAGTTAATCTCTCAGGGATGGACGAAACGCTTGTCTGGCCCTGTCATGCATTGAAGCGTGAAACGTGAACAAAGAGAGTGCTGACAATAGAATAATGCATCTAATTCAGTATGCACAACAAATATAGTTCAATACTGGTGGAGAGGAGAAGAGAGCACACAATTATGTCACACCCAGATACATTTTTTAAATCTGAAATGCAAATTTAGAAACCAGGTTGTGTCATGCTCTAGGTCATCCAGCTGTAAATATAGGTACTTCATTCAGTTCTGAGTTAAGGAAGGCAAAAGTAGTGAGGAAGGGAAGTGGTCACACCCACCTCCCCTATAAAGCTGAGACCTAGCATAAGTCTCTGATAGTTCACTCCCCTTTGGCATGCATGAAGGCATAAATGGAGTTATCCTTATATGACCACCAGCTATGCACAATGCTACAATATACAAATGTGGATATGAAGCAGTCTGTGGGGCTAATTACACTCTCACTGATCCTTGAAATCATTCACACATATGTCCAGCGATTCCTATATGGTGAAACATGTTGAGAACCCAGCACTGCAAACTAAGCTTGGAGGAGTCACTTGAGGCCCAGGTGTAACTCTGGCTTTTACCTGGTTGGCTGCATGTAGGAAGATCTCACAATGGAACCCATGATAGACATGAGGAGCTGAGAAGTGGCTCTATGGAGGATGTGACAATTCCTTGGGAGAGACCAGAACCAGAGCAAAGTATTTTAGATTTGCAAATTTTGAGAGCTCCCTTGGATGGTGGGGAATGCACAGTATGCCCCATCATTCTTGCTTGGGACTAGATGTGATGATCCTTTAAATGCAAGCCAAACTGGAGAAAATGGAGCTCATGCCTTCATCTCTACATGTTTCAGAATGACAGACAAGCCACAGGAAAAAACCTAGATCTACAGTTGTAGATAAGATGATACAATACTATACAGAGCGATACAACAGGAGGCAATCTGATCATCAAAAGGGTTCCCCGTCAATCAAGTGTTTCGGCCCCTTACTCTCCTTTACACTCTAAGGGGTGGGGGGGGGGGGGGGGCGGGTCCACCTGGATCATGACTCCCAAGTGTCAGCCTCCTGTTGTTTGTGTAGCAAATGAACCCACTCCACCTTGCAGCTTTAAAATCCACTTTTATCCACACTTTGCCGGAGGCAATTGTGAAAGTAACCCCTCTGTTGAACACAAATTATTGTCCCGTTTTCCATCGCCCATTGCAGTCGTTACACAGCACACCAAGACCAGGGACTGACACTCCTGCGAGAAGCCGATGAGGCGTGAAGCCGCTGCGAGCTCTAGCCGTTGCAAGATAGTAATTAGGAGTCTTCAACTTCGTCCTGGCTGCAAAAGAGCAAGAAGCTCAGCAGCCCTAGTTAAACAACAGCAACATAACTCCCCTATGGCAGTATCTGTTCTGGAATTACCTGTTACAAAAATTGGTTGAGTGGAAAAGACCATAGGCCTTGAGAAGCAAATGTTATGAGTGGAAAATAACTCAGGCCTTGAGAAGCAAATGTTATGAGTGGAAAATATCGTAAACTTTAAAAAGCTAGATGTTATGAGAGGAAAATATCATAAACTTTAAAAAGCTAGATGTTATGAGAGGAAAATATCATAAACTTTAAAAAGCTAGATGTTATGAGAGGAAAATATCATAAACTTTAAAAAGCTAGATGTTATGAGAGGAAAATAACTTAGGCTTTGAGAAGCAAGATGTTACAAGTAGAAAATACCATAGGCTTTTGAGAAGTTTCTTGATTATGCACAGGTCCCTTTACACAATAATGCACATACACAAGCATACACTTACTTGCCATGACAGTTAAAACAACTGGGTGACCATAAGTCAAGTTTAGTAAACCAGTGTGATGGAGATTTTTTTTTCTTCTTCTGTATTTAAGAATGCCATTCAGCATAGTATTGAGTATCCACTTCTGCGTTCATCATCCATTGCTAATGTTTATCCTCATGATGATAGCTATATCTGTGTACCATCTCCCATACTTCCAAGATCATTACCTGATGTACTATTTAATTTAACTATATTTTTGTGTTGCCCTGTGAAGTTTCCAGTGATCTTTGAAGAGACAAAAAAAAGGACTACTGCTACTTCAGGCATGCCATATGAGGTGACTAGTATGAGACTGTGCATGGCGCTGGCAACATCATGTAAAACAAAGTGTTAAAGAAATCACTACTATATGAGCACAGGGGAACTTGATGCAGGCTTCCAGCAAGGGGGCCATCTATAATGGTGACTTCATTGCTACATAAGTAGGAAAAGAAAAAAAGAAGGAAGTGCATGAATTGAATCCTTTTGTTGTCTATTGCTCCTGCAATGGAGAGTAGCAGATGACACTAATTATTTTTTTTTTTTAATGAACTAGTGAATATATTGTGACCTCATGTGTTTCTTTAAAATGTTTGTCATTTTTCCTTTGAGTCCTCCTATGCACCTCATCTTACACTCTGAGGTCATCCACATGTGCTGCTGGTTGACTGGGATTTATCCTGTCTAGGTGTTCAGCCAACTTATTCTTTGCATCTTGATATAATCCCAAATAAGGTCAGCCGTGACCCTGTTCTCTTTATTTATCAAATGGTCTTTATAACAATTTTTTTATTATTTCTATTTCACAGCTGTTGACAGAATGAATAAAACCAGGAGTGAATTTGGAAGCTGTAATCAAAGTGGAGTAAGTTCAGTTTTATTTCAAACCCACTTTATTTTAAAACCAGGTGAAAATCAACAGGAGACTGACACCTGAGTCATGACTCAAGTGGTCCCATTCCCCC
Organism: Oreohelix idahoensis; assembly: GCA_024509875.1. Classification (NCBI taxonomy): domain Eukaryota; kingdom Metazoa; phylum Mollusca; class Gastropoda; order Stylommatophora; family Oreohelicidae; genus Oreohelix; species Oreohelix idahoensis. The sequence continues at coordinate 350,522 of JAMPIV010020157.1, read as the reverse complement.
TCCCCTTAGACGATGTAACATTTTTGTCTCATGTGGGAACTTCTTCCAATGATCAGACTACTTTTCATAACACTCTGTATAGAGTTTCCTATCATCTGATGCTTTCCTCAGACATCTCATTTCACAGATGAGTAACATTTCTTTCTTATTGTTTGTCAGTGTCCAGGTATGACGCAGACAGCACTTTGTTTTTTTAATGCTTGCTTTTGTGACGAGAGGTTATTTAGTGTGTAAGATAAGGGACAATCAGATGTATCAGATGATACCAGGATAGTGCCAGATAAGAGACTGGTCTTAAAAGAAATACCCCACTCTCTGAAAAGAGTAATGGTGTATCGAGGTCAAAGGTTAAAGTCAGGCTGTATAGATTACTGGGTGAGATGGTAATGTGCAATCCCAGTCACCTATGCTGCCTCCTCTCGCATAGACCAACCTAAGACTATGGCTTATCTAGGGGTAATTAATTATCAAAACAAGTAACTTGAACCAACGTAAAGGATTTACTCAAAACATTAGATACAATTAGTACTTTTATTTATGTACAGTATCTTTTTTGATCTTCTTTTGAGAACTTCTTTCATTCCATCCAGCTTTATATAGGTCGCCCACTACCGTATCGGAGAGCATCCGGGCCAAAGTATTTTTCATTCATGCAAAACTGTGTAGGTTAGGCAAGGTGTGCTCTAATGCAAAATCTAAAATAAGTCTGGAGTCCTTATTTCTGAACAGATTTCCTCCATCTAAGGCTCATATTACTCATATGAATAAGCTCTATCCCTTGAGATATCTAACTTATTCTATAGTTTATCCGACTTTTCACTGGAGCAGCCGAAACAGGAAAAAACACAACAAGGTTCATGCTCCACTGTCTTCTTTTCACAGTAACTTCTGCTCTACATCACATCCAGTGAACTTATAGATATCTGCCTAAAGCTAATGATTCCCATTATCAAACCTGGTTCTTCTTTAATGAGGTACTCCATGTATATTCGCACACTGCCTTTCAGTTATTTCCATCATCTACACTTTTGCTGCCTCCATGCTGAATAGCCTAGCGTATCTCTGACACTATGTGTACCAAGCTGGCGTTTCATTGGTCAGTTACTTCCACGGTGTTGCGCGGTGTATAATTTTCAATGATAGCCGAGATATGATTCAGACTTCACTACAGCTTTAAATCTGGCACAACGAAGGTTTAAAAAAAGGTAGTCCTGTAGCAGATACTGCTGTAAGGGGAGTGATATGTTAGAGATTTACTATACTAGTTCTCAGCTTTATGAGGTGGGGTGACTGGTTCCATTCCTTGCTGCCAGTGCCTTCCCTAACTCCATTAGCACTCAGGTACCCATTTACAGCTGGGTAGACTAGAGTGTGATGCTGAGCTGGTAATTTTGCTTGAGAAGCAAATGCTCTGACCACTCTGCCACTTGATACTCACAATGAAGGTATACAGTAGGCTGTATGTGCTATTGTTACGCTGTACTACAGTATATAATTTAGTACTATTACAGTTTAGCACTCTAATCTGAACTGCTAAGGACCTAAAGGGTTTTGAATGTTTGATATTTTTGGTCTTTATTAGGCCTTTAATGCTTATTATACTTTTACTAACTATTATATATTAATTTTTGTTCTTGTTAAATACTGTTTTGAGCCATGGTAGTGCAGTGGCTAGCGCAATGGCTTCCTAGCTCAGTAGTCCATGGTTCAATCCCCAGTTAAGGTAGGATTTTTTAGACAGCAAAAGGCGTCGGGGTCGACCCAGCCTCATGAATTGGGTACCAGAGCACCTCTGGGAAGGTTAAGTCGGCCGGCAGGATGTTGACCATATCAACCCTTGTGTGCCAATGGTCAAGAAAATATGGGCCTAACACCATATTCGCAATATGCCTCAATAGGCATGTAACGGGATCCTTTAAATACTGTTTTACTATATCGTACAGCTCCCTAGGTCTGACTATTTTGAATAGCCGTTTTATTGTTTTGGGTGAATAGCATGTCTGTAAATAATCAAATATCAAAATTACCTGTTCATCACAATCATTATTAACCTCCAACTCTTAAAAAAGCATAAGCTCTCAACAAACACACGCCTAGTGCGTGTGCCGGTAGCCATTATCTCAAGGTCTTTCAATGTCTTCCTCCGTGTGCTTTCCGGCCTACCTCTACTTTTATTATCTTGGGGCTTCTAGAACAAGGACTACACGGTAATGCCATCAACAAGTTTCCTCAGTGTGTTTCCAATCTGTCGCCAGCATCTTCGTCTAATCTCTTATTTCACTGGCACTTGTTTTCATAGGCCTACCTCTTACATTTTCCTAGCAAATTTTCTATATTATCGAGCAAAGTTCCCTAAATAAATATAGGTACGCATGAATATCGGTGGAACAACAGATGCGGAACAGATCTTGGACATGACATACAATGAAGATAGCATTACAAGGCAGTCCTTGTTCTAAAAATTAACGGTAAGCCTTGGTATAGCCTAGGCCTAAGGATTGAGTTGGAATCGTTTTAGTTTGTACTCAGATGGTTACATTAGAAACTGAGTGACTTTTATGACTTACCGCTCTCGTTTAGAACACGTCAATACTTAAGCCAAAATATTTAAAACAGAGAGCAAAAAAACTAGTTCAAGATTTTGTTAATTCCAAATTTACTGTGAAATCAAACATCATAGCTCCATTTGTTTACTATCGTTACCAGCCTTTTTTGCGCATGCATGACAACCTGTTTCCGGCTTAATTCAAAAGCTGTCTTTTTTTCCGGTCTGCGAAGCGAAGGTATGTAGGCCTATCACATGTTACGATTTAAAAGTGTTTGTAAACCGATTTCAGGAGCGATTTTTCCGTAGTAGGCCTACACTTTTTATACGTAAAAAATACAATGTTTTAAAGCATTATTTTTAATGTATAGTTGCCAGTAGTGAGATTCGTCGGAAATATAAAAAGAATTTGGTGTGGTCCTAACTTTCACACAATAACGTATTTTCGATAACATGTTTAATTGAATAGCCTAGGCCTAGGCCCTATAGGTCACCAAGAGCTGAGCTCAGCGACAGTGGATCAAAGTCAAGTCATTGGATATAGAATAGGCCTAATAGGGGGCAGCGATCAGTATATCAACGCGATGAACATAAGAGTTCTTTTATTTTCGCTATTACCTCTCATTTATTTATCATAGGCCCCTATTCGATTAATCATGGTTCGATCCCCAGTTGAGGTGGGATTTTTTAGACCGCAGACGACTCCGGGGTCGACCCAGTCTCATGAATTGGGTACCAGAGCAACTCTAGGAAGGTTGAGTCGGCCGGCGTAATGCTGACCACATCACCCCTAGTGTGTCAATGGTCAAGAAAATATGGGCCTAACACCATATTCCCAAAATGCCTCAGTGGGCGTGTAACGGAATCCATTCAGCTTAGTCTTCTGATTTTGAACACCCTGCGGGACCTCAAGACGCAGCAATAGAGACCGCAGTCAGCGACTCATAGCTTGACTGCCTGCGTCAGGACCAGCGAACCAGAGCTGGTCAAGACCGTGCTCCACCTCTACGTGGTGGTCCTGGAAACAGTCTGCAGCTGTGCAGAGCGAGTACGGATCGCAATGGGAAGGCAAACCCGGTCCTAAAAAATGCCGTGCAGAAGTCGGATGTGTCGACCGAAAGGTGCAGATATCACAGCTACGTTGGAAACAGACACAACGCAACCACCGTCCTTTTCAGGGCGAACGAGGAAGAAGAAGAACACCCTGCGATTTCAGATTAGCTTTCTCAGCATGGTTGGATGAACCTTAAAATGGGGTTTAATAATGGCTGTTGTATCTTAGCATATTTTCCCCAGTGTTTATTCATTTCTGCAGTTAGTATTCAGAGACTGAGTAGGCTGCAGTAAAACTGGAAAAAAACAAATATATAAATTTGTTTCATGTCTTGTTTCATGTAGGCCTATACCGTCAATTTGTAAAACTGATTTCATACCATATTATTTTTTAATTTATATAGGCTAGGCCTATCAGTTAGTATTCAGCGGGCTAGCAAGATTTTTTGGCATTCTTCAGAGCATTTAGTTTAAGAAAGCAACGTTAATCAGGTAAGTCAAGTGAGAAGTTGACCAACAAGCAGCAAGTAATTATCAGCCTTGGCAGGCAGTGCAACGCCTGGGGCAAAGGGATTTCTGAGCTGGTAATTAGCCTAGTCAAATGATAAATGATATTTTGGGATGATGATGCCATTGTCTACACTGATGACATTGTACTCCGTGGTGAGAAATCAGGGTGGAGTTTCTTGGCCAGAGTAAAGGGCAGTGTCATAGCTGAACAGAGCGGAGATTACATGACAACCTCCAACATGAGAATGGAGGTAGAGACAGCAACTGCAGCCCAGAGATAGCTGTCAGAAACTCCATTAACCAGGACAGTTATTGTGAGACTCTCAGTCCAAAATGGATGGCTACAGCATTTATCAAAAACATCCATAGAAGCCTCAAATCTTCAGGAGCTGGTGTGAATATACTGAGATGGTCATGTAGGGCTACATGGCAATGAGACAAACTAGCTTCCAGAGTACTCATAGAGGGGACATTAGATATGGATAAGGGAGAGAGATTATAACAATTAAAGATCACCTATTAGAGAACTGATATCTATGGATATCACCATACCACAAAAATAGAAAATCGGATTGATCATATTTGCACAAACAAAATGTTTAGATCATTGCTTGATGTAAAGGTATGTAGTGGAGCAGATGTGGCACCTAATCAATACCTTCTATTAGCCAAAATAAAGATGAAACTCAACAACTAGCTAGACAGTAGTTTAATGTAGGAAATGTAATAAATCAGGAGACAAATTTACAGCCACAATGTCAAACAAATACCAAGTGCTGCAACTGCTGGAAGTGAATACAGAAGGCCCCTGGCAACAGATCGAACATACTGTGGATACTCAAATATACGCGGAGAAATGTTTGGTCATTAAAAAGCATGCCCCCGACTTATATTCGAGTCAACAAAAATAGATTTTAATATAGGCCTAAAGGAAATCTATTTATAACTCAGGTCTCGCTAGATACCAAGATCTTGTGCTACTTAGCATCCTGATGAAATAACAAGTCACATCTCAGACCTCAAAGTAAATATTCGCTCGCCTGGAATGCCCTGGCTTTAAAAAAAAAAAACACATCTTAATATCGAGCACCTAAAAATATTCAGAAAAACCAAAGCATTTTAATGTAATGGAAATCTATTTATAACTCAGTTCTTGCTAAATACAGAGATCTTGTTGCTAATTAGAAACAACAGTAATCAGACTTGCCGGGCGAACAAACTTTATTTTCAAAGGGTTGAGAATTGGGTATGCAGGCCCATCTGACATTCTGCCCTTCTTTCGCTCATCTGTTTTGCTGAATTCATTTATTCTCACGTGCATCTTACATATTAATGGGATGATTTTAAACAGGAAAGTGAAAAAAAAATTTGCAGAAAGCCAAGGAAATTCCAGTTCGAGGGAATTTGAAAATACCTCGACACCTCACAGTAGAAGGGGAACGACTAAGTAAGTAAGTAAGTAAGGGAATTTGAAATTGACGAAACACTCATTTGACTTAAAATTGAGTCTTTCATATTTTGCGATTTTTAAGTTCTAAAGTCTAGGGGCCAGTTATAGTCGGAACAAGTTATACTCGAGTGTATAAGGTATTTGGAATGAGACGTGTGAAAAAGTATTGAGAAAAATAATCCCAGACAAAGCATGGAGAACTACAGAGTCCGCCAATAAGATAATAGATAGAGATTTAAACAAAAACAAAACCAGAAGTTCCGGAGCCAAGGCTCAAGAAGTGTACATAGAAGCAAACAAAGAGGTAAGAAGGAACATTGAAAAAAAGACAAAAGGAAATATACTGAAGGGTTAGCAAGAGTGACTGAGGAATCTGCAGCCAAAGGTAATATGGGAGGCTTGCACAACAGCACAAGGAAGCTAACTGGAAAATATAAGCAAGCAAATGGCTCTGTCAGAGACAAGAGTATGAAAATTATAATAATAATAATAGCTCCTTCAGATCATAACTGACTGGGAATACGTTCCTGAGGTAACGTCCCTTAGCTGCTTATTTTCCTGGCCTTCCTTTTGACGTTGTCTCCTCTCTTCTGCTTGCTGTGAGAGCTTCTTTTTGCCCAATCTGAGTTAGCGCCTTAGATAACATCGCCACTTGGTGCGATTGGCAACTTCATCCTTCCAGGTTGCTGGATTTATGTCCAGTGCCCTCGTGTCTCTCTTGCACACATCTTTGAATCTCAGCTGTGGTCGCCCAACTGTTCATTTGCCAGTTGTCCGTAGAAGATATCTTTTGGGATTCGACCATCTTCTAGGCGACGGACATAGCCAAGCCAGCGCTGTCTACGCAGTGTATACATCCTTTGAAGGCCAGCTTGTGACAACACCTCAACATTTGTCACTTTGTCTTTCCACCAAATACAGAGGATGTGGCTTAGACACCGTAGATGGAAGGTATTGAGCCTTCTTTCTTGCTTTGCATAGGTTGTCCATGCCTCGCTGCCATATAGAAGTTGCAGGCATTATATACCGCAGCTTTCAATCTTCTTTGTGAGTTTGGCCAAACATGCGTTGTGAGGCAGGCAAAGATAGCTGCAGCTTTGCCAATGTGGCTGTCAATTTCTGTGTCCGGATAGAGTTTGTCGTCTATGGTAGATCTCAGGTATGTGAAGTGGTGCACCACTGCCAATTCATAGTTATTGATAGTGATAACTGGTGCAGGATTCACATCCTGACTCGGCACATTTGTTTTCTTTAGACTTATTGTGAGGCCAAAGTACTTGGGTGAAGCGATTCATAAATCTCTGAAGCTCCTTTTGACTTTGAGTGACGACAGCAGCGTCATCAGCAGATATGAAAATTACTTAACAATATTCATGAGCAAATGACGAGGGGGACAGAACATTTTGAGTAACTTCTTAGTAGACCAGCTCCACAAAATCCCCAAGACATCCAGCCAGCAGAAGATAGCTTCACGCCAGCTAAGGAAGAAATATAAAAAGCTATGTAGCTTGTTGCATAAGAAAGATTTACAAGAGTGCACAAATTACAAAAGAATAGTGTTCTATGTATTTTATGTTTAGGACTATTCTATGTTTCAGTCTGGCTGTTTTTTCTCTCAATGCCTGGAATGTTTTCTATCCTTTCAGGGAAGCACTGTTTGTTTCCAAACTGGTAGTTTGTGTGGACTAAAAATCATCTGCAACTCCACCCAAGATCCCAAATTTTATTTTCTTCTGTTGTGCCCTTGGGCTAGTGTTATGTTTTTTTTTTGTTTTTTTTTTAACTTCTAATTTCCCAGGATTCCGGAAGACCTTTTGGGCAGTTTCCGGGACCAGGGAATATACATATACTAAATTTATCATGATCACCATAAGGTTTAAGGTGAAGAAAATTAAAAATTTTAGGATTGATTTATTTAATCAGTGGCTTTTTTTTATTTTTTGATACAATAACTTTTAACCTTTAGAGGAAAACTAAGGAATTAATAGATTAAGTTTCAGGTTAAGTCTTCTTTGGCCATTTCCATTTACAAATTATCATCAGTTTCATTTGTTTCTTCCCATTCTTCATCTTTGATTGTTTTCATTGTCAATGATGAGATGTCACCAAAGAAAGTGTTCCTTAATTCTTCTGCAAGTGAACATAACTTTTGTACAGAAAGGAAAATGGTTATTCAGAACTTTTTGTTTTGTTTCAGTTAGAATTAGAAATCAGAGAAAGATCTGAAAATATTTAGTACAACTGTTGTACCCGAATTGGCCTAAACTGCTTTGATTAACAGTGATTTGTTTCTTGTTTTAACATGATTCATTCGAGCGCCAAACAGAATCCAAGTGCTAAATAAGCTGGAAAAGATAAGTGTTTCGAAAATCGATTTAATTATGTGATTTTTATTAATAGAAATAGTTATCACAATTTCCCGGGTCTCGTCAATTTTTTCCATGGACTCGGCTGATCAAAATTTGTTAATGTTCCTGGGAATTCCTGAACCAGAAACCCTACTTCAGGCTTATAGATTTCTTATAACTCTTTCTATCCCAGCCAGTTTTTCAGTTTTACACAGGCCCCAAAATGTAAGCATGTTTTTTTCTATAAGTGCTGTTTTAAAAACAGGTAGTAGAGATATATATTAATTCAGCAGACATAAGTAATATGCATCAAACTTTAGGACTTTGTTGTGAAACGGAATGCATTCTTATGTGATATAATAATTGTTTTCTATGTCTTGTGAACTGTAGAAACACTAAAAAATTAAAACAAACAATTAAAATTGCACACTTGCACATGAATATTTAAGCTGTTCTTAATTTCTTGTGGTAAAAGCTGCGAATGTATGTCCAGTTGAAAATTAATTCAAGAAGTTTGATTAAAAACAATTGAAAATTCTAATTTTTTTGAAGTTTTTGGTGAAGTCACATATTACTGAACTAGAATCTCCCTACCCTATCTGTTCTGCGTAATTTAATTAAGGTAAAATATTCCAAGAAATTTATGAAACGTCCTTGAAATCGAAAATAGATCTCTACACCTGTGGCATCAGCCCCATGACAGCCGAAAATCTGCAGTCCTGCCCACTATACAGCAGTGAACGGAATAGCGTGTGGCAACAACCTAATTGTCTCCACGAAAAACTGGTAGGAGATGTCAGGGACCTTCAGCTGACTACTGCTTTTATTAGAAGTCTGAGGGCGAAAAGAGGAAGAAGAAGAAAATTAAAATAGGTTATTATTGCTATCTTACTTACTTAGTCGTTCCCCTTCTACCGTGAGGTGTAGAGGTTTGGAAGAGAGAGCGCCAGACTATCCTATCGACTGTCTTCCTCCTGGCCTGGTTCCATTCTAGTCCTCGGTTCTTCAAAGATTGTCTAATGTTGTCCTCCCAGCGGACTCTGGGTCGTACTCGGGGTCTGGATCCCTGGCTCTTTGTTTCCCATGCTTGTCGTGGTAGCCGATCTTCTCCCATTCTGCAGACATGGCCAAACCATCTTAGTTGGGACTGTTCTACTTGGGTCTGCAGGGGGTGGGATTTTAGGCCTTGAGGTATCGTCTGGTTGCGGACCATGTCTCTTCTTGTTACTTCAACCACCTTGCTCAGATACCTCATTTCTGAGGTTTGGATCTGGCTTTTGTGGGTTGTAGTCATTGCCCATGACTCGCATCCATATGTCAAGACTGGGACATAGGTGGAGCGGTATACAGCCATCTTTGTTTTCTTACCAACCTCTCTCTTGCTTAGGAATCCTCAATTTATGGCCTGAAAAAGTCTCCCAGCTGCTGCTTTTCGAGTGGCCAACTCTTCTTTCTCCCTTTTGGTCTATAATAGCTCCGAGGTATTTAAAGTGGTCGACCTGCTCCAGGACCTGTTCTCCCAGCTTAATCTGATGTCTTCTTTCTTCTCGTGATATCACCATGGATTTTGTTTTAGGGCTGCTTATGACCATCCCTCTCTTCTCCAGCTCTTCCTTCCAGACTTCCAGGTTGGATTGGAGATGTGCCTCTGATTTATTATTGCTATCAATATCACTAAAATTAATTTAGAAATAATCTGTTGAGGTTGATCAGTTGATAATCTGTGACTGATGTTAGTGACCACACGGTTTATAAAAAAATTGTCTAATGACATTACTAATTGACAAAACTATACAAAAATTAAGCACCAGGATACTACTTTTTCTACCAGTTTAAAACACGTCCACAGGAAGTGTTTACATGATTTAAGCAAGCTTATGGCCACTTATGTTTGGAATGATATCTAGCGGGTGCACCATATGGCACCCGGGTACATCTAAAGGGTAACCTGGCGAATGGTACGGCTAGTGGGTTAGAATGAGTTAAGACTTAACAGTATTCTTGATTTAGATAGGATTTAATTTGTTTTTTAAACCTTTCTCAGAATTTTTATTTTTTAAGTGTCCATGAGATCTTACTTAATCTTTAGTAAATTTACATTTTTATTATTGAAAACAACCTGCTGTATGTGATCTAGACACTTCATGTTTTATAGGTGACTACTGTTTAAGGTTTTTAAATCTTTTTTAACAAGCAATAAATTAATTAAATTATTACGTACATATCACCAACTCTTCATTATATTTTTTTTTTTAGGTTTCACAATGGCTGAGGCTCAGGTACAACCAAATCAACCCAAGAAGTCAGGCAGGTCAGAATACTTTGACTCAGTTTAAACTGTCCTAGATTTGGTTTAATAAACATAGGAGAAACATCCTGATATATAGATAACACAGAACCTATATTATTTCTCAAGCAGGCAACATTTACATTTTTTGTATTATGCTTGAATGGGGACTGTCTGCAATCGTGGCTTCGTGCTCCGTAGAGAGCTAAGGAAATGATGATTATGCTTGAATGTGAATATATATCTGAAATTTAAATATATAAAAGAAGGCGTACTTCTCATGGGGAAAAAAACACAACGAAGGCTTTAACAGTTTGAGTACCCAGGGTTTTTAGGAATAATTTCCCATTTGGGGTGATGAAATTTAAAAAATCACTGACCGAATGACATGAAACTTTCAGGATGATATGGGAAATGGATAAGGTGTCGCGTGATGACCTAGTTTTGTGTTCAGGTCATGTGATCATGGCAGCCATTTTGAATATTAATGAGGCAATATACAAATATTGGCATGCACTATTGAAAACTGTATAAAAATATTATAATCAACTTAAAAGTCATAAGACTTTCCAAGATATAATATTATTGTACATTCTTTCTAAAAAAAAGCAAGTATAATATGCTCTTAAAATGATATTTGTGTTAAAAAGCTATTTGAAATTGACACAAAATTTCCAGGGTCAGTAATGGCAAAATAGAAATATTCATGAGGTACTGACATGATTTCATGCAAGAAGAATTTTTAAAAATACATACTTATCAATTTGCTTCAGCTGGGTGTGATAGTCTAACATAAAATATGGTCACAGATGCAATTATTGTTGCTTTTTTTTCTCTGGCCTTGGGTGCCTATTTCCTTCCTGGCGGCAGCATTGTCCTCACACTTATTAAAAAAATGAAAAGCAGGGCACAACGCAGAGTGGTTTTTCACATCCATTACAAAAGAATCTTTTCTGGACTCTCAATCCAGCAGAATTACAAACAATGCTTCTTGGTCGCTGTCAGTTGTCTTCATACTGCTGTCAGTAACATTGTTTGCGTGGACTGTGCTAAACAAATTCTATAATGCCATGTACAAACAACCATGTTTCCCGACCTAGCAAAAACAGATGAACGGCCACGCATCATGTTATGTTTTGTTTTTCTCAAAATTACAGGAAACCCTAATCATAACGCTCACAAAGCCATACAAGTACCACTGAAACTAATCAGCTGCTTCTCTGCCACACCCCCTCCTAATAGCAGTTCTTTTTCTACGCCCCTGATTCTCACTATGGCCCTGAAAATCGATATCAACACCTCTGACAGCTTCACGAATGCTGGAACTAGGGCTGTTGCTGTCTGTTTCGGTAATTTCAGGCTGCCATACAAGTACCACTGAAACTAATCAGCTGCTTCTCTGCCACACCCCCTCCTAATAGCAGGTCTTTTTCTACGCCCCTAATTCTCACTATGGCCCTGAAAATCGATATCAACACCTCTGACAGCTTCACGAATGCTGGAACTAGGGCTGTTGCTGTCTGTTTCGGTAATTTCAGGCTGCCCTGCATCAAAACTAGACCAACTGTTGTCACTTTCAAAGGTCAGCTGAGAGCCAGAATCCAAAGCATTGCAATATTCACTAGTTTCACTCATTTTTAAAGAAATTTCCACCTAAAGATCAACCAAAACACGTGAAAAAAATTTCCATCCGCCATTGGCCATTTCTCAATAAAATTGAGTTACTTCCCTTGATATGCATTATGTTCAGACATAATACAAGAAATTAAGCTCAGCTCAAAAATATATTCACATATCAGGGCTATCCTCTTAAACAGGGAGAACAATAAAAGTGGCGGTCAAGAAGTTGGACTTTCAAAACTGTGTGCTTCAATCAGTCAGTACCCTTGAGCTCCCCAAGGAGCATAGGCCTTCAACATATACATGCAAAGTCCTCCTGTCACGTGCCATCAGCTCAAGTAAATGCCTGTTGAAATAGTGCATTATATGCCGCTTGATAATGCAGACTCTTCACGGGCAGCAGCAGATTTTGGATACCATCTAACAAGCTAAAGATAGGAACTACCGATGAGTGTAACTGTGGCACTGATAAAATGACTGCTGAACATCTACTTCAATGATGCGCAACATATGTGGAACAAATAAAGCGCAAATGGCCGTCACCAGAACCATTCCTGGGACATCTATGGAGGTGCAAATAGCCTCAAGCTGACCAGTTTTCTTTGAAAATATTCTACCATACGTCTGAGGGTGTATGAAGAAGAAGAACAATATAATGTGGTTGCCATGCTTAATCTCATGTTAGGTGCCTCTTGTGGTTTTGGAGCAGTGTACCTATTAATTGTTAGTCTCCTCAGATGCCATGCAAACTGCACAGGGTTCTTCTGCTGATCATCCTGTATATGTTTTATAATTTACAATATTTTTCAGTGTCCCAAGCTCTGCTTTAATTTGTACAGTCACAACAAAGTTATGCCATCATTAGGAACATCTTGTGTTTGTCTTTTTAAAGGCTCTACAGCAAAGCAGTATTTACCGGCTACAAGCGTGGTCACCGCAACCAACATGAGAACACTGCACTTCTGAAGATTGAAGGCGTGAACACTAAAAATGAGACTGGATATTATTTGGGCAAAAGATGTGCTTATGTGTACAAGGCAAAGAGGTAAGATTTCTTATGTAGGATGTTGTCACTGATTCATTGGGCACATTGGCTGTCAGACATTTTTTTTTTTTTTTTTAAAGTAAATAGTCAGTTGGAAATGTGCTCTGCTATCTTACCAATCAAATAGAAAATTGTTTCATACTTTTTTGTTTGAAGATTTATTGCACACTTTTTTAAATTTTGCACCACCTAAACTGCTTAATTAAAGGTGAAGAGACAGGAATGTATCCATGTTCTGATAATTTTGATGGATCACTATGGGTTGTAAGGCCCTGGTTCTGAAGTCCTTACATCAGGCCGGGAGCCTTAGCATAGTGATGCCTATCATTTTTACAGTTTTTTTAATTACGTATGAGCCCTGCATACCTGTATCTCATTACCTTCCTATCCACCACTTTGACTGTGTTACAAGCTAAAGAAGATGGTCGCATCCCGAAAGATATTTTTTTACAGACTACTGGCAGATGGCAAAAGAACGGCCAGTGGCCACAGCTGAGGTTCAAATATGTGTGCCAGACGGACATGAAGGCACTGGACCGAAATCCAGCAACCTGAGAGGATGAAGCTGCTGATCGCGCCAGGTGGCGATGCTCTGTACGGTGTCATCTCAGACTAGAGGAAAAGAAGCTGTCACAACAAGCAGAAGAGAAAAGAACACGCCAAAATGAAACACCAGGCAAAAAAATTCCCAGTCAGTTATGGCTACTACAAGTTGAGCATATTTTAATAGTCTGTAATATGAGCTCATGGGTGAGTTCGATTAGTGCATCATGTCAGATGTGCATCACCAACATTTATCATTGCACGGATACATTGATGCACCCCCGCTCCAAACAGTGGCATCTCATTGATTATGTCATCACGAGAAGGAGCGACAGACGTGACCTGAAAGTGACCAAGGCCATGTGTGGTGCCGAATGCTGGACCGACCACAGGCTGATTGTATCAAAACTCAACCTTAACATACATCTCAAGCGAAGACACCAGAGTCAGAAACCCATGAAGAGGCTCAACATCACAAAACTTAAAAGTGAAGCAACCGCAGAGAGCTTCTCAAGGGACTTGGACAGCCGTCTGAGCTCTGTCAAACCACCATAGAGGGAAAAATGGGCCACTCTGAAGAACATTGTGTACTCTGCAGCCTCTGAGAGCCTGGGATATACAACATGCAAGGACCCTGACTGGTTTGATGAGAATGACGAAAATAATCTCAGGAAGATGCACGATGCATGGCTCAGCAATAAAGCAGACGAGATACAGAGATATGCAGACAGAAATGACTCAAAGTGCTTTTATGATGCCCTGAAAGCAATTTATGGCCCTCAATTGAATCAGTCATCACCGGTCCTAAATGCTGATGGCATGGCATTGCTCACTGATAAAATGCAGATTTTGGAACACTGGGCAGAACACTTCAATGCCATTACCTTTAGCATGCTGCGGGCGACATGTGTCGCCCGCAGAAACCCATACTCTCTCTGCTGTTGTCGACATATGTCGCCTGCGGATATCTTCATTTTCTAGACATTATGATGTGTGTACACGTGATATCACCCCCGGATGTTAAGTTTTAAACTTATCTGGGAGAGAGTTAGCTCCCGTTTCCGGTTTTTTTTAGTAGTGTATGTATTTGCGTTTATTTTCTGTGAATTTTTTAAATCGAAATGAATCGGCATTGAACACGCGGCCATTTTCGCTCTAATTTTATTGGATTCTGATGCCATGCGGTGGGGATGAGATTTTTGTCTTTATAAGCGCTGATATCGGTTCTCAGAATATGTTTGATGGCCGAGATGGAAACTAAAGTAGAATGGCATTGCTAGTATGTATAATTTTAGGGGTTTGGATTAGATTTATCAGAAAGGTTTAGGGTTACGGCTGAATGTCACTGCTGACGAGGGCGTTTGTTGCTTTGCTACTGATGATGGGTGTAACGAAAAGATCGTCATTTGATTTGTATTGGTCTATTTGTCAAATGACTTTCATTGAAATGCAAGGGATATGGACTCTTCGTTTGTTGGATATTTAAAAAATTTTTTTTTTAATTTTAAAATTAATAAAAAAAAATTTTTTATTTTTTTAAATTTTTTTTTCATCTTTCTTTTCCTCTCTTCCTATCTCATCTAACATGTACACAAACAAAATTTACATCATCAGATTCATCATTCATTCATTTTTATACAGTCCAAAAATGATAGCAATTGACCAAAAAAACTAGAATTTACTAGTCACCCACTATAAAAATGGGGCGTTGTGAAAAAGAATGCAGTGGCAGGGCAAATTTTAGGAATTTTTATGCAGCGTGCTAAAGGTTAAACTATCCATCAACCGTCAACGACCAGGCCATTGCAAGCATACCGCAAATTACAGTCAATGTCATACTTGACCTTCCACCCAGCGTGGAAGAGGTTAAGGTAGTAGTATACCCAGAAAAGTTTAAAAAAAATAAAAATCCAACAATTTTCATTTTCATGCTTTAAATCATCGTCAACATATTCCTGAACTAAAAATAATTCATAGAAGCTTAGAGACACTCTGGTTTGATAGGAATCAGTGTTTTTCTACACACACACCCTTGAGTGATTTGCATAGCAACCAATGTTTATAGTTGGTTACCATGTGAATAATGACCCAACATGAAGGTGCATAATTGTAAAACTGCGAAATTATAATTATACTGAGGCAACATGAAAAAGATATTTATAACTTTTCCACGGGGAATCACTCAATGATTTCTTATGAATTTTTCAAAAGTGTGTCTAGAAAGCTTTGATTGTAAATTTCAACTTTTGTTACATGCATTGTGCATTTTCACCCACGTCAACTCTATTTACTGCTAGTTTTATACTGATTCTGTATAATAGTAGTTAGCAGAGGTTCTTTTGTTCACAATGGGAAATAAGACAAAGACTGGGAAGCGTGTACACCAACAAACCATTGCCTGAAAATGAGACACCTATTGTCGATAGTGACGCTATAAAGCCTCTGTGCTCCTCAGCAAAGAAAGTAAAGGTCCAAGAAAGTGAAGGACAAGCTAAAAATGACAACAGACGAAATGGGTTTATCCTTATGGATGTAAAACTATGCGCTAACTTTAGATGTGACAAATGTTATCAGTACTCACTGACCTGTGAGATCGTCGAAGAGACTCGGAATGGCTTTTGTCATGAAATCAGTATCAAGTGCACAAACTGTGGCGAATTTCAATACTTCTGATGTTTCATCTTCAGCTACTAACAAACACAAAGAATTAAATATGCAAATGGTGGCATTTGTGCGTTCTATTGGGAAAGGCCCCAGTGCATTGCATAATTTTTCGATATACATGAACACAAGTCAACCCATGGCAAAGAAAGGATACAGGAGAACGCTGCACATGATCTATTCAGCAAGTAAGGACATTGCAATGGAAAGACCCTGAGAGCACTGAAAAGGGGATTCATAGACACTGCAACTGCAGTAGAAGGAGACCTTTATTCAACAGGAGCTCATTAAACTTCATTTTGTGAGTTCTTTTTCTGTTTTTCTTTGTTTTCTCGGAATTGTCTTTTTAGCATAATTGGTGATCTTTGAAACAAGATATCTCTGGATCTGTACATTCAATTGACATAAAAATTAAAACAGTTGGTTGTCATATAATCTTACAGATTCTGACCTAAAATGGATACAATTGAATTCAAAGTTTTAGTTTTATGACCATCATGCATATATAATGAGGCACAAATATCAAACACTCCAGAAATATAAATTTTGGAAATTCATTAAAAATTAACCTTTCTGTCAATCTCTTGTCATTTTAGTTCATGACCTCACGCTATATATAATGATTCAATTTGCCAAGTTTCAGTCAGATCCTTGTACAAATAACATAGTTATGATGTTTTAAAAAAGGTGTATAATTTATTCACTAAGCGGCCATATTGGATAGCTAATTTGCATAATTAATGAGGTCATTATGTGGACAAAAATTTTAAGTCCATACTAACACTATACCCATGGTTGTTTGATTCTGAAAGGAAAATTTGAGTTTTTTACCCTATCAAGGTATACTACTACCTTAAGAAAGCAGCCAGTCTACTGTCCGGCGGCAAAGCCCCTGGATCAGATGCCATTCCTGCTGAGATTTATAAAGCCGGAGGCAGCATGCTGCTGCAGAGACTAACAGACCTCTTCCACTCAGTCTGAGATGAAGAACAGATACCACAGGAATTGAAAGATGCCACCATCGTTCACATATACAAGAGAAAGGGAAATCATCAATCGTGTGATAACCATAGGGGAATCTCCCTATTATCTATTGCAGGCAAAATCTTGGCTGAGTCCTGCTCAACCGCTTGACTGTTCATCTCGAATCGCAGGACTTACTCCCAGAGAGTCAGTGTGGTTTCCGAGCAGGTCGATATGATATTTGCTGCACGCCAACTTCAGGAGAAATGCCAGGAACAGTACAATGACCTATACACAACATTTATTAACTTGACCAAGGCCATTGATACTGTCAATAGGGGCGGACTATGGAAAATTATGGCGAAATTCGGTTGCCCGATAAGTTCATCTCAATTGTCCGCCAGTTTCATGAAGGTATGATGGCTCGCATATTGAATGACGGAGAACTTTCTGCACCCTTTCCTGTCACAAATGGTGTCAAACAGGGATGTGTGCTCGCCCCGACACTATTCAGTATGATATTTGCTGCCATGCTCGCTAACGTTACACGTGGCAGTAGTGACGGCGTACACATCAGATACAGGACAGATGGGAAGCTATTCAATTTGAGACGATAACAGTCCTTTACGAAGGTGAATGAAACAGTGATCTCTGACCTCGTCTTTGCGGACGACTGTGCCCTCAACGCCTGCACAGAATTGGGCATGCAGAACAATATGAGGAGGCTTTCTGTACCGTGTGATGACTTTGGTCTTACTGTCAATACGAAGAAATCTTTAGAAATCTTGCAACATGCTCCTGGGAAACCTTACCGCGAACCAAATATCACAGTAAAGAACCAACGTCTCCAAGTGGTGGACAGCTTTGTTTATTTTGGTAGTACCCTTACCAAAGATGCGAATATCGACTCCGAGGTCAACAACAGAATTGCCAAGGCAAGTGCGGCTTTCGGAAGACTAAGAGTAAATGTCTGGGATCGGCAAAGAATTAGTGCCGCCACCAAGATAAAAGTGTATCATGCAATAGTGCTCACTACCCTCCTGTATGCCTGTGAAACATGGACAGTGTATAGCAGACATGCCAAGAAGCTTAATCATTTCCACATGAGCTGTCTTTGCAGGATTCTCAGGATCAAGTGGCATGATAGAGTATCTAATTCTGAGGTCCTCAACAGAGCACATATCTCAAGCATCTACACATTGCTGCAGAGGGCCCAAATTAGATGGGCTGGACATGTTGTTCGCATGCCCGAAAAATTCCTTCCACAGCAGTTGATGTACAGCGAACTCTCCATGGGTAAGCGAACAGTACAGGGACAAAAGAAACGCTTCAAAGACACACTGAAAGCATCGTTGAGCAGCTTCAAAATTGATGTCTCCTCCTGGGAGACTATCGCACAGGATCGCTCTGTCTGGCGGACAAACATTACTCAAGGCGCTTGCATTTGAGAACAGTATTTAGCTGATAAGGCAGAAAGCAAGCGTGCTGCAAGAAAGGTCAGAATGCACAGCAACACTACTATCGACTCTAACCATGTGTGCCCTGTATGTGGCAGGGCCTGTAGGGCCAAAATAGGATTAATTAGCCACATGAGATCATGGCACAGATATGTCACAACTCAAGTCTGAAGCTGTCGCCATCTTCGCTTGCGATGGACAACTATTATTATTATTATCATTGCACGACTACAAGATTAAAGTAAAAACAAAAAATGCATCGGCAAAGCGTCAACTAAAGGTTACTTAGTCGTTCCTCTTCTACTGTGAGATGTAGAGATTTGGAAGAGAGAGCGCCATACTATCCTATCGGTTGTCTTCTTCCTAGTCTGGTTTCATTCTAGTCCTCGGCCTTTCAGAGATTGTCTAATGTTGTCCTCCCAGCAGACTCTGGGTCGCCCTGGGGGTCCAGATCCCTGGCTCTTTAGTCTCTCATACCTGCCGTGGTAGCCGATCTTCACCCATTCTGCAGACATGGCCAAACCATCTTAGTTGGGACTGTTCTACTTAGGTCTGCAGGGGTTGGGTTGCAATCCATGTCTCTTCTTGTTACTTCAACCACTTTTCTCAGATAACGCATTTCTGAGATTTGGATCTGACTTTTGTGGGTTGTCGTCATTGCCCATGGCTCGCATCCATATGTCAAGACTGGGACATAAGTGGAGCGGTATGCGGCCATCTTGGTTTTCTTGCCAACTTCTCTTGCTGAGGAATCCTTCATTTATGGCCTGAAAAAGTCTCCTATCTGCTGCTCTTCGGGTAGCCGAATCTTCTTTGATGGCTCCCTTCCAGTCTGTGACAGCTCCGAGGTATTTAAAGTGGTTGACCTGTTCTCCCAGCTTAATCTGGTGCCTTCTTTCCTCTTGTGATATCTTAGCTGCTGATTCACCATTTTTCTTCTGGGATATCTCCAGCATTTGGAATGTTTTAACACTAAGAGAGGTAGATGGAGACGAGAAATGCAGAGAAAAATCTTTGAGACAAGAGATGAACAAGTTTTGACTCGAATTTGTTGAAGAATTATTATGCCCCTTAGGAAGCTGAAGAATGATGATGGTAATGGCTTTTTTGTTCATTTCTGACATGCGCCCTAGGCTGTATCTGATTTGACACAACTACCAAGACATTTAACTTTTCTGCGTCCTGTAGATTTACTTTGTTAACCATATTTCATACTTTTTGGCATTTACTTCCATGATTTAGCTTTTGTCAGGTCCACTGCTTAAGTTTACTTTTGTCTCTTCACTTGTAGATGTCTTCTTCATAGGCAGTGCACTGTTACCAACAGATATGTTTAGGGAACATTCATAATTAGTGATTGGGCAGCTATAAATTATTGCCAGCTGTAATAGTTTTGTTACACTATTGTGATTAACTCATTCTGTCCTGTTGTGACTAAATGCGATATTACCCATTCCGCCCTGATGGGACATAAAGCGACCGGTTCTTTTTGTAAGCATCTAGCAATGGAACTCTCTTATCGAGCGATATCCGGCGAGAACAGTAAAAAACTAACTTGTTTCACTTTTGATCCGTTGAAAACCGAATGTTTTTATGTGGTTTCGTTCGGATGATATAGATGTTTGAAGTCAGACCAGTGTGTGCGGTGTGTTGAGGCCTCTTTTATCAACAATTCACGGCAGACACAAAGGCGACTGGCCTTTTTAGTAAGCGTCTAGCAATGGAACTCTCGTATCGGGCGATATCAGACGAGAACAGGAAAAAATCTAGATAGTTTCACTTTCAATTCTTTGAAAACCAGACGTTTTTATGTGGTTTCGTTCGGATTATATAGACGTTTGAAGTCAGACCAGTGTGTGCGTTGTGTTGAGGCCTTTTTTATCAACAATCCATGGCAAAATGGCCTTTCAATTTATTCAGTCATTGATTGATAATGATGATCCTGACGATAACGACCAAGAGGACGAGTCCGATGTTGACTTAGATGATGAGGCAGTGGATTTATTTGATAACAATTAACAGTGAAACTAGTGACAGCATTGGTGAAACAGAAGCAGACCTGGAGTGGTCTGACACGCTGAACACTGTCAGGGACAAAATGGGTGCATTAACTGAAACGCTTTTCATAATCAGGACCCAAACAGCTCACCATTTGACTATTCTAGCCTCTTCTTTCCAGTTACAATAATCAAACTATTTGTGGAACAGACAAACAAATATGCTGAGCAGCGGCAGGAAACTAAAGGTGTTGAAGACTCCTACTGAAAATGTTTTTTTTTAATTTTTCTAAAAATAAATTACCATTAAATAATGTATACATTTCTTGAATGTTCATTCATTTTTTATTTCTAACATTTTTATTTAATTGAAATTGGTGAATATTTGCATGCTCAAATATGCTTTAAAAGATTACATGTCATGTGGTGAACAGAGTTACGTCCCTTTGGTTAGAGTTGGGGAACAAAAATGTGCCAGACCTCCAGGGTTAAATGAGTTAATGTCTTCTCTTATGTGATATCTGGAGGTGTCTCTGAGAAGACAGAAAAAAAGACTAGACCACTGCTCCTCAAGCTCGTCATAAGAAGCGACTAATGTAAGGTTGTGCATGGGACTCGCAAGCTCATAAAGTAAAACAGATTGTTACAGAAACCACTGCTGCAAAGCATATTAAATTATTTTAGTGGGGGAGTTAAATGTTTGAGATCCTCACATGTGAGTCTAGTATTTTGTAGACGCACATTTGAGTGCATCTAAGTTAATTGTAAGTTTAATTATTTGCCTACGACCGTGCACGATTCTTAAACGGGTATGGCGCGGTTTATCGCTGCGATTTGTTGCTATCCAGCAAACATACTTGAGGCAGATCCGAAAATCCATTGTCATGGACAGATGTTACAGATGAATAATGTTATGTGTCTTGGTCCCAAGTCGTGGGAAGACACACAAAAATGTATTAATTTATCTCCCTAGTTGGAGCATGAATAATTAGCCAGAATTGGCTCCTTAAGGTATCACCTTATATACTTATTTTTCCTTTGCAAGTCTTTGGCAGAGCTTCAACACGTCTAGCTATAGCGTGTTGTTAGTGCGCCCAATTTCCTGCTAGGAACTATATTGGATCTTAATTGTTTGGGAAGAATACCGAAATTTTATACAAGATGGATTGCCTCGTAACGAAAACTGAGATCATACGGACATGTTGCCGCAGAGCTTCCGTTGCCCTTGAGATGGTGACGGTTAGTGCGATCAGTCAACATTGATATTGATCATTTGTATTGATGTACATTTTCCTGTCATGAATTATAATTTGACTGAACATTTATTTCAAATGATGATTACCCGTATCGCTTCGTCAACGTATTCACGTCTGTTCTCATTAAATGATGTCTCATTGCAAACTGTACCCTACAAGTCCAGCGTCCACTTTCTCTTCGGTTTGGTCACACAGTCTTGACCCATTATAGTATTATATGCCAACACAATACCGGCCCGCTAATCATTCGCAAAACTTATTATCCAAAGATATGTCGGCCACAGACGGTGGTGGCGGCATGTTTCATAAGGAACAAGAATGGGAAAGAAGAAATGTTTGCAGTTTATTACGTCAAAATATTGCTAACAAAAATGTTGAATTTGCTAATTTTAGCATATTTTATATAACTGAAAAGAGAAAAAAATAGGATCAGAGGACATATAACCTCACTTGGAAGCTGCTGTCTACATTCTTTAGTAATTTGTTTTTAATTTGCCATCAGATTGACTGCATGTCCAGGCCATGACAAACCTAGTCGCCTGAGGGTTATATGGGGCAAGGTCACACGTTCTCACGGAAACAGTGGTGCAGTTAGAGCACAGTTCAGAAGGAACCTGCCTAGCAAAGCTATTGGCAAACGAATCAGAGTGGTAAGCATTCAAGAGTTAGGTAAACTATTATTTCCCCCACTATAATTGCTTCAATGAAACCAGAAGTAATGTTTAATCTTTTATTATTTAGTAAAATTCATCTTTATACGTGTGATCAGTCTGCACAAGAATCTGCTGCTGTTAATCCTGAGTCTGGGTGATTCCATAAGTATCCTACATTAATCATTTATGGCCGTCCCCATCTTTTCCATGTAATCGTCCACTTCATTTTCTTTCAATTCAACTTTTGCCATGACCATCCTCGATGTTTCTTTCTCCCCGCCCCCCATATCTTTTTTTTTTGCCTGGGTGGTTTTCCTTTGTCGCTCTTTATTAATTGCCATAGTTCCTCCTCATTTGAGATTTTGCCTTGTCTTTTGACATGAGTATCAAATACATGGAACATGTTTGTGGCGACTAACCTGGTGATGGGATGTGTTCAACATGCATGAAGCAGTGCATAGTGAACAGTAGTGATTACTGCATGACACATGATCTTCAAATAGATTTGTGTTTTGAAAGTTCCTGTTGCTTTCCTTAAATTGACCATTACATGTTTTCTTACAGAATTAGAGCATTAAAATGAGTTTACATGGTAAACGATTCACATTAACAGCACTGTTATATTTTATGATAACTGAACATTTATTTCTTTAGACTGAGTTATTGATGTTGAAAAAGATGTGCCATTGTTGGTTCACAGGGCTTTTTTTTTTTTAAATTGAATTATTTTTTTAATGTTAATAATTTGTTATTCAAAGATCTTTACAGTAGTTGAGAATATAATTGGCCATTTTGATGAGAAATCATGCTTGGTTAAAACATCTGCTGCAGCTTTAAAATTTTTCTTTTTCAGATGTTGTATCCATCAAGAGTTTGAGGTTGTTGCAGTAATAAAATTGTTGAGAAGTAGTATAATTAATAAAATTGTTGAGAAGTAGTATAATGTTTTTTGTTTGCTTTATTAATGTATATTAACTTCTTTGTAGTAGTTGTTTTTGTGATTTTAAAAGGCATTTGTCTTTGCATAGTGTGAGGTTAGTGTTGTGGGAGATTGTTTTTCTTGCATGTTTAAATTGCTCTATTTTTCATCTCCTGTCTCCCTCCTTTAAATATAAAGTATTAAACAGTTTTATTCACTCCTAAATGAAGAGATCCAACACTGGGCAAACATCAAATAAGGCCACAGACCAAAAGTATGCACAATGAATGCAAGTTTTTAATGATTCAGAATCATACAACTTTAGAGAAATACTAAAACATAAAGTGACTAGAAATTCACAACAGCTTTAATGGTTTCAAAAACCTAGTTCTGTAAACTATATAGATAAACATCATGTGGCCATCAATACTAGCAAAATGGTAAAAGTACAAACATAATTTTCTTGGCTGGTTATATGATGGCTGGAACTGCTGGGCATCATAAAAATGACTGTCCAATTTTAAGAGCGTTCAATGTTAAAGTATCTGTGGTTGCAAAGAGAACAATCACCACCTGAATTGGTCTGAAATTAACACTATATGACAAGAAATATATATATATTGAAATGACATACTTTTTAAAATATCAACTTCGCATAAAGACAAGAAATGTTTTACGATAATTAAGATATTTTATAATAATAAACTCAACATGAAAAATCTACTGAAGCATTAAAAGTTTACACAATAAATCGACATGACAGGCCAGTATTAATAAACCAGATATCCTAGAAAAATAAATGAACACCATTAAGAACAGTTGATCCTAGGACCAGGTAACTGCCACCAGAGAAAATCGCTCTAACCATTTAGCCATTCGAACGCTCATAAAATTACTATAAAGCATAACATATACACATCCAATGTCGCCACTGTTACCTGTGTGGAAGAACCAATATTAAGATGTATTAGAGCATGACTCTACACATAGATATACTGTGCAGGCCAAAAACCTGGCAATATGATTTAAAATACAAGATGATTGCAGTTTATAAACAATGTTGTGCACTGAAAATGTATGCTAATTATACACATTATTGTAATGCATATATTTGTCAGTAAAAGGTATAGGTAAAGGATCCCGTTACATGCCCATTCAGGCATATTGGGAATATGGTGTTAGCCCATATTTTCTTGACCATCTGGCACACTAGGAGTGATGTGGTCAGCATCATGCCGGCCACCTTTAACCTTCCCAGAGTTGCTCTAGTACCCAATTCATGAAGTTGGGTTGACCCCGGAGCCATTTGCGATCTAAAAAATCCCACCTCATCTGGGGATCAAACTGAGCTCAGAAGTCAGTGATCTAACACTGCGACACCTTGGCTCTTGTCAGTGTATGCTTTAAAAATTAAAATACCAAAAAAAATTAATACAATATTAACACCCCAAAAAAATGTTTTGAGGCACTGGAGAGAAAAGTAAAATGCAGATAAAATACCTATTATGCTTTTTTTTAAAGGCATAAAACGTGACAAAACTGGACAGAAAAGAGGATTACTCCATACTTTACTGCCTGCACAAGCATGTGTCAGATTATTACTTTAGCCTGGTGTGATGTGTCATACTATACGTCTTTAACATGTCCTTTTACACACACATACACACATCCCTCCCCTAGGATGTGCTAAATCAGATGTCAGATGATTAGTCCTCTAAAGCTGGGGTCCGCATTGTGTAAAAGTAAAATTTTACAAAATCTAACTGCAAAAAAAAAAAAAAAACCAATAAGTCGCCATAATGGAAGTGAATATCATGTTCCAGTGCTACTGTATTTTCTGAGCAGGATAAGACTGAAGTGACAATAGATAAATTAGGTCTGGACTCCAATCTGTCAGTAATGAATATGATATGCTCTGCAATTTCAGTGATGTCTTTGCAATGATTAAGCATCAACTTCAAAGTAATGTTGAGTGCATGAAGGAACACATGACATCATTGGGGGGTTCACTTATGAGACTTAACTGGTAAATAAATAAAAGGAAATGTAGTCCCATAGCAGAGACTTCACCATACCAGGCCCAGCTTTTTTAATGAGGTCATGTGACTAGTTTCCATCCTCGCAACCTTTGCCTTCCCTGACTCGGGTACCCATTTTTACAACCGCATAATACTGCCTGGTTAATCTCAGAAACTTTAACACCTGTGATCATGACTTCTATCAAAAGACTACTCCTTTACTGAATCCAATTTATTGTGTATTTGGTTCGAATACAATTGTTATTAAATGTTTAGCGTAATTGTTTATTTGTTCTTTGTAATGGTGTGCTGTGGCAATGGCAAACTACTGAATGAAAAAACTGCCTAGAACAATCACAAACAGCCAATAAAAGCTGGGGTTGATTGCCACATCCTGTAAAGGATAAGCAACTAACTTTTTAATGGTGTGCTGTACATCATGTTTGAAGCCTGTTTCTCATATCCTTGAAAATCACATGCTTGGACCTTGAAAATCCTTGCAAAAATTTGCTTCAAGCCCTGATGAAGGGAACAGATTTATGAGCACTGGATTCTAAGTATACAACACTATATTACGCACAGTATATAAAGAAACATCTAGGAATAAGAGGGATGACAGCACAAACAAGTGCTACCTACAAAAACATGTTCTTCTTCAAGTACCATGCCTAGTGGTGTAGGAGGACATGCCTCTCCACAACTTCTTGTCTTCAGTACAATTTATCAATTCTGTTGTTGACTTCTTTCCATGTGTTATGACATGTTTTAACGATGTCGTCTGCTATATTTGTTAGCGCGTTTGAAGTACGCGTTAAAGGTTGAAAGGTTTTTAATATAGAATGTTTTTATGCTTCAGGGTTTTTTATTGAACGCAATATTTGTTGATAAGGTCACGCTTGACGAATCTAGTTTGAAGTACGCGTTGAAAAGTCAGATGTGTTTTTGATTCACTCCCGTTGAAAGGTTTTTAATATAGAATGTTTTTATGCTTCAATTGGTTATTATTGATTTTTTATGATTCGTTCTCACAAACTAGGTGGTTCATCATTAGGTGGTTTTTTATTGAACGCAATCGCATGGTTCGATTGTGACGTGGTAGCGTTGATAAGGTCACGCTTGACTACGAATCTAGTTCACCCTTCTGAATCTGAACTTGAAGCAAGTCAGATGTGTTTTGATTCACTCCCGTATATAGTATGAAGTGCAGAAGTATTCTTTGAGATTAGGCTTGAGGGTCAGCCATATTAATATTTGATGAAACGATGAATCGGGAATTGGTTATTATTGATGTTTTATATGATTCGTTCTCACAAACTAGGTGGTATCATTACTGGTGGTCTGCATAGCAGCCACGCATGTACATAGCCTACTACGTTTTGTTGACAACGCTAATAATTAATCTATCCGTCTGGAACGGACTGCACGATACTGATATGAATAATGAAATGATTCCTGCAATGCAATGTATTTGGTACCACAAACTGCCTCTTGCGCGGCGGTCAGAAAATTCTATAACGCGCAAGCGAGGCCCAGTTTGGGCCCTTTTCAACCTCGCTCTGCTTAGTAATTAATTTGCCTTTTCTAAATAAAAATTATATCTTCTGGTTCCTTGATCTTTCTTCTTTCATAATATGTCAATTATAACTTTCTGCGTGTCATTGAAATTGAGTGAGACAAAAAACAAAAACACCACGAAACCGCTTTTACCGTGCGCTGGCTGACCGGCGCTCACGAAAGCAAAATTCCTTGAAAGAACCCCCACCTCTTTCATAGCGTCCGCGCTATGTCCTCAAAAATGCTACACTAATACGGTTTTCACCATTGAGAAGAGCGGAAACTAAGGTTTACGCACATGTAACACAAGGTACACCAACGGGCTGATCACCCGTTTGCCAGTCACTTCGGTTACGGAAACAACAGCAAATGGATTGATTTGCCGTTGCCCTAAAGACGCCAATAGGCGTGATGGGAAACAATGGCAAAGAAAACCTATCTGCTGTTGCCCTAAGACGCCACTAGGCGTAATGGCCACTGACTGCTTTGACGGTCGGTGGCTAAGGACGGAAGAAGAAGAAGAGAACACAAGGTACAGATTTTGTATAGGAAGATATCGTAAATTGGAGCCGCGGTAGCATAGTGGTTAGTGCACTGGCTTCCTAGCGCAGTGGTCTATGGTTCGATCCCCAGATGAGGCGGACAATTTTTAGGCCACAAACGGCTCCTGGGTTGACCCAGCCCCAAATGGGTACCAGAGCTTTGGTATTAGGAAGATATCGTAAATTCGAAGTGAATGAGAAAGTTTGAATTTTAATACACATCTGGGAGGCCTACCTACACTTGTGTTACATCAAACAAACGAGCAGCCATACTGCTAAAATCGTATCAAAGTTTTAAACACCGTCGTTATTTGAGCAAAGAGCGAAATAACGTTAAAACAGAGCACCTCCAACACATTTCGGCGTGTAAACATAAAGGCGGATGTTCCATCTGACAAACCCGGACACGACGGGCTGGCTGTACGAAACACAGCACGAAATGACTCAGGCGCTGAAATGAAAGTTTCACCAATGGAAGTCGACTTAATATGTGTTCTGAGTAAGTTTTGAATTTTGTTTTATTTCTACTCATTTCAGACCTATTTTGTTTATTTGCAATATAGCAACGGCAATTGACGGAGGGCGGATGTATTAGTAAAAGAACAGCCAAATGTGGCTGCTCGATTCACACATTTAGACAGAAAGTTTTTCGTTTTTTAAGCAATTTTGGGGGTGGGGTATTGTTGTTTATGTAGCTATTTGGTTGTTTTATCGGACCATCACCATTTTCTAAACATTCGGTATCAGAATTAAGGTCTAACACTTAGTAACAGCTTGTAAAGCCGCTGACCTACTTTCGATAACGTTATGGATGTCAAAGGTCATGTTTAGAATTTAGCTTATGAACGGTAATCTTTTTTTTTTAAATTGCCTCTCTCGCATAATTAACCTTTTTTTTTTTTCTCAATTATTTCAGGGGACAATCGTTATGATGCACATTTTTCAATGACGGGAAGAGGCAGACGTCCGGCTCTGCCACTGATTTCTGTGACAAATCTATTGGCACAGTTCTGTCTTCTGAAGGACTAGGAAAATGCAACATCGGAGCTAGTACGTCTTGTTGTGTAAAGTGTATATATCATATTATTTCCTCTCATTCTCTGATGTTAAAAATCATTAGGCTAATGAAATTATGTAGTTGAAGCTTTCCTGGAAGTCTCTACAGGTTTTGAGTTTATTTGCAATTACAAACATAAAAGACAAATGACATAATCCATGTAAAAGAGAGACTTACAATCTACTGTATAATTAATATAATGATTTAAATGGTAAATGCAGTAAAAATTAATGCCGCAATAAATGCTTAATGATTAACAAAGGGAAAGAAAAAATAATTTGGCCGACATTTTTTTGTATTAATAATAAAATAACACAATCATGTAATTTGTCCTCTTCCCGTCCCTCCCAACAAATTTCTCTCAGGTGACCTCTTGGTTTCTCTGTGCTACATGAACAGAATGTGAGTAAAGGACAGCTACAATACAGGTGCCAGATGTCAGTACAACAAGCCAGTGCCCTGAGAGGAGATTCACTTGAGGAATTTTGATGCAGCTGACCTCAAGTGACAGTGAGTTGGACACGGACTAATATGTAATGTTTCTTTGTTTATAAAAATCAAATTTTAAGCAGTAAAGGTTGTTTCAATCAAGAAAATAACCATCAATTTGAATTGTACAACTCAAATTACATTAATATGGAAGTTTTCAGCTCTATAGCTGCAATATTCATGATTTTATGACAACATTTGGAATTTCGTGAGATTTTTCTTCCGAACTGCAAATTTAGCCTTCGATCCATTTTCACATAATGCAGTTTTATAGTATTCAGTATTTCATGTGGCTCAAAAAAATTAAGCATCAAGTATATATTGCTCTCTTTAAGCTCAATAAATCTTATAGCTTTCCTGTGTGTAGTTTTTGATTTATGAGTGCATAAAAATGCATATTTGCACTTTGCGAGCACAACAATGAGACTTGCTACTGCATCTTTTGTCAATTTTGATGGACCATAATTCATTTAATTGATTTGTTGTACTTCCCATGTTTCTTTTCTGCAATAAGGACTTGTATGACTTTGTACAAAAAGCATTATTGACTTGGTAAGTGTTTGTTGACTGTAGTTATGATTGTGCAAAGTCAGGCAATTTGTTCGGTGCGAAGATGTTTGAAAATTTTTGTAATTCCCCACAATTTTGAAATGCTGTAACTCGGCTGTTTGATGTCCGATTTTTTAAATTTAAAAAGGAAATTTCATGGCTTAAAGAGATCCATTAAGATCTATAAACAAAGACACTGTAAAAACAAAATGAAAAATCAGTTTGTGGTACCTAAATGTATTGTTTATGAATTAACTGTGATGTGATGTATGCGTACAATGTATTAAAATCGATGCTCGTTGGACTCAGAATACCAGGAGTTAGTTACTAAATCAAGTTTGGAAGTTGGCTGGAATATTACTATTAGCCACATATTTATAATATAAAATGCACGATACGCTCTTCTCTGATGAAGGACACTAATTAGTTGGAGTTAAAAGGGAATAAGAACGATGTCACCCATTATGCTAACCAATTGTAAACAAATCTAATCATTGACCTTCAACATGGAATGGAAGCAAGAACCCGCTTCAACACCATGTCACAATGTCAAACTGTCCAGTATTTGTCTTCCTCTATATCTTTTTCCTTCAATCTTACCTGTTGTTATGATATATTCCAGCTTTCTTCTTCTCATAACAGGCCCAAAAAAAGAGGATTGCATCTTTATAACATTAATCAAAACATGTTGAACATTAAAAAAAAACAATAAAATTACATTCATTCCTCTAAACAAGTCCTGAAAATGTAAAATTACTTTACAGTTTTAAAAGAAACAAATATAACATAAACAAAACATTAAATGCTTTCTGAACTCGGTAACCCATAAAAAGGTAACTAAAAATTTACTAGAAGAATATACCGTTTTCCTATACGGCTAATAGTTGCGCAAGGAGCTAGCAACCCCATCATGTACAACGAATTGCCATAGAAACCAGCATGTGAATGCTTAGTGCAGGCTTCCTTGGGGGGAGGGAGTGCAGTGCAAAGAAAAATGATGATACCACTAATATTTGTGATGACTACAGATAACTTTTTCCCACATCAGTAACTGGTACTGCTACAATAGGCACAGAAGTAGCAATTACCAAATGCTGCTGCAATTTTTGAAAGTGCATCAAAAGGAATCTCTTGCTGAATTCAAAGATCGTTAGATTTCCATCAATACAGAACATAAGAAACAAATGTGGATGCCTGACAAATCAATCACAGGACAGTTTATCAATGGACATTAATCAAAATGCAAACATTTACACACATAATTTTACAGGTTGGTAACCCAGAATCCGAAATGTTTGGGGGCGGCCATGTTTCGGTTTTTTTTTTTTCAATTTTAGTATTTCGCCAAAACTTAAGCAGAAAACTTTAGATTTTTGCAATATTTCACTGTTCGGATTCTTGATTAACTAAGATAGTTTGGCCATGTCTGCAGAAAGGGAGAAGATCGGCTACCACGACAAGCATGTGGAACTAACAGCCAGGGATCCAGAGTTTGCTGAGAGGACAACATTAGACAGTCTTTGAAGGACCGAGGACTAGAATGGAACAAGGCCAGGAAGAAGACAGCCAATAGGCTAGTATGGCTCTCTCTTCCAAACCTCTACACCTCACAGCAGAAGAGGAACGACTAAGTAAAGGATTCTGGATTACCGTCTTGTACATGCTACCCTCACATCTGTGGTGAGATCAATGTTAAGTCAGATTATAGCAATACAGATAGTGTCAATAATATGCGGGTGTTTTTCACCAACAGTACTATGGATATTATCCATATTTGTTGATTGTGAGTTACTGATTATGTCCCCATTTTCTGTCATTCACCAAGCTGTAAATATACCAACATGTGTGTAGCCTGTTTTTGCTGGATGTCATCTGTTTGTGAAACGAGTGGCTAAACACTGCACGGGCCACAATCATCATTATTCCCTTTTGGGTCCTTAATGAGCATAAAGCCATCATTGTAGCTGGCCCCCTTCCAGCAAGCTTGCACCATGTTATAGACAAATGATAACCGTCAAAATAAGTCAGACCAGTCTAAAACTTTAAAAGCCACAGGAAGAAATGATTTTTCTAAGGCAACACCTCAAAGAAACTATCTACCTCTGTGTCACGCACACACGGAATTCCAGGGTAGACGAATGTGAGGAAGATTCCAACACAGTGAGATACTCCCCTAGGGAAGTGAAGTGTCAGAGACTTCATTATACTAGTCAAGCTTTACGAGGTAGGGTGACCTATTTTCTTCATTGCTGTCTGTGCCTTCTCTAAATATTGAGCAGATCAGGTACCCATTTACAAGCTGGGTATACTGGTGTGTGAAGCTAAATTTTGAACCCAGTAACCTTGTCATGACAGGCAAGTGTTTTAACTACTCGGATGCTTCCATGGATATTACAATGAGAAAATTACCATCTCCAGACTTTCTTTTCTCTGCTGTTATTGTTCATTTGCCCCTATCAAAGACCTTATGATTGCAACATAAGAGATTTCTTTGTCTGTGTAAAGCAGGGCTTAACCCTTGGATTCTAGGTGGTCCGTTTACAAAAACCTTAAAATAAAAAAGAGGTTTTTTATTATGCTTTCATGTACATTTTTTTCTAAGGGGTTCATAGCCTTCGTTGGACAATCAAAGGGGTCCATGGCACACACAAAAAAGGGTTAAGAAACCCTGTTGTAAAATGTACATTACCTATTTTTGTTTACCCAACCATGGAAATTACAATACAAACAATTTTTTTTAATATACTGAGCACATACAACATCACAAGTAACTTTAACAATTAAAAAAGTTTCTCAAACTCTAGAATTGTAGAATGGAACGTTTTTACAAGGAAGATGAGACAATCTCACACTTGCCAAAGCTGTTAGCTGGATCATCCGATGTTTTAATATCCTTGGTGGCTTCCCATTTCAGACTGGAAAAGAAAACATACATTTTTAAATGATACTATCATAGCTTTAACACATTAACTACCGAATTGAAAAACACACTGTGGCCGAATTAAATTTTTTTCCCATTTTCATCCTGTAGGTGTTTGCACAAAGTAAGCTGTAGTTTTCGTAATTGTTTACAGATTTTTATGAATTACACGTCATTTTAAAGATAAATGAATGTACTATTACAATAATTACCGGTTGTAACTCTAATAAAGGTTGTTGCTATTTAACGGCCCTGCGATGGCCGAGGATTTGCAATATTTTCACAATTATAACTGCTTCCGCCCCATCTCTATCAAAATCAGAATTTCAGTCAATGTGGACACCGTTTTCACTCTTGTCCTCGTGGCTAGATCTATCAGTCAATTGTTGAAACACGTTTCTATCCTATTCAGCCGTTAGACGAGATGTACACACATGTTTTGTAGTCCTATCACTAGTTGCCACGGTAAACAGTTTTACACGATTTGGTAACTAACCCAAAACGCTGAAAAATATGAACATAATATCAATTTTTCAGTGTTCTACAACAACCATGCTTTGGGAATTTGTTTTCCGGTGGCAACTTAAAATCTCGAACCAGATCAGAGAGTGTTTCAGTACATTTTTCATTCGTTTTATTACTAAAATTAGATTGGCGCCCTGAGCGGCTTGCGGTCCAAATGTGATTATTTTGTGAGCCGTTGACAGCGGCTTGCGGTAGTTAATGTGTTAAGGATATACAGGGTGTCCATAAAGTCTCTTTACAATTTAACAAATTTATTACAAAGGCAATAGATGAGATATCTTAATCAGATTTGTTCTATGTACTCAGTGGTTATCAAAGTTTTTAATCACATACCTTTATCGTATTTTATGTACCCTGTTGATGAAAGAGGTACTGTTAAATGAACCCCTAAAAAAATGGCTACTCCTCAAGATAAGGCACAATGTGTATCATGGTTTATTGAAACAAAATCGGATAGGCAGACTCAGCGAAACTACAGAACTAAGTATGGAAGAGATCCACCGATACGTCCATCAAATCGTACATGGCACAAGAAATTTATGGAGACAGGGACAGTGTTGGATAAAGGGAGGAGTGGACGACCAAGAACATCTAAAGAAAACATCGAGCGTGTAAGACAAGCCTTTTATCATTCTCCCACAAAGTCCATCCGTACTGCTGCCAGACAGTTAGAGCTACCACGTTCAACAGTGCACAAAGTCCTACACAAGAACTTGCGATTGTACGTTTACAAAGTGCAACTCTTACAGGCACTCGAGCCAAATGATAAACCAAGACGAAAAGAGTTTGCAGTTAACATGCTGGAACGAATTTCTGAGTATGAAACGTTCCTCACCCGAGTTTGTTTTAGTGATGAGGCAACCAATTCCCTGGCCACCTCGTTCACCAGATATCACTCCCCTGGACTTCTTTCTATGGGGTTATGTTAAAGATATGGGACATCACTGACCTAAAGCAAAAGATCACTGACACCATTGATGAGGCTATGCTACAGCGAACATGGCAAGAAATCGAGTACCGTCTTGATGTGCTTCGTGCAACTAACGGTGCCCATATAGAGGTGTATTAAATGAAGCAAATAAAACTTCAATATCTACTTCTCATTTTGTAATAATTTCCACATATTTGTCTTTTCATTTGCCTTTGTAATAAATTTGTTAAATTGTAAAGAGACTTTATGGACACCCTGTATGTTTAAAATTACATGGATACCGTAAAGCAAATGTTATGTATGTGTTCTTCCATCTGAAATGAATTAGAACAGTTACATTATTGTGCATAATGATTCTTTTTCATGAAATATACTACACAGGAGTTCTTTACCTGCTATCTGTATACCAAGAGAAGTTTTAACTAGGTTACTAGTAGGTCAAGAGAAGTTTTAACTAGGTTACTGGTATCCCAAGAGAAAATTTAACTAGGTTACTGGTATGCCAAGGGAAGTTTTAACTAGGTTACTGGTATGCCAAGAGAAATCTTAACTAGGTTACTGGTATGTCTTGAGTTTTAACTAGGTTACTGGTAAGTGGTATGCTAAGAGAAGTTTTAACTAGGTTTCTGGTATGCCAAGAGAAGTTTTAACTAAGTTACTGGTATGCCAAGAGAAGTCTTAACCCTTTGACTCCGCAATTTTAATTCATGATAGAGTTGTTGTTGTTTAACTAGGGCTGCTAAACTTCCCTGTGGCTTTTCTGCCATTCCGAAACGTGTTGAGTTGATGTCATGAGCTCCAGTTTTTCCAGCTTGGCTTGCATTTAAAGGATTGTCACATCTGGTCCCAAGCTAGGAGTAAGAAGTGCGTGGCATACTGTGCATTCCCCACCATCCAAGGGGCTCTCCAACTATGCAGAGCTAGAATACTGTACTCTGGTTCTGGGCTCTCCCAAGGAATTGTCACGTCCTGCTCGGAGCCACTTCTCAGCTTCCCCTGCCTATCACTGAGTCAAAGTTGAGATCCTTCTGCATGCAGTCAATCAAGTCAAAGCCAAAGAAATACACCTGAGGGCTCAAGTGAATTCTCCAAGCTTAGTGTGCAATGCTGGGTTCTCAACAAATTTCACCACAGGGGGAATCCCTGGAAGTGTGTGGATGATTTCAAGAGTCAATGAGGATGTAATTAGCCTCACACATAGGTTCACGTACATAAATTGTAGCATTGTGCATAGCTGGTGGTCATATGATGACGACTCCAGATATGCCTCTATGCATTCATGATAGAGTAAAAACAACGCTCAGGGCATTGTTTTGGCACAGGTGTCAAATCTGACCAATGCTCTGAGCATTGTTCCAGAGTCAAAGAGTTAACTAGGTTACTGGTATGCCAAGAGAAGTTTTAACTAGGTTACTAGTATACCAGAGAACTTTTATCTAGGTTACTGGAATGCCAAGAGAACTTTTAACTAGGTTACTGGTATGCTAAGACTACTAAGAGAACTTTTAACTAGGTTACTGGTATGCCAAAAGAACTTTTAATTAGGTAACTGGTATGCCAAGAAAGTGTTAGTTTCCAGCTTTTATGTGATGCCTGATGTGAAGAAAGTGATAACAATTTTTTTCTTAATGGCTCTCTGTATGCAGTAGTCTTCAATTTTCAATTTCTTTCTATTAGCACATGCAAAAAATGTGTACTCATTCTTACATCGAAATGGCATGTTTAATTCTTCATTTCTTGCTATCCACATACCTAAAAGAAAGTAACTTCATTTCATACTAATACTATCAGTATACCAAGAAATAACAAATAAAATTCAGTTCATTTAGACTGATGAAAATGAATGTTTTTAAGCAGTCAGAAAAATATCTTGACATAATTAGCTGTCATTAGCTCTTAATTATGTGTATGCCATCATTATCCTTTAGTTGCCCAAGGAGAAGAGGCCGTTAACAAACTCATGCCAAGTTCTCTGTCCTGTGCCATCAGTTTAAAGTCTTTCTTTTTCATTGATTTCATTTCTGTCTGGAGCTCTCTTCTCCGTGCATTTTTCTGCCCCCAGATTTCCCACTGCCTTGTAATGTTATCAACAGGTTACCACCTCAGTATGTGCCCCATGCAGCATGTTCTCAGCCCTTGTTTAACTGGCACTCAATATATTTATATACCGTATTAAAATATCAGATAATAGTTTTAAAAAAACATCTCTGCAGAGGCACAAATAGCAGCACAAAACAGACACACGAGGGAACAAATAATAAAGCATTCAGCAGAAAATATTGCCCGTCCTATCTTTCAATCTAGGTTACAGGATGAAGGAAGGATTATATTATTACATATTACTATCAATAGCAAGTCTAAAGACACTAAAGTAGCATCGCTGATCATAGGTATTACAACACACACTCATTCTTTTATTAAAATGTACTTGGCCTCCTTACAGGAAGTCTCTTCCACCTGGAGGTGGTTTCTGAAGCAATCTGTTTTACATGAAGAGATTGCCAGTCTTGTGCAGAACCTCAAATTAGTCTCTCTCTTTTTTTTTTATGAGCTGCATGAGGGAGCAGCGATCCAATACTTTCTTCATCTCTTAGAGACCCAGTGAACCCCCACATGGTCTTCAACATTAGCATTTCTTCTAACCCATGTGAAAGCAACAAATCTTATAACTTGATACATATATCTAATGCAAATATGAAAAGGTATAGCATATATATGTGTTTTGGTGCCAGACTGTATTGGCTGCATCATTCCTCTGGACCCATCAACTTTGAGAGGCATGCTGCATGGGCAACTGCTTGACCTGTTTACATAAATGCCCAACCTCGTGCCTGCACAGACACCGTCTAAGGGACATGTTGCTGTGGTCAATAATGACTGAAAGGGAGGGATACTATACTATGACTAGAGCAGAGGTCATCCACTGGTCAATCACAATCTATCAGCAGATCTCTTGGTGATGGGGAAAAAGAAAGTAGGTTAGGGAACCTTAGGACTAGCTCTCTCCCAATGGAATTTAAAAG
Source organism: Oreohelix idahoensis (assembly GCA_024509875.1). NCBI lineage: Eukaryota > Metazoa > Mollusca > Gastropoda > Stylommatophora > Oreohelicidae > Oreohelix > Oreohelix idahoensis. Next base: position 313,607 of record JAMPIV010020157.1, on the reverse strand, counting down.
CTGGCTACCCACAGGATTAAAATACTTGTTTGCACATTCTCAGTGAAAATCCATGAGTTCACTAAAATTTGTGAACTACATAAGAAAACAACATGATCTGTGTTGTGTTTATTTTGCCATCTAGGCTATTTTATTTTATGACATGTTTTCTACATGTGCCTGTATGTAAACATTTAAGTTGGATTCATGCATGAAAATTCGCAAGATTTATGAGCTAAGATAAACCATTGTGAATAGGAACACAATTATTGTTTCCTTTACTGAATTGAATGAGAACTGCATGTGTTGAAAGTGCAAGGTAGCCATCACTTTTGCCAAGAAAGGCAATGATGAGAGACATTTTAAAACTGTTCATTCTAGTTTTGATATAGATTGTCTACCTAACTGCAGACTTAATTTTATCAAGGTACATCTTTAGAGAGCTTAGTGTTTCTAATGTGGATGCCAACAGTTCCTGGGTTGCCTACCCCTGCTCTAGTGCATAAACATTTTTACAGCTTAACAAGTTAAATGCAGCAAATATACATATTACTGACATCTTCAACAATTATACAAATTATGAAGAATCTACAACATATACACAACCGAAAGAACAATTACAACACGTGACTATTTAAAATATCCACAACAAATGTACATCTTGCTAGATATTCATCAGTATTTACATCTGACCATGTGAGATTTCTAAGAGATTGCATGCATGTGCTGGAAATTTATAATGCACATGACAACTGCAATGCTCATGGTGCATGTCTTCAATACAAATTTATGTTTAATATGACTACATATATCATTATCTGAGACTTAAGGGTCTTTTATATTTGGACATGCGCCCTAATATAACCGACTAGGTTGAACGGGACGCGCCTCGCCAAAATGAGAAAAAACTTTATAAAAAAATAAATAAATGTTTAATATGACAGCTATTCTGAGACGAGAATGAAGGAGTAATTCTTCACAAGTCATCTCCAATTTCATTTCCATAAGATCTTCATTGCTGAATACAGATAAAGTGTGTAAATTATATCCCACGTACAGATAAAGTGTTTAAATTATATCCCACGTGACATTTACACTACAGGTTCGCAACCTTTTATAAGAAATTCAGAAACTTGAAAAGCTCTGCAAACTTTTTTCATGAATATATATATATTTTTAAGTTTCTTCATTGTCTCGTGGCCCACCATGCTTGCACAGAATGACCCAAACAGAGGTAGTAGCATGGCAAAAAGTTGAGAAAGCTGGAAAATCCAAAACATTACATTTTCATGTATAAATGTAACTTAAAAGTTTACTTCATATGAAAGCAATAGGCTTGTTTTTTCTCACATGGGGTACCCTTGTCTAGCTATATTTTGTGTATATTTATTAGCTTACTTACTTACTTAGTCATTCCCCTACTACCGTGAGGTGTAGAGGTTTGGAAGAGAGAGCGCCAGAGTATCCTATCGGCTGTCTTCCTCCTGGCCTGGTTCCATTCTAGTCCTCGGTCCTTCAAAGATTGTCTAATGTTGTCCTCCCAGCGGACTCTGCATTGTCCTGGGGGTCTGGATCCCTGGCTCTCTGTTTCCCATGCTTGTCGTGGTAGCCGATCTTCTCCCATTCTGCAGACATGGCCAAACCATCTTAGTTGGTTGGGACTGTTCTACTTGGGTCTGCAGGGGGTGGGATTTTAGGCCTTGACGTCTCTTCTTGTTACTTCAACCACCTTCCTCAGATACCTCATTTCTGAGGTTTGGATCTGGCTTTTGTGGGTTGTAGTCATTGCCCATAACTCGCATCCATATGTCAAGACTGGGACATAGGTGGAGCAGTATACAGCCATCTTTGTTTTCTTACCAACCTTTCTCTTGCTTAGGAATCCTCGATTTATGGCCTGAAAAAGTCTCCCAGCTGCTGCTTTTCGAGTGGCCAACTCTGTTTTGATGCCTCTCTTTCGGTCTATAATAGCTCCGAGGTATTTAAAGTGGTCGACCTGCTCCAGGACCTGTTCTCCCAGCTTAATCTGATATCTTCTTTCTTCTCGTGATATCACCATGGATTTTGTTTTAGAGCTGCTTATGACCATCCCTCTCTTCTCCAGCTCTTCCTTCCAGACTTGCAGGTTGGATTGGAGATGTGCCTCTGATTTAGCAATCAGGGCAACATCATCAGCAAATGCCAGCTCTGAAATACAGACCTGTCTCATCTTCCGTACCCCACTGAATACTTTCTAGTTCTCTCCTTACATGCCTTGATGACATTGTCCATGAGGAGTATGAAAAGACAAGGTGACAGGATATCACCTTGTCTTACACCAGTGGTGATCCTGAACTCTTCTGACTTATAGTTTGCTGTCCTCACATAATTTCTGCAAGACTTGTAGAAGCTCTGTATAGCATGAATCAGAGGTGCTGGAATGTTCTTCCTTGCCAAACAGTCCCAAAGTTTGCTCCAGGGGACCCTGTCAAACGCCTTTTCCAGATCTATGAAACAAAGATGGATCTCACTCTTATACTCAAGGGCCTTTTCACTCAGCTGTTTGAGTGTGAAGATTAGGTTTGCGCGGAAACCGCACTGGACCTCATCCAATTGTGGCTCAGCTAGGCGTCGAAGTCTCTGCTCTAGGATTCTAGAGTAGATTTTACCAGGGACACTGAGAAGGGATATGCCTCTATGGTTTCCACATTGTCGATTGTCACCCTTTTTGAAAATTGGTTATGATGGCAATCTCCCAATCCTTTGGTATGGTCTTGTTGCACCACGCTGCCTTATGTCATCTTCACCACCATTGGTTTTCTCTTCTGTGCTAGTGGTTATCATTTCTGATGCTTGACCTTGCTCACCATCCAGGAGTTCTGAGAAATATTCTTTCCATTACTTCCTTCGGGGCAGTAAGCAATTTGCCTTGCTTGTCCTTTATAAATTTGAGAGGGCATTGTTTTTCCTTCCTCATGTTCTTTAGGGTCTTATATAACAATTTCTGGTTTTCTTGCGCATCTTTTTCTAGCTTTTCTCCAAATTCTTCCCAGGACTTCTGTTTTGCTGCTAGCACCTTGTTCTTTGCTTCTGTTCTGAGTGTCACATATTCTCTTTATTTCTCCATTTGTCCTGTTGTGTTTTTAGCTCCTAAGTATTGTTTCCATGCCATTTTCTTCTCTCTTATTTTCTCTTTGACTTCCTCTGTCCACCAAGGTGTCCTTTTTCTCTCGTTTCCTAGTCGGACTTCACCACATGCTTCTGAAGCAGCTGTCTTTATGATGTCCTTGAATTTAAGCCAGAGGGTTTCCAAGTCATCAGGTTGTTCTTCTGTGTTGTTCACCGCTGCAGCACTAAGCCCCTGATATCTGGTCTTAATTTCTGGCTCTCTCTTAATGCTCATTTCTCCCGTTCATTTACTTAGTTTCTTGCGTGATGTTGGGATATTTATTAGCATTAGCAATAAATAAAATAACAACTTTAGCCTGCTGTTTGAAAGGAAAAAAAATCTTTAACCTGATGATTTGAGAAAAATAACGTCTGTAACCTGGTTTTTGAAAACAAATTTATTTCAGCTGGTTTGATCACATGTAACACATTTAATCTTGCATATTCTATTTCAATTAAGGTTATATTTTCACGTACGAGCAAACGTTTTCATTAAAATTTACTCAGAAACCATGTAGAACACAAGGAAGTAATTTAAACCTTCCTAAGAAGTGGATGGCTACATAAACATTTGTTTCATTTAAAGGTTGGTATTCAATGTTTTAACTTCTCCTAGTTTATGGCATTATGTTATAATGTTTAACTGTCCACTGAATGACAGCACAACACCAATGACCATATTACTGGGTAACTTACATAAGGTGCATGCACAATCTGTTGCTGCTGTTGTTGTTGCTGATGGTGATGATGCTGATGTTAGCAGCATTCAAAGTAAAGGACATTTATCATTTGTAAACTAGTTATGATTTGAACAAACAAGAAATACATAATAATTATTTGCACAACACTATAATTTCCATTTTATATACTGCCTTAAGACTTCCTTTTAATCTTGTGCATCAGAAAAGACATCAGTAATATTCTGTCTTTCAGGAACTTTAAACTAAGTTATGACTTTTATATTACAAAAAGAAAAGCAGAATAAACATTCTACATTTTTTCAGACCATGTATAATGTTGACAAGTGAGAAAAGTAGTGGGGGCTGTGTGGATAAGTAAGAACAGCAGCGGAGCTGGAGACTGTGTGGATAAGTAAGAACAGCAGCGGAACTGGAGGGTCGTCTTCATCTAATACCATGCCTGGTGGCACGGGCATTCATGTCTCTCCATAACTTCCTATCTCCAGCCCTGTTTATTAATTCTCTTTTTGACTTCCTTCCATGTCAGAATGTCCAGCATCTTCTCTCTTTGTCATCCTCTCTCTCTCTCTCTCTCTCTTTCCCTCAACCAACTGCGATGCTGGCTGTAACTCTTAAGGAATGTAGGATAATGAACTTATGATGACAGTTATCAAGACAATTGGACTATCTTACATGATGTAGTCAGTTAAGATGCATACCAGATCTCTTCCCTGTTTTTGTGTGGCAATGTTTGTCACTTGGTCTGGCTTTCTGGACCTCAGGGTGTGCTCCTACTTTTATTTCATTCCTGTTGTCTAAGTATGTTTGTAAGTACGTACTGTCATGACTGGGTCAACAATTTTCCCCTTACCCTTTCACTTATAAGGCCAGAACATGACAACGTATACACTGAATTTGAGCTTAGTAAAGCAGACAGTGAGAAAAAAAGGAAACGTATTAGTTCATTTACTCAACAATACAGCTATACTTATGCACACAAAGAAGTCTCACATACATACCGAAGCCTCCTCTATGTACTGGGAGGAGTCATCTTCAAACAGGCCACTCTGCTGCTGGTAATAATGGCCTTGGCCTTGAGGGGTCATAGGAGTGTGAGGTGTTCCAGTCTGAATAAAAAGATGCCACAATAATTGTGTATGTTACTAGGGAAAAAGTCAGTAGGTCCTTCACCATTTATGTTCACTCAAGCTACTTAAGAATTCCTGTAAGTGGAATCCAAGATTACTCTTGGCAGAAATGTAGATAGAAGAGTAGTAAAGCTTCTATCACATGGGAGTCGTCACAAGAATATCAGGTAAGCGAAAACAATGTTGGCTGTCGCTGAGCAGGTTAATTCTGTAACCTGCCGATCACTTTTGTGAAGAATTTAAGCACTTATTTATCAGCTCGTTTAAGCCCCCACCCCTGATTTACTCAGTGGAATTCTCTTATTCAAGTATAGCTCTGTTTAGAGTGTGTGTTTAATAACTTTGACTGAGACAAACATGTAGTACATTTAAAAGATTAAATCGAAGTTAAATTTGTAACATCACAAATAACAAAATTTAATAATCACTTTAGGTTTAACAGTTTGAAAATAATTTAAATAGTTATGGCTAAAGAAAAGCTATCATCCTCGTATTTGGGGATTGTGAAAAGGGTTAAGAAGTTCAGGTGGCAGCATATGTTTGAACTTAGCTGCCAATGACGATTCTGTCTTTTCACACTGATCACTCGTCTCTGGTCAAGGTTGTCGGGTGTAGCTTGTCTCCAAGAAACTTCAAGGAAAGTCTACACGGTGCGTCCTTTGTCTTAAAGCTTAGGCCACTGATCTCGTCTTGTTCCAGAAATAGTACATGCTGGTATCACCAATAAGCCAATCCTGGCTACAGACTTGTCGCACAGATGAATAAAAAAGACGAATCGTTCTCTTACAACATGTGTCTGGGATTTCTTTTAATTTTACAATAGATTGCCCCTTCTGACTCCGTGTTTCTTCAATTTCCTAGTTCCAGTGTTCCTTATTAAAATTTGAAAGAGATTTCCTGTGCTTTATAAGTCTTATCTGGTTCTCCAATAAAAGGTCCGGAGAACAATTAGGAATTATGAATCTAGTTCTTCCTCTGGCGAAGGTCTGATGTTGTCTTGGCGAGTGTGCAAATCACAGAGAAATAAAACTCTGAAATTGTCAGCCTATATTCCCTCCAGTGATATTATGAATCTAATCAGAAAGATCCAATCATTTCAAATCATGCAGATAGGGTGTGATATTTCAAAATATTCCCATGTGAAATAAGGTGCGTGCCTGCAAAGGTCACGTATTACCATATATGGACATCTGATGTCTTGCATACACTCTCACCAACACATTTGTAGACTCATATTGTCTAAAATGTAATAAATCCATGATTACTTTTTAACCAAAGACCGGAAGCAATTATATCACTCTTGTCTGCCCACATGTCACACAGACAGTAATGTCATCTTATCAGCGGTTCAATCTAAACGCGCCGGCGACTATCTTATCTCAGCTCCTCGTAGGCTGGGATGACTGGGTGACATATCTGCAAGGAGTGTCCCAAATGTGATATTTGTCATCTACAGGGTGATTTGATAAAATCACATCTGCTACTTAGCAGAAAAAGAAAGAAAGAAAGAAAAGTCCAATAATTGACAGCACCTAATAGAAATCAGTACCACAAATGTACCAATACTGCCGGAGAGAACCAAAGATCGATAGAGGTCGCCCCGTTTCGTCACACCTCATAACAGTGGACCTAGTTATGAAGTCTCTAAAGCTTGACTCCCCTACGGCAGTACCTGCTACGGAAATACCTTTTACTGAACTTAACACAGATTTTAGTAATAACAAGGCAGGACTTTTCATAAGGTAAAAGTAACAACAACTCATTATTGTGATGAGCACAATACAAAATAAAACTTCTCCAAAACTCATGCATCAGGTTATACATCTTTTCTTCCAATACTACCATTATTGATGTGCCTGTAGTTTTCTGAATTGTTCAACAGTTAAACTACTTCTATTGTACCCTGCAAACATTCAACAATGCTTCCTTAATGTTCATCATTCTCCACATCCTGATATGCCGTCTTTATTCCAACCAAGTGTCTTGACCACTTTACTCATTATGTCTTTATGTAATCCAAAATAAATAGCTGGCACTTCATTGTTTGTTCTTACAGTTCTTCTTCTTCTTATTTGTTCTTGCAAATGATAATTTCTTGTGTTGTATGTTACTATCCTTTGCCAGCATGTCTTGCAAACTGTAATTTTCTGCATCTGTGTTTTCTTTAATGATCATCTCTGGCTTTTACAGCACAAGGCTGGTAAGAAGTTATCACTAATCATTGACCGGCATGCTGACAAGGTGATGTTAATGAAACAATAATTGAGTCAGGACTAGTCATATGTACATAATTCTTGTCCTGAACAGCATACCAAAATAAAATATTCCAGAAAACTAACACACAAGGTAGATATCACATTAAAACATACAGGTGTCATGGCAACCTCACACCCCTAGGATATATTGTGTTCTGATAATGAGAACATTTGACTTAAATACATTAAGTAAAGCATGTCTTACACAGCGACTAATATGACGCTGGCAAACTCATCACATAAAACAAACTGCTACAGAGACCATCACTGGTGCAGGCTTCCAGCAAGAGACCAGCTATAGTGGTAGCTCCATGCTTCAATAGGGAGTGAGAAGGAACATGATGTTAAACTAGGGGTCAGAGTGGCTAAGAGGTATGGTGTCCGCTCGAATTATAAAGGTACCGGGTTCGATTCCCAGTACAGGGAATATAATTATTTCTGGAAATTATTTTTCAAAACCAGTGGTCCTAATGATGTCATACTCCCCCCTGGTCTCCTGGGTAGTGAGATCAGATGTCCAGCCTTCTCGGATAAGGACGAAAAAATAGGAAATCCTGTGTGTAAGTTGTGTACATTAAAAATCCCTCGGCAGTTGGAAATCGTAAAGAGTAGGCCACACGGTCGCTGCCTTGGCAAAATTTAAAAATTAGGAAATCTACCCCCTACAAAGATATCTATAGAATGTGTGATTCCTTTATACACACATTGGGATTCTTGTCAGTGCTACAGAGTTTGTGTTCAGTGCTGAGATCCTCTTATATCATCTAAGGGGGGAGATCTGAGCACTGATGGACTTGTCTGTGTACAATGAAGATAGTCCTTCAAACCAAACGAAAGAGATACAGACTTGTTAGAAATTTGTAGTATCACTTTTCCTGCATCACTTTATAAAATACTAAGTAGTCTCTGTTTTCAAAATATACCAACTGACAACAGGGAACATTTAAAAAAAAAATAAATGTGATCACAATAGTCCAATACACCACTTGTGTGAGCTTTCATGTTTTGTTGACAGCTGAACTGTTAGTTTCACATCTTAAAGGACAGATTTTTAAATCATGGGTTATCTGAAGGTAAACAAATTTTTTTTTTTTTATGTAATGGAGTCAGTTTAACAATACACTAAAAACAAAATGAAAATACTGGATGAGAGGTCACAATAAGTGGGCCTGACAAATATACAGGGAAAAGACAATAATTATGAGAATAAATGCAGGAAACTTGAACTCTGAAGATTGAACTTGAAGAAACATCTCTACAAGATGTAGAATCATGTACATATTTTGGTAGCAATATAGACAAAGTTGGAGGGACAGACAATAATATCAAAATAAGAATATATAAGCTAGAGGAGCTTTCATTGCAAAGGGAAATATATTTACTTATATGGAGATCAAGAGAAATCAAGTCCAAAACGGGACCGAAGACGCAGCAAAAGAGATGAATGCAGTCAGCGTCCCATAGCTTGACTGCTTGCGTCAGGGTCAGCGAACCAGAGCTGACCAAGACCCTACTCCACCTCCAAGTGGTGGTCCTGGAAACAGGCTGCATCACTGCAGTCTGGTCAGGATCGAAGAGGGAAGGCAAACCCGGTCTAAAAAATGCCGTGCGGAAGTCGGATGTGTTGGGCCGAAAGGCGCAAATATCGCAGCTTCGCTGTAAATGGTGACACAACGCAACCAACGTCCTTTTCAGGATGAACGAGGAAGAAGAAGTCCAACACAAAAATCAGAATCTTCAACTCAAATGTCAAGTCAGTCCTACTGAATGGCTCTGAAACATGGAGTCAAGGAAAAACAACTACCAAAAACTTACAGACTTTCATAAATGGGTGCTTGTGTCAAACAGAAGAATTGAAATGGTATGACAAGGCCACCAGCGTGAAACATATGACAAGTGCTAATGGAACAAGTGATGAAAAGAAGATACTGGCGATGGATAGGATACACACTGAAGAAACCTACTGATAGCATTACAACGCAGTCCAGGGTAAAAGAGGCAGAGGTAGACCAAAAAAGACAGAGACGAGAACTGGAGACAGAAGTGACAAAAATGAGGAAGACATGGAAAAACTTGAGCTGACGTCAAGAAACAAGAAAACTTGGCATACGTTTGTTGAAGGCTTTTGCTCCTTGGGGAGCTAAAGGGTATTGATTGAATATACTAGAAAAAAAGATTCTATTGCATCGTTCAATTGTAAAACTGACTCCACTGAAAGTTCCTATATTTTGTTTACTATTATCAGTTATACAGCTAGCCCTATCAGTATCTATGTGAGTTATCTGAACAGTTTCATCATTTCCTTTTTCACCCCTTATGGAGCTTGGAGCCACAACTGTAGCTTGTTACCTTGCAAGAAGCCTGCACCATAGCATTCATGTGTTCTTGCAGCAGTGGTCTGTGTAGCAATTAGTTCTCCACAGTGAGGTGGCCAGCACCTTGCACAACATTTAACTTGCCTCTTATGACATGAATAATCAGGCAGTCGTCCGTGTCTTTCTTCATCTTCTCAGTGACCCCTGGGAACTACATGACCTATATGTTCACGTATCTTATTCTATACTTACTCCTTGGGTCAAGGAAGAGCTCATCAAGTGCTGAGGAGTTATAGCTCTATGATAGGGAGGCTGGTGATGGTGATGCTGTTGCTGCTGGTAATAAAACTGCTGATGATGGTGTTGTTGGTGATGTGACTGAGTGGCTGGGACAGGACTCTCAAACTCACCAATGCTGTTGTCACTTGTCTCACTCAAATGGGGTCTAAGAAGACAACAACTTTTATTGTAAACTTTCTGACTGAACAGGAATAAATAAACATATGACACCTGATTTCTATAACAACAGTAGATAAGATATAACATGACCTAATTATGAGTGGAAAGAATAAGACTTATGCAAATATAAAACCAACCAATAGAAAGCCAAGAGAGACAGATATTAATAAGCTGATGCAGGTCCTCAACCCTTTATTCACAACCATTGGGGCCAGATGTGTTTCGGAATTCCAAATTTTTTAAATTTCAGAACGGTTATACAGTTGACATTCAAAAATCCGGCCATCGATAATCCGGTTCCTTCAGATTTCCGGCATGGATTTCGGAGCGCATTTTTAAATTTACCGCGTTGGCGCGCCACTGTTTTCTGGAGCAGTTTATGTTTTGATGCAGCTGTTGGGTCTTGCTTGCACGTGTTAACAGGCATTCCTGCTCATTCCTTCTCATTTTATCATTTATTTGCTGCTGTTTAGCCCCATTATGGATTCAGCAAATAAAAGAAGTGGTGTAAAACGTAAACATCGTGCATTGTCGATCGCAGATAAAGTGTACAGGTAGTCATTTTCTGTTAAATATATACAGAATAATAATAATAATAATAAATTCTTTAAGCACCAAACACGGCGCATAAGGCAGAAACCAGTTCTCTCCAGGTTGTTCGTTGTGACGCCACTCCTCTTAGCTCTTGCACATTATTTAGGCCCAACGTTCTTCCTTCTCTTATTATTGTTCTTCTGAGTGTTTCTTTTGGTCTTCCTTTTTTCCTCTTACCCTCAGGAACCCAAGTGAGCGCCTGTAGTGGTATTCTGTTGTTTTGCATTCGTAGGACATGACCGATATATGACCATCGTCTTTTCCTTATATAGTCGGAGACATATTTCTGCCTAGAGTCTTCTCTTATTTGTCGATTAGTCTTGAATTCTTTCCAACTGATGTTCATGAGTTTTCTAAGACATTTGTTCTCGAATGTATTCAGCTTGTTCTCCAATGATTTTGTTATTTTCCAACTCTCACAGCCGTATGTTAACACTGAGATAACATTTGAATTAAACAGACAAAGCTTGGTATGTATATTCAATGATCGTAATTTCCAAATGTTAGATAATCTATTGAAGGCGCTAGCTGCCAAAGCAATTCTAGTATGGATTTCTCTTGTTGTGTCACCATACTGAGTCATTTTACTGCCTAAATAATTGAAACTTTCAACTTTCTGTAGTTTTTCCCCGTTCAAGATGATATCAAAGGTCTCGTTAGAAAAGTTCATAGCTTTAGTTTTAGAGGCATTTATTTGGAGACCTATTTTAACCGAGAGATGACACAAATTATTTATTGCTTCTTGGGATTGTCTTGGTGTTGAACTTAAGAATGCTACATCATCTGCGAAATCCAGGTCCCCCAGGAATTTTGCATTTGTCCATTTTATACCTAATTGTTCATTGTGGGTATAGTTTCTCATAACCCAATCAATAGCTATTCCAAAAAGTAGTGGTGACATAATACAGCCTTGTTTCACCCCTGTTTCTACTGTAAACCATTCTGTATTCCCTTTATTTGTTCTAACACAACATCTTGCATTGTCATATAGCGCTTTGATTATATTCACATATTTTGTTGGAAAACCATAGATTGTAAGTATCTTCCACAATGATGGGCGGTGTAGACTATCAAAGGCTTTTTGAAAATCGACGAAGGTGATAATAAGTGGCGATTGCCTTTCCACTGATTCTTCTATAATTGTTCTTAGTGTGAATATTTGATCAATACATGATCGTTTCGGCCTGAAACCCGCTTGTTCTTCTCTGATCTTTTCGTCAGCATGCAATTTAAGTCTTTCTAACATCATGCAACATAATAATTTTCCAGGTACTGATAATAGAGATATACCACGCCAGTTATTACAGTCTGATAGATCACCTTTCTTCAGTAACTTTACAATAATACTGTCTTTCCATTGTTGTAGTGGTTGTTCTTCTCTCCATACTTCATTTATAATATCTAAAATTCTCAAGAGGTTGTTGTCATTAACTGCTTTAATCATTTCCCCTGAAATTTCGTCAACTCCAGCAGCTTCAAAATTTTTAAATCTTTTAACGGCTTGTTTGATCTCGTCCAGCGTGAATTCATAGCAAGTTATTGGCAAGGTGGTTGTGGGTGTTTCATTATTAAAATCAGGTGTTACTGTTGGTGGTGGTCTGTTTAGCACCTCCATGAAGTGCTCAGCCCATCTCTTCATTTGTTCTTTTTCTGTTGGTATTGAATTCCCTAATTTACCTTTAACAGGTGTTTCCATAGCAGTAGGCTGGTGACATAGTTGTTTTGTAATTTGATAAAGGCACCTACTATTACCAGTTCTTGCAGCATTTTCAGCTTCTACGGCCAGTTCATTGATGAAATGTCTTTTATCTCTTCGAGTTTTTGTCTTCACTTCTTTATTTAACAAGTTATAAGTTAGTTTGCAAGATTCAACTGCATTATGTGTACTTGCCGCTAGTAGTTTAAGTTTTGCTGTTTTCCTTTCTTGTATTTTATCCCAAGTATCTTCTCTCATCCATTTTTTCTTTTTATGTACTATGTATCTGGTGGTCGCTACTGCTGCTTCTGTCATTGCTGTTCTCAGTTGTTCCCATTTAGTATCGATTGTCTTGGTGGTGATATCGTTGTCAATTTTGCCTAAAGCATCGAAATAGTTGTTCATTTTGACATTATATTCCCCCTTTATATCATTTGATTGCAGTCTGTGTACATCTATTCTTCTATTTTTATTCTGTTGGTATAACTTCTTCAGTTTAATTCTCAGTTTAGGTATGCAGAGGTTATGATCGCTTCCGATCTCTGCACCTCTGTATGCTCTGACGTTTTGAACTGATGAGCGAAATTTTGCGCTTATGCAGAAGTGATCTATCTGGTTCTTAGTTCTGCCATCAGGTGAATTCCATGTTATCTTGTGGATATTCTTATGTGGAAAGATGGTGTCTGCCACAACAAGGTTTGATATTTCACAAAGTTCTAGAAGTCTTTCGCCATTTTGATTCATACAGCCTATGCCATGAGTACCGAGATATCTTTGTACTCCATCGTTGTTGTCACCTACTTTGGCATTAAAATCGCCCATGACTGCTATTATGTCATGCTTGGGTATTGTGTTGATGGTACTTAGAAATGCTTCATAGAAGTCATCTTTTGTGGTATCAAAAGCGTCGTTAGTTGGTGCATAACATTGTACAATTGAGAGCTTGAAAAATCTTGTCTGAAATCTAGCTAATATTAGCCTCTCATTAATAGGTACCCAGCTGATAAGCGATGCTGCTGCTTTCTGTGTCATTAAGATGGCTACTCCCTCTGTGTGACAATTATCATTACTACCAGAGTATATAATTTGCTTTTTTTCTTCTGAAATATATTTTATGCCCTTCCCCGTCCATCTACACTCGCTGACACCCAATAAGTCCAACTTATAATTATCCAATAACCATAAAAAATCCGGCATTTTCAAAAATCCGGCACTCCTCAGGTCCGGAGGTTGCCGGATTTTTGAATGTCTACTGTACAATATTTCAACTATATATTACTGTAATGCCTAACAGAGTCTATGGCAGCATCCCATAAGCAAAAACATTAATATTTATAACATTCCTCTCTCCACATGTAAGCCTACCTTGCCGTGGTTGGAGAGCTTGAGCGCCTCAATGATCCCGGGAGCTATGCCGGCGGGAGTTTTACTCCTGGCAGGGTCACCCAAGCCGGACAGGTCCTGGGTGAGGGGCCAGACTAAATGGGCTGAGGAGTGGGTGGAACCCTATAGGTGTAGATGCAGAACCCACCGGCGAGTGGTACATGCTCTGGTCTGCACCAATCCACCCCCACTTCATGGGTTAAATGCTTTCTTGCCTCATTCTTCACTGTTTGTCGTCTATCACGCCCATGGCGACCGTTGCCTCAATTGGCTGTGTGTGGTGTACCCGGAAACGGGGCCTCCCAGTACTGAGGCAAAGTTAAGTCCCCGATGTCACTTATCGGTGCAGAATTGAGAGAGATGGCTGAGCATCACAATCCCTCCTGTGTTGCAGCATGATGAGAACCCAGCATTGCACACTGAGCTTGGGGGGATCACTTGGGCACCAGACTTAATACTGGCTCTTGACTGGATGGCCGCATGCAGGAGATTTCTACAATGGAGGGTTGGCAGGTGGTGGGTATCGGGAAGTGGCTCTGTGCAGGACGTGAGGATTCCTTGGGAGAGCCCCGAACCAGAGCACAGCATTGTGCAAGCTCTGCATAGTTGGAGAGCCCCCTGGATGACGGGGAATGCACAGTGTGCTACCCCACCTATCCCCAACTGCTAACTTAGAACCAGAAGTGGGGTCCTCTGTATGCGTGCCAGGCCAGGATAAAATGCCTGGGAAAGAGACTGGAGCTCAGAACTCCCTAACTCAAAGTTGCAGGATGGCAGAAAAGCCACGGGAAAGACAGGGCTATTTTGAAGATAACGCAACCATATTTTCACCATACGAGCTCGGACGCCGCCTCGGTAAACAAGGTCCGCGCAGAGCAGTGACACCCCCAGGCTGCTTGCGAATAGTCTACTACTGGGAACATAAACAGATTAGGGATGAGCCCACTCTCCCGTTGAACAGGTGCTAAAGTCGTAGATACTGGGCCAGAAGGCGCACCGGAAACCACAGTATCATGCAACTCGCTTTTTTTTTTTTCTATGGAGAGTACACCGTCAAATAAATCTCGTTCTGGTGCTCGCCCTGTGGAGCTCCACCAGGCAGGTGCAGTGCCGGGCTCTGAGCCTCGACAGAGCCCACCCTCAGCTACTGGAGGACCCTCTAGACCGTCTTGTGGAGTCAACAGACGGCGGAGGAGAACTACTGACCAAAACAAAACAGAAAAAGAGAAACCCAGAGTGCCACTTGTCATGATGCACTGGAATGCAGAGGGAGTGAACAGCAAGCAGGCTGGATACAGCAAAAAGACAGAGCTGGAAAACATCTTGTATGAGAAGCAAGTCAGTGTTTGCTGTATCCAAGAGACACTTGAAAGCAGATCAAACCTTTAAAATAAGGGGATATCAATGCTTCAGATCCGACAGACAAGATAGACGAAAAGGAGGAGTACTTACTCTTGTAAGGAATAACATTCCTGCACACGAAAGGAAAACCTTCATGGATGGAGCAGAATATCAGCTGCTGCAGATAAAGGTAGACAAGATGGAAATAGAACTCCTGAACTATTACTGTCCGAACAACAAACCCCTGAGTCTCAGCTCTATACAGGTACCAGCCACCAACTTTATAGCAGTTGGAGACTTTAATAGCCACTCCCAGAGCTGGGGCTATAACCATCTGGATCACAGAGGTGAAGAGGTTGAAACTTGGCAAGATGATCACTCCCTAATCCTAGTCAATAATGCCACAGATACTCCTACCTTCTACTCCAGAGGATGGCACACAACCTCAACACCAGATCTTGCCTTCTCCACACCAGATATAGCTGGATCTATTAGTAGAGAAGTAGGAGACCAACTAGGGGGAAGCGACCATCGCCCAATCTTTCTTACTGTCCAGAGTGCAACTCTCAGTACAGGCCCAGCCATTACAAGATGGAACTACAAAAAAGCCAACTGGGGTTTATTCTGGCATCAGGTGAACACGCTGCTGTCTACCCTCAAGGTACAGAACAGAGACATTAATGAAGTGGTAAAAGACTTCAACAGATGCATACTACAAGCTGCAAAAGAAACCATTCCCAAAGGATGCCGGCGTAACTACATACCATACTGGTCCAGCACACTCCAAGAACGTCAGGAAGCTATGGACAAGGCTAGAAAGGACGCAGAGTCTCAGCCTTCACTTGAAACTCACAACAAATGGAAAAAAGGCTGTAGCAGAGTTTCAGAGAACAAAGCTAGAAGAAAAGCGGAAAAGCTGGAGAACTAAAACGGCATCGCTGAACCTTGAGAAAGACGGCAGGAAACTTTGGAGATTAGTCAAGTCTCTAAATGAAGAGCATTCCTCACCAAGGCAGACTATCACATTGGATGAAGGTGGCAAACTTTTCAGAGGAAAACAAGCTGCAGACTTGTTTGCTAGAAGATACAGTTCAGAAAGCAACTTACCCATTAACATAGACCATCAGAGAGAGATAAGAAAAGAAATACTGGCAACCATGGGACAGACAGATACTCCTGCCCCAATGAGGGAACCCATCACACTAGGAGAACTACAGAAGGCTATTTCCAAGCTTAAGTTTCAAAAGTCACCCGGCCCAGACAAAATCAGCAACGAAATGCTAGTAAATCTGAGCTCAGCAGCAAAGACAAAACTGCTTGAGATATTCAACCACAGCTGGTTGAAAGGAACGGTACCCCAAGTATGGAGAGAAGCCATCACAATACCCATACTAAAGAAAGGGAAATGTAAGACCGAGGCTGCAAGTTACCGGCCAATCAGTCTCACAAGCTGTGTTGGGAAGACTATGGAGCGAATAGTCAACCACAGATTGAAATGGTATTTAGAGTCTGAGCAGATCCTGGTGCCGGAACAAGCTGGATTTAGAGAATGCTACAGTATAGAAGACCAAGTTACTTACTTGTCTCAAGCAATAGAAGATGCCTTCCAGGAGAAGAAAAAGGTCCTAACGATCTGGGTCGACTTCAAGCAGGCCTTTGACAAGGTGTGGAAAGATGGCCTCATTGCAAAACTTAGGAGAAGTGGAATCCAAGGCAACATGATGAAATGGATCCAGTCATACTTGCATAACAGGAGAACTAGAGTCACTCTTGACGGTCTGCAGAGCAGAAAAGTGTTGCTCCATCAGGGGGTACCTCAAGGAGGAGTAATTTCCCCAACACTCTTCCTTGTTTACATCAATGACCTGGTGAAAGATCTCCCTGCAGGAGTTAAAGCTGCCTTATATGCAGATGACCTAGTACTCTGGTGCGCTGATGAAAATGTCACCACAGCAAATTATAGAATGCAGCGGGCAGCAGACATGCTAGTGTCATGGGCAGAGAAATGGCTTATCACAATAAACACAGACAAAACCTCCACAACACTGTTCTCCCTCGCCCCCAAGGACAAATCAGCTAACATACACCTAGGGACAACCGTGATCAAGGAAGAAAGCTACCCCACCTATCTTGGGGTGACATTTGACCAAAGGCTTACATGGAATAAGCATATTGAAAATGCAGAAGGAAAGGCCCGAAGACGACTAGGCATACTCAGAAAATTAGCAGGTACCAACTGGGGAGCAAATGAACGAAATCTAAAGAAGATGTATAATGGAGTAATAAGACCACACTTAGAGTTTAGCTCAGCAGCATGGTCATCAGCTGCTAACTCACATCTGCAGTCTTTGGACAAGGTGCAAAATCAAGCTCTCAGGCTCATTACAGGAGCCATGAAAACTACACCAATAACAGAGATGCAGAAGGTTGCTGGATTACAGACATTGTCCCATAGAAGAGACACAAAAACCATGATCCAGATGGAAAAGTACAACAGTATGCCAATGCACCCAATGAAGGCAAGACTAGATGATCTGGCATTGGGACGTCTAAAGCGTAGCAGCTTGGTGCATCGGGGGAAAAGACTTATAAGACAGCATCAAGAAGACCTATCCATGAAGACAACACCACTGAAGCCCACCCTATACCCTGTACCATGGGAGCAGGCCAGCAGTGCCCTCCAAATTAATACAACAGTCAGTGGTCTCACAAGTGGATGTGAGTATAATGATCTGCAAAAACGAACTGCTACATTGAGTATGATCCAAGAAAGCTATCCCGATCAATCATGGATACATGCCTATACAGATGGATCAGCAACTAATGCTGTTAGGAATGGAGGTGCCGGTATCTTTATCTCATATCCTGACAACCACTATGAGACTAGGCACATTCCCACTGGTAAATTCTGTTCCAACTATACAGCTGAGGTTCAAGCTCTAGAGCAAGCTGCAAATATGATTTATAACACCAACTCTGACTGCCACCAGGTAGTCATCCTCACAGATGCACTGTCTGTCCTGCAAGCTCTCAAGGGTGGTAAACTCCCGCATCTGAGAAATGAACTAAACAAGGTAGCTGCCAAAAAGAGAACCATACTTCAGTGGGTACCATCTCATTGTGGTGTACCCGGAAATGAAAAGGCAGATAAACTTGCAAAAAAGGGAGGAGAATGTGAACAAGAAGATAATGAAGTCACATACTTTGAGAAAAAGAGAGCTATCCAGACTATCAGAAGAGAACAGAACCAACCCAAAGACGACTATCACACTCTCGACCGGCAGGGACAGACAACTATTTTTCGACTCAGGACAGGGCATAACAAACTGAATAAACACATGCACAAGCTACGATTGTCTGCTTCACCACTGTGCACATGTGGATTAAACGAACAAACTGCTGAGCATGTTCTACAGGACTGTCCTCTGTATGACCAGTTAAGAAAGATATACTGGCCCAATGACTCAACACTAAACTCAAAGCTATATGGAGTTAAAGAGGAACTTCAAACAACAGTCTTTTTAAATTTTAGGAAAGTCACAAATGTACAATTCTCTAACATCTAATATTTGAAAATTTCACCCTTTCATGGCTGTCATAATGTGGCAACAAAGACAATGTAAAATGTAACTATATAATATTGTCTGGTTTACTGTAATACAGTGGTTTATCTATAATAGAATGTAAGTATCTAGTCTATACAACTGATGTCTCACAACCGTTTGGGTCATGTCCTGCACATGAATGATGCTCCATGAAAACAGCTTTTAGTTTTCACAGCTTTTTGAATTTCAGATAAGGGTTGAGGACCAGTAAGAGCAAATTAAAACAAGAGAAGACTTGTTCACAATCCTCTGTAGTATGTTAATTACAGATTAAAGATTACAAAGATAATGAATTGAGAACTTAACAACCCAATAGAGACTTCTGCTTGCCCCCAGGGGCAAAACAGTGTTCTTGAGGTCCTTCTTCTTCGTACACTCTCAGACGTCCACTTGAATGTTTTCAAAGAAAGCAGTAGTCAGTTTGGGGCAATTTGAATCTCCGTAGAGCTTTTCCACAAATGGTACTGGTGTCGGCTGTGACGTATAATGGAAAAAGAGCCTACAGTAATCTGACAGTCTTTTGTGACCTCGTAGCATTCTAGGATTTGCTAGCAAAACCATGCATTTACAGCCTGTGTCTACTCACTTTTTCATCACGCCTCTTTTCTTTGAACACAAGCAAACTAAGTGTTTACAAACTTTCATGACCTGCCCATCATAACAGGTAGTGAATCAGGTTTGTTTACCTCGTCTCATCACGCGAGCTTATCTGTCAATCATACGATACCTGACAGACCGCACGTGAATAACACAGAATCTTTTGAAGTTCATACTCAGAAAAAGTCAGAAACCCCTGGGCTCTTTGATCTTCAGAAGTGGGCATTTGTACAGAGAAGACCCATTAGACGTAAGAATTCTTCTGATGTCGGTCAGCAACGCTAGACGGAAGACCGATCATAAGCCTTTATCTGGGAACTCTGTTCTGATTCTCCGTTACTCACACAATAGTGCGAAAAGTAACATCATCTATAGATCAGAGAAACATAATGATATATAAACTGTATTTTCTTAAACCTGCTATCAGTTGTCACTCAGAATTTTTGGATAGTCTAAGCATGTAGTTCTATAACCATTGTGGAAAATGTGTTGATAGCATTTGTGGGGATTTTCATTCTGAGTTTCTGACCTGATCAAGGGTGTCCAGCGGTCTTTTTTTTTTTTTTTTTTTCTTTTACTGATTGGTTAATGCTGTCTTTTTCTTCGCTTGTGCGTCACCAATTTCATTGGTGAGCAAGTATTTGCCAACGATACACGAGAAACATTTTAACTTGTAAATTTAACTGGACTTACCAAACCCAGCAATATTTTTCAATTTTATCAGCCCACTGGGGTGTGAAAAAAAAAATAACATTTATTCCCGACTTCTGACAGTCGTATTCAAGCGTAGCATCCAGAATTTACGCTGTTTCCGAATCGGCACTCTACCATAGAGCCAGCCGATAGGATTATCATCATTTATCAATTGTAACATTTTTAGCAAACAGATGTTTCCCAATACTGGAAGTATTTTAATCTTTTAACTGTGAACCCCAAGATCACATTTCTACATCAACTATTGGCGGTGACATTTTGTTCATCCAGGAAAAACTCAGACCAGATTCGGCGTTCACCTCACTAGTCTTTATTTGTTAGAGGATGGACTGGGGCCAATTTGGGAAATAAACCTGACATTTTATATAGTCAGGAAAAATTGTAATTCCAAGGGATATCACCAAGAGTAGGTAAGAGTGATTGAGTGGCCACTGTATGAAAGAGAGAGTGAATTTTTTTTTGTTACAGGGAGTTTACCAAAATTGGATTTGCTTAAACTTGTTAACTTTACTGGGTAGCCTATAGTAGGAACTTGTTTACTTTACTGTCTACTCTGTAACATAGTGCAAATCTTCGACCTTTGGGTTATTAACTTTTTGGGTTCTTTTCTCCATAAGGGGAGGGCGCATTTATTCTGCTATTTCATATGTATGTAACTCTGATTTTTTTTTATTTGATCTTTCCTTAGATATTTGATGTTGTCAAGTTTAAATGATAATAAACAACAAAAGAAACTTAACTTTGTGTTTTGGTCAGACCCATACCCAATTAACCGTAGTTTTTTCACGTTTGTGTCTTGTTGTCACATAGCTGTGTGTGTGTGTAGTTAAACTTATATTTATATGTATGAGGAGGGCAAGGTTGTCTTGTACTAACTTATAGTCGTATAGATAAGTTGGAATAGAGAAACTTACTCATTCCAGAGACATATCTTCTCCTTAAGCTATCACCCTTGAAATATATTTCTCACATACCTATCACCATCCACTCTACTCAAAAGGGACAAAAATAACTCACAACCTATCTGTATGACATCGGCCATATGCGGTTTCTCTGTTCCGCATATGTTGGGCAACTTTGAAGCAGATGTTCAGCAGTCATTTTATGAGTACCACAGTTACACTGGTCGGTAGTTACTATCTTCAGCTTGTTGAATAGATGATATCTCAATCTGTTGTGGCCAGTGCAGAGTATGAAGATTACCACTTGTTCTCTTCTGTTGAGCTGGTAGTATGCATCATTTTGTGTGTGACCTGGATGCTCTACATCCCATTTGTTTCTGTATCTGATTCTGATAAAACTCTTTGCCTCCTCGAAAGTTACGCATGCATCAGGTTGAGGTAGATTTCCACCTCCCTTTGGCAGTCTGTCAGCCTCTTCATTGCCGGTGATGTTACAAAGAGATGTTTCATTGGATCACAACACTTATTAATCGTTGATATAGTTTGTGGAGCACTATTCTGAGGTCATCTAGGTCTGCATTATTTTGGCTTTTCAACACTGCAATTACTGACTGCACCGGTAAAGAAAGCAACTTGTCTCTCTGTGCTTTCCTCTGTCATTAAAACCTCTGCTGCAGTTTTCAAGGCCTCTGTCTATGCTCTGAAGTTACTTGAGAATTTTCCTGTTGCCACTGACAGCTTTTTTTGTGCACCAGTGCTTAAGGTCAGAAAGACACCTCCACCTCCATTTTCTGTTGCATTTGTTGCTGATCCATCTGTGTATGCATGTGTCCAGGTGTTGCATGGGTAATGGGTGGAATAGCAGTATCAATGTTGGGAAATGGTAGAACCACAAAGGAAGAACTGTACGTCAGTGAAAAAATTAGCAGTACCGGTACTGTTGTGTGATACAAGCAACAATATAAATACATGTGTTCTGTCCTCTGTACTCCAGCCAGAAGTGGTGGAACCGTTTACACATTTTACTAAAGCTGTAGAAGCCTTTTGCTCTTGGCAGGTTAAACTAAGCTGAACAGGTAATTGAGAAGAAATCTCACAAAATGAGCACAGTGGTCCTCCAAGTCAGAGGATTTGGTCAGGGTCGACAACACTGGCCCAGGAGAAACACCGTTATAGAAATGACAACCAAAGTGCAACAATAACCACATGTCAAAGTCTGAAATAATCCTCAACAGGGAGGCTCATGACATAGGCACAGCTGAAGAAGTTTGTCTAAAACTGAAAACAGTGGAGAGTAAATTTAGGACGAACTTACATGGCTGGTGTGCGTCCGTTAGACCTTATTAAATTTAACAAATTACGTGGCTGGTGTGTGTCTGTTAGATCTTACTGAATTTAAGTTGCTGGTGTGTGTCTGTTAGATCTTATTGAATTTAAGAACTTAAGTGGCTGGTGTTTGCCTGGTAAATCTTATTGAATTTAAGAAGTAACATGGCTGGTGTGTGTCTGTTAGATCTTATTGAATTTAAGAACTTACGTGGCTGGTGTGTGCCTGTTAAATCTTATTGAATTTAAGAACTTACGTGGCTGGTGTGTGCCTGTTAGATCTTATTGAATTTAAGAACTTACGTGGCTGGTGTGTTCCTGTTGCGGTCAGATCTCCTCAAGTTCTGTTGTTCCGGCCCCTGGTGTTGAGCTTGTTTCTTCCTCCAGCCTCCTTGTGGCCCTCTGGCACTGCAGTGAGGGTGAGGGATTAGCAGGAGAAAAGTAAGAAGGGTAAGGATTGTTGTGTATCATCCCCATAATTTGAAGCAGCATCAGTTGTTTTTTTGTGTGTGGAATACTAAGTGATTAATTATCTAATGTGTTGCAATGTAACTAAACTGGTACCATATCAGCATCTGAGATACTGGTTTTACAAGAAAAGTCTATTAGTTATTTTCAAATGCCTTTAAAATACTTTCTGACATGTGACCACACCAAATAAAGATGTAGCTTAAAAATATGGCATCCAAAAATCTGTATTGTTCTAGGTATCATAGTTTATTTTCTTAAGTCAGATATGCTAAGAAATTATCCATTTCACTGTCTCGCATCTGATGTAACAATGATCTTATATGTTGTAGATAGCCACTTTGACCATTATGATGATAAGAAACTCTATACAGAGCGATACAACAGGAGGCAATCTGATCATCAGAAGTGTACCCCCCATTGATCATGTGTTTTGGCCCCTTAATCTCCTTTAAACTCTAAGAAGAAGGGGGGGGGGAGGTGTGTGTGCCCCACTTGGGTCATGACTCCCAAGTGTCAGCTTCCTGTTGCCAAGCACAGAAAATTTAACCCTCTCCACCTTGGTTGCAGCTTTTAACTGTTTTTCTGCCAGCTGGAGGCAATTGTGAAAGTAACCGTTATTTTTCTCTAATGCAATCAGGTAAAAAAAAGGCAAGTCTTTATCCAAGTTTTGTTTCACTGTATGTATCTATCACTTTTTTACTCAGAAGTTAATTATTTAAATGCCAAGATAAACTGTCCATGTACATCCAAAGATGTTTCAATTATCAATTAATATAATGTATGACATTACTTCACTTATTTTTGTTATGGGTTTTATAAACTGACAAGTGGTTGTTTTAACATAACAAATCTGACAGAGTATTAAGCTTATTCTTATAAGTTTATGCATGACAAAGTCAGTCACATTTTCAACTGAAAGAAAACTTTCACTTGTTGTTCTAAAGCAATAACACTTCTTCTAGTACTGTAGGAGATCATGTCTCTCCACAACTTCCTGTCTGCAGTACAAAGATTCAATGTGCTACCAGACTTGAATGAATGTAACTTTACATACTTTTCACTGACTCCATGTGTCATCATCTTCTTTGGTCCTTGGCTGTTAACTGACAAAACAATCAGTGACCATCACGCCTGGTGGCATCTTGTAGGGCAGCAACAAACTGTCTGTTTGTTGCCCCAGCTCTGGTTCATGCTTAGCATCTCCACCTCCACAGTTCTACACCAGGTAGCTTTTGGCCGGCCTTGCTTTCGCTTTCCTTCTGGAGTCCTTTGCATGGCTGTTCTGGTGATGGTGTCAGGGTCTCTTCTGAGGATGTGGCCAACCCAATTCCAGTGTATACCCACTATGATGGTGCGCATGTCATCTTTGTGGCTCCAAGCTATCAGTTCTTGGTTGGTGATGGTGTTCAGCCAGAAAACACAAACAATTGTGTGTGTAAGTTTGGACATTTCCTTTTGTTACTCTCCAGCATTCTGCACTGTACAGAAATTATGCAGATCTCGTCCATGTGTCATCACAGACACTAATCGATCTAAACTTCAACAGACTTCAAGTGCCTTAGACCTGAGGGATTCTAACTTTATAGACTTCTTACAGACTCCATCAGACCTGATTGAATCTAAATTTACACACTTTTTACAGACTCCATCTGCCATCAGAGACACTGACTGATCTAAACTTCAATGACTCCTTGTGTCATCAGAGACACTGACTGTTCTAAACTTCAATGACTCAATGTGCCTTCATAGACACTGACTGATCTAAACTTCAATGACTCAATGTGCCTTCATAGACACTGACTGATCTAAACTTCAATGACTCAATGTGCATTCATAGACACTGACTGATCTAAACTTCACTGACTCCAGGTGCTGTCACTGACAATGGCCTGGCAGAAACTGGTCTCACTACATAGATCAGGGGTGTCAAACTCACGGCATGATACTCTCTTCAATACGGCCCGCCACATTGCTGCAATTAAGTCACTTTCCTGGGCCTGCGAAGCAGTATGACTCGGAAAAAGTTTTTAGTAAATTATGAGTTATATATATATAAATATGAAATGATGCAACTAATTTGAATGTTTAGGGTACAGCCCTCTCAACATCATTATGTCCCTTTGCGGCCCCACATGAGAACTGAGTTTGACGCCCCTGACATAGATGCTCTATCTTGAGATGGGCTTCATGTGCCAAAGCAGACAATGAAATCTAACTTCAAAAGTTTCAAATACCACAGACACTTCTTCTTTGTACACCAGCTCACTGTGGAGCAATAGCTTTTACCGATCTCAAGCTGTTCATCTTGTTCTAGGTTTCAACAGTTCTTACTGTGCCTTCTTTATGTTTCTCTTCAGACCTTTTCTGCTTGTGTTTTACATTATATTTTTTATTTGGGGCAGTTTGGAGAAGAAAGAGCATTCTGTGATGTGTGCCTAGAACAAGACTGACTTGTGATGTCTTTAGACAGTGACTGGATTTGAACATCCAAAAATTATTATAACTCTTGGCTTTCTGTTCATTTCTGCTGTTCTCCATGTTTCCCAGACTAACAATGGCAGCATTTAAGTTTAAAAATTATGTTTGTGTTGAACGCGATCTCCTGATTTTTTCATTTCAAAATGCAAGGAAAGCCTTTCTTCCCTTCTGCATTCTAACTCTGATACACATGCCCTTCTCCAGTTTTGTCTACGCTGTTCCAAGATATGAGTTCACAACCTTCCAGGGGTGTTCTTCAATCTGGCTTCAATTTGCTGGATTTACTCTCAGGGTTTTTGTCTTTTCTCTGTCATTTTTATGCCAAAGTTATAGCCGCATCTGAAGCAGTATTCTCATTTCATCTTGCATCTAGCTTCAGTTATGGGATTGTCTCCAGGTTTTTCATTAAAGTGCACTGAATTCAATTTATGATATCTGATTATATTTTCAAAACTCACTCAACGGCCAGTATGAAAAGGAATGGCAACAAGAGACATCCCTGATCAATAAAACTGAAGTGATTGAGGCCTTGTGTGTTAAGACAACCACTAGTCTCCTTTTTATGGAACATATGGTTTGAACTGTTGCTTCCCATAAATTTGTATTTTAGGCTCTCTTCTTTGGTGTCATCCATAAAGTTCTGGTTGCTTTATTTCATCTTCTACAACTTTTCTATAGGTTCTCTTTGGCCTTTCCACTCTTCATTTCCCTAAGGGTTCCACATGACATATCTGATTACACTTTCTGACTGTATCTACCAAATAGCAATGACATTCAATACTTCAAGTGCTAAAACAGACAGAAAATGAATCTAAACTTCATGACTATGTGCTAACAGATAACAAAGGCACTGGCCGGAAACTCTGGTAATCTGGTGACCTAAGTCCAACTCTGCCCCATGTAGTTCCTGGGGAGGAGGTCTATGATGAGACAAAGAAAGAACAGGTCAACTACTTCCTGAGGTCTATTGTACCAGGTGACTAATATGAGGCTGGCAGCCTCTTCATGTAAAACAAATTGCCACAGAAACCACCGCTACATGAACATGTGAACATTTGTTGCTTGCTTCCTGCAAGGGGACCAGCAGTAGGGGAGGCTGTAGGCTCCATAAGATGTAGACAGGAAAATCAATGAATTAAATCCAACTCTTCTATCAAGTTATTAAGCAGTAAATTTTGTCTCTCTTTACATTTTTATAGCAATTTTCAGGTACTTCACTTCATTGTCTACAAGTTCTCTGCGACATCTCGACTCCTCTTTTCACCTGTAGGTTCTAGGTGATGTATGCCTGATTATGCTATTTGACTTTTTCTGCCAAAGAGCAATGATCTTCATTTTCAATACTTCAAGTTCAATTAAAAAATGGTAATACCATAGCAGATACTGCCATAAGGGAGTGACGTGTTAGAGACGTCACAATACTAGGTCTAGCCCTTGCTACCTTTGCCTTCCCTAACTCAAGAGCAGAGTTAGGTACCCATTTACAGCTAGGTAGACTGGAGAGCGGTGCCTGCAGGTTTCGTACATGGTAACTTTGCAGCGAGAGGCAAGCTCTAACCAATTTGTCAATCGGATGCAAGTTCAATTAGTCACTGTGAATTAACGTGAACTTCAAAGGCTATGTGCTAACAGATAACAAAAGCATTAACTGGAATTTCAGTCCTAGTGATTTAGTGAACTCAGTTTAACTCTGAAATAACAGCTTGATTTTAGACTAAAATAATAGTACAGTACTATCAAGTTATCACATAAGAAGAAATTGTGTCTGTCCATACATTTGTATCGCTAAACTGTGGTGTTGAGAACAAGGGCTATGTGCTCACATTGGACTGAAAAATCTCAATTTTAGTACAATTATGAGTTGGGAACAAGTAGTGAAATGACTGGGTTTAAAACTGAGAAACCAAACACCAATGGATAACAAGTAAATTAGTCAAATAGTTGTTCTGGATGTCCCATCCAACAATATTCTAAGAAGAAATATAAAAATATATTTTCAACACAGAGGAAGAGAACATGCATATGACATCCACACTAGGGAAAAAAATTAAAAGGTCCACACATGTAAATGCAAATGTTCCTAAACAATTTATTGGATTCATGTGTCTGTAAATTATAAACAAATATATTTAATAAAACAAAATCAAAGCCATGAACAACAAAAATGTTCCAGAACTTAAATGCACAATCTATACTTTTTTGTTCTGTTTTTGGGCAATTCAAATGAAAATACACAAAGCACAACTGAAATAAACAGGGAATACAATATGGCTACAATAAATTTACATTGAATTTAAGCAGTGTTTCTCAAACTTTTTGTTTTCAGGACCCCTTAATGATTATTGAGGACCCAAAGGAGCTTTTGTGTATGTGGGTTGTACAGAGAGAGAATGAGAGTGAAAAAAAGGCAAGTAGTGTCTTAGATTATTATGAAAACAGTTTTTACTTCGCAGACCCCCTGAAAGTGAAAGGGTCTTGAGGACCCCCAGGGGTTCACGGACCACACTTTGAGAACCGCTGCATTAAAGTATTAACTCTTTCAGTCCCAAGCAAAAAAGTGCGTTTGGCCCAAGCAAAAATGGCCACCCCAGTGCGTTTTTATTGTTGTTGTTTGGAAATAATTTTTTAAAATGTTCATATGCATAAATAACTTTGTTGTTGTATATGAAATTGAAGGTAATTGATGTACTTTACTCTTGTGCTACAAGTATAAAAGCTTTCATTGAAAAATGATTAGTTATTCAAGGTAAAATGGAGGATATGCGCTTAAAAAAAATGATTAGCTATTCAAGGTAAAATGGAGGATATGCGCTTAAAAAAAATGATTAGTTATTCAAGGTAAAATGGAGGATATGCGCTTAAAAAAAATGATTAGTTATTCAAGGTAAAATGGAGGATATGCGCTTAAAAAAAATCGCTTTTAAAATCTAAAATAAATATCTCAAAACAGAAACACGTTCACTCTTAAACATGTGCGGTATTTAAAAGAATGTACTTGCAGTCGGAAATGACTTTGTGGGTAGTTATAATTAGAAACAGTCTCAAACAGAGGCACATATACTAAAGGCTTTTTAAAGTCGATTGGGCCAAGCGCATCTAACCTATGAGCCTTTATAAAGTCGATTGGGACTTAAAGAGTTAATGTACTTATATTATGGTAATACATTTAATATAGCAGTATCAGCTGATTATTGTCATACTTTTTTCTCTCTCTCACTGTTGGCATGTCTATTCCGTATTATATGTGTATTTTTAAAAAATTCAATCTCACAAGCTCTCTCTCTCTCTCACTTCTGGCATCTCTATTCCGTATTATACTGTTACGTACATTTATTACCTACGGGGGTAGTCTTCGGTCCTGCCAAATGTACGCACCAGTTTTATATAGTTATATTATTTGTGCGTTCGATTGATTCACGCACTGACGTGCACAATGCTGTGTGAGTTGCTTTGGACGCACGTGTAACCTAGTTGAGTAGATTGTGACGTCATGATAGGGGCAGCTCGGACGACATTTATGTCCGCAGTGTTATTCTTTGATTCCTGGCAAATTTGAAGAAGCCATCAGTTGTATTCGTATCTATTGGTCTTCATGGCGAAGCCAATAGTGGAAGAATGAAGTAAGTGTCGCCCCATTTCTTATGGCAAGTTTAATTATGTAAATTAAAGTATCAGGCCGCTCCTATTAATGGTCTAGCGGGAATTCATCGGAGATGACATTCCTAGAATTGGACACACGGAGTCGATAGCCTTTGGAATCTTTTCGTAGAGGGAGAATCCATATGTGGAATCAAGTTAATGAATATATATATGCTTCACATGTTTAATATGCCGTTTTACCTATGCCAAAGTCGTGGTATGGATACCGAGAGGTTAGCCAAGATGAAACACTAACCTGGTTGTATTGTTATATCTGCCTTTGTTTGGATTGGATATGCTATCTAAGAATTTTATGAAGAAAGTCTGGGATGCTTACAAGTATGATATAAATTATTGCTCCGTGAGAATGAATCCGTTTGCCTTAATAAACGTCCTTGGGAGAAGGTCAACGGACGTTAATACCATGTCTGTTATATGGTAATGGAAGTGATCCTTATTCACTGGAATATAAGAGAACTTAACTGTTAGAGAATCTACAACAACTATTAACAGTGAATTACTTGTTGGAATTCACCCAATTGAACGAACATTACGGACATTCATTTCCGTTTGAAATCCATTTTCGCGTTTCAATTTACCATTCTTGTCAATCAAGACAAAACATGGAAATGTCAACGCATTTATCGTATTATTTTAATAAATCTTTTTTTTATTTTGACTTGTTCTGTTCACCACACTCTTTGGCTTTTGTCTGAACTCGAACGTATAAGTATGTGTAAGGGACCCAAGAGTCAATTTAGCAATACGTAGAACGCATCCGAACAGAGTTTTCCATGACTCTACTCCCAGTTCTCACGTAGTGGCCCTGGAACTACTCGGTGCATGGGCCTGTCATCACTGCCGTCTGGTCCTAAGGACGTTCAGGGCCCAAGACGGACAGGCAATAGAACACGCTTTCAGCGAACTCGAGCTGACCCGACCACCACCCCAGACACTCACACGTAGTGGCCCTGAAACCAGCCTGGCACACCCCACTGCAGTTCATGGCTGAAGAGGGGTAAGGATCCCCAAAAAGCAAACCCGTAAAAAATGCTTGCCCGAAGTTGGATGTGCCGGCCTTCCGCAAAGGCGGGCAGATATCATTACAGCTACTGCTGTAAACAGTACACAAGGCGCAACCAACGTCCTCTTCAGGTACGAAAAGAATCGCGAATAAGTATGATTTCATATTTTTTGTTTTTTTTTACTTCAAGTCTGTCACCTTTTATTTCTCACTGTTGGAATCTTTCATAAGTCCGTAATTCCAGGGATGGGGAAATTAGTTTCATGCACCAATCAACACCTGCAATTTTTGACCTTCACAAAAACACCCCCCCTCCCCTCCCCCCCCCCCCCCACAATTTATTTCAATACTTATAAAACTTTAACTGCAGCCTCTAATAAGCCAACATTTTTTAAGCTGGGTGGTGTAAAACCCACACACAACAATTTTATTTAAATTCAAGCCTACGCATATTAATGTGAAACACAACTCGCGACAACTACTCTGTTACAAACACAATCCATAGACTGGCCACAACACATAAAAAAAGGGGAGGGGGGGTGGGGGGCTTGGGGGGGGGGGGGCTTCCCCTGGGGGGGGGGGGGTTCAACAACTACGGGGGGCGGGGGGGGGGGGGGGGGGGGGGGTGGGGTAGGGGGGGGGGGGAACAACATGGAAATCTTCACCATTATGCATCTGTCATTCTCTTTTGTAACTCATGATTCCTTATGTCCTTCTATGGTGCCAACAATTACAGAACCACTTATCTAAGCTACGTGAGTATGCTTATAACTTTTTCAGTCTGTCATTGTCCATCAATAACAATTTGTCATGCTTCCCTGCTGACAGCATCTTCTTTCAACTTAACTTCTTCAATAGGTTGGCATGAGTTAGAAAAAGTATATACCTGGAAGTAATAGTATAAAGCCCAAAAATGAATAAAGTTATTATGAACAATATATATAGCACGAGGAACGGGTCAAAAAGTATGCCTGTCAATTTTTAATTTTTTACAAATTTCATTTCATTTTCAATAGCAACCTTTAGAAAACAGATAAAATGGTCACATTGAAATAGTATCCAGCCCTTGAGTTCATGAACTTTTGAAAAAGATGTTTATTTCTCAATGTAGTCTTCTCCTCCGTATTGTTATTACAAGACTGTTGTCCCATCTCTCTCTGATCAATCATAGGGCAAATGTATCCCCCTAGTCATTCGCCCCACGTGAAAATTGTTTAACTAATTGGATGGAACTTTTTTTTTTTTTTTTTTTTTTTTTTTTTACTAATAACCTGCGTGCCGGTACGGCGCGTTTTTATGTAAGGGTCTTCTCGGTGTCCTCAAGAGATGTAATCCGCCTTGAGCAATCTTCAGATTCAGTTCTTTTCAAGTGAAAAAAGTCCCAAAAACAGTATTGAAGTCAGATTTGGTGGCTACAGATCGGGAAAAAACTGTAAGAGGGGATGGTTGGTAATAATTGCGTTCCAGTGCGCAAATTTCTGGCAAATCGAAGCATGCACATGGTAATCACATTAAGCAGTAAAAATGTCGGCGAAGTTTTTCCTCCTGTGTTTCTTTTATGCTAAGAAAAAGCGTGCATCCAACAATAGGTCTGGGATTGACCCAGCCGAGCACAAACTTTTGACATAAACCCAGAATAACCCAGGGTCTTTAACTCTTATATAGATACGAGCAAGCCCTTCATGACTACATTACACTGATTTTTGCAAATAAATTATATTTAATTAAAAAGATATACACACTAATGTTTATAAATCAAAATGCTGGAAAGAAATCTAGCCAACAAACTATCATCAGATGCAGACCTGATAGACTAAATCTAGATCAGAGTTGTTTGCATAGGACATGCTGATTCTAGCAATAAGCATTTATTCACAGCTATTTGACCAAATGATCGATCCATCGGCAAAACTCTCTAGAAGCCGCCTCGTATGACTAAGAGGTTCACAGTTCATCGTAGAAATTCCTGGACGACTTCAATCTGACTGCCTTTCACTACAAGTATATGGACAACAAGGAAGATAAGTTCCATTCTCAGTGCATTTGGGATCACGCCGAATTACCCGACCACCATGGGCAAGACTGTGGATCACCCACCGAAGATGCACATTACAACACCTCCTAACTCGATGAATGTTTGAGTTGAAAGAGTCACATGCGGTATAAAGAAAAGACGGCCAGTGAATCGCTATGATTCGTCGCCATTGATGAATGGACCTAGCTATCTACACAATCTTCGTCACAACGAAGTAATGGAAACCCAGACCAACGACGGTACATGGTGGGATGTAGCATAAACATTCCACTGTTGACATCCCGATAAGAACATTTCTTCAGATCAAACGTTCGTAGGATCGCGAATCTGGGGTCTCCTTCCTCTTCCTAAACGATCCTTCGACAGCAAGCATAAACACTAAAGAGGTCCTCCGCACTTCAAGCACGTGATCAGAGAGAAAATGAAAACTATGGCACGAGTCTAATACACGTTTTAAACGTTTTAAGTTAGGCCGAACGTCTCTTGCAAGGGCGCCATTTTTTTAATAACGATGGATGCAAACAGTGGTGGCAGCACCCTGTTTACTGAAACAGGTTGGTAATGCCTAAACAGTGCAGAAGATGTGGTTTGAGAAGATCCTGCTAAATTTACAAATTGCCAACACCGATTGGACCAAAGTATTACATACATAAAAAATAGGCAGGCATAATTAACTTTTTAGGCACCATTCACCTTACGTATACTGGTTCAATAATATATAAATATATACAATAAAAACCCCCTCCCCTCGTACCCACCCCCCCAGACCCCCCATGCCCACATCCCCAGTGTGCCATGTAATGTCCCCCGTATATACAACAAAGCATACATATAGCCCCCCATTCGCACGTGCGCACCAACAAGATACACCCCCAGCCATTAATTTTGAAATACAAGCCCGTCACCAACAAATAGACCTTAAAAACTAGATCCATGTAGAGAACGTATAAAGTGCAGAACAAAGAAAACCACATAACATGTAAGGTCCATATATAAAAACTGCATAACCCCGCCCCACTTTGTAATACCCGTTTTTTGTGCTCGTGGGGGGGGGGGTTGGGGGGGGGGGGGGGGGGGGGGGACCGCTACTCCCCAACCGCCAATGCATGGGGGGGGGGGGGGGGGGGGAGTCAGATAACCCACAAAACCCAACACGCGCACCCCACCTCACCAACGCCTTGCACCTGTCGCAAAATAAAACCTAACCCTAGCATACGCAACCGCGAATAAAGGAATGACCGCCCGTGCATCCGACCCTGTAAGTCTACCCCCACACTTCGTTCCAGCCCCATACACCACGACTTAAACTCTAACTACCCATGACCAACCAAATAATTTTAATGCAAAAGCAATGAGCGCGGATTTAAGAATTAGTGAAATAAAACTTTCAAAATTCACCTAAAAACACGAATGAACTTCACAACACCGGGAGACTTACCTCCCTAAACCACGTTAATCACGATGGCGGGACCCCGTTGATGGCGGCGGGAGGGGGGGGGGTGGGGGGGTTGGTGTGGTTGGGGGGGGGGGGGGGGGGTGGACGACTGTGGGGGGTGGGGGGGGGTGTTATGTTTTGGTTGGTGGAGTGGATGTTATGTGGAAGTTGGTATGATTAGGGAGGAGTGATTTGAGGGTCTACTAAAGGGTGGTGGTTTGGATTGAGCAGGGGTGTCGGACTAACATAAAACGTGAGTGGGCCTAGAGCCAGCGCACCCCAACCACCCGGCAAACTACGCGTAAACAACGTTGTGCATCGGAAAGCACTGATAAATCATCTGACCCCATTCCCCCCTACAACACCCCACTAGGGACAAAAAACTTGTACGCTCCATACCCACCACACATCCTATTAGGATTACGGTCACATAGTGATTTCTGATTAGGTAAATGCGATAGGGTCGTCTTGTGCGCGTAAAGAAATGGTTAAGCGTGGTGTTTGTGTGTGAATGTCAATTGTACACTATACTTGTACAGAAATACAGGTACTATGTTAAAGTATGGTTTATGGATGGTTAGTGGGTAAGAATGTGGCGAGTGTAGGGCACGGGGCGTGGGATTACACTTTACATGGGGGAAGGGGGACATGGGGTTACCATAATCTTAGTATTGCTAGCACACGAACAGCTACTTAGCCATATAGATATATGCCCGCGGACATGATGTTGCTGCATATATAAGGACTTACAAATTTTCTCTCTTTCCATTGCATTCTCTCTCTACGGTTTCGTATTGATTGTGCTTCTATGCAACTGTAATGTATTGTGTTGTATTTTCATAATTACATTGACTTTTTGTCCATCTTGCTTGCATGTAATGTCAGGAAGACTCGGTAGGGGGAGAAAAGAGCAGGTTATGCATGATAGTCATATGGGATCAAACGGGTTTCGGCTTTGACCGAGCAGACTCAGAATATGTGGCAAATACTGTTGGGAGTTGAGGGGGGGCGGGCGGCGGGGCGGCTGTAGGTGTTTTGGGGAGGTTGAAGTGAGAGAGGTGGTAAGGAGAGTGGTTGGGAGGGGGGAAATCTTGGTGTGGTGGGTGCCTGAATTTTCTGTCCGTTGGTGGGGGGGGGGGCGAAAACGAGGGGGGGGCGGGCGGCGAATGGTGCCCAGGGTGGGCGGCTATAGCGATGGAATGGTGCAGTTGAAGGTGTGGGCGGTATGGGATTGGAGGTGGGGCGTGGTGCGTGGGTGTCTCGGGGGGTCGGCGGGTGGGGTTGGCAATGTATGAGAATGACCTAGTGGGGGGGGAGGCATTTGGAGTCCTGGGAGTGGGATTGGGAGGAGTCGTGTGGAGTGGGGAGAAATGGATGGGTGGTGGGTCGTTATTGTGGAGTGTTGTACGAGGGAATAGAGTTGTAGGTGGGGTCTGTGTTTGATTGTTCAGGTGGGGGGGGGGTAGGTCAGGTGCGGGTAACAGGGGTCGAGGAGGGGGTGGCTTGTCAGAGGCGTGGGCAATGTTCAGTGAATCGGGAGGACTGGCGGGAAGGTTTGTGCTTACGGGAGTTGAGAAAGGTTGTCGTACCTGGCATGGGCGGGGTGTGGGGGTAGTAAGGGACCCGGCGGAGGACGGTTGAACGGGTGGTCTTACAGTCCGCAGGTGGTTAGTGCAGGTGCACTACTCGCAGACAGTGTGGGTTGCGGGGGGTGGGCGTGAGCATACTGACCCTGTAAGCGTAGATAGACGGTGGAGACTGGTTGGCGTGTAGATTTATTGACATACGGCGAGGACATCAGTCCAGATGCGCTGGAACTGAAGCTGGTAGCGTGGAGTGGGAGGGGGGCTCAGAGGTTTGATAAGCCCGGGGGGCTGCGGGCGATATTTCATGGACGTTATTGTGGGCGGCGTATTCGCCCAGGGGGGTCCTAGGGAAGTGGGGTCGGGAGGGGGGGGGGGGGGGGGGCGTTGGCTGAGAGGATGTGGGGTGCGGTGGTAGGCGTTAGGAGGGGGGGGAGAGGGAAGGTACAAGTGGTGGGAGGGGGCGTGGGTGCGGTCGCGCTGTGCATGAAAGCATTAATGTGCGCCTGTAGCGCAGGGAAGTGTTTATCGACGCAGGCGAATGGGCATGGTAACGTTGAGGGGGGGGGAGTAATTCGAAGGGGGAGGGCTAGGGGTATTGGGTGGGGGGGGGGGTAGGTGCATAACGATAGTATGGCGGGCGAGTTAAGGGAGGGTGAGGGCGGGGGGGTGAGGGCGGTTACCCAGCGTGTGGAATCATTATCGAGGGGGGGATGTTTGGGAGTGGTATGGAGGAGCATTGATTGTGGAGACTTAATGGGGCAAGACTGCACATTTAAAATGGGTTTATGCGTTAAGATATGCACAGGAACAGATAGAGTGTGTGAGGGTGCAATGACTGTCTTGTGGAGAGGAGGGAGTGTTGGTGAATGGTGGGGGGGGGATACGTCACACTAAAAAACAATAGCGTGTTCCACGACTCTGCGTATCTCAAACCTAGAATTTCTCCACCCCTCAGTGAACTAGTATCATCTACTCTAAGATACTTCTTTCAAAAAGGTTGCAATAAGAGAGCGGACGGATTACAGGACTGGACCAGTAAAAGGCGTAAAATTAAACAACTATATAGAATCATATGATCTGTAAATTGAACTATCTATCTGTATGGTGCATGTCCTTTTGATTAATTTGTGTTAATATAAATGAAAGGTTCTCATATTGAAGCAACATAGAAAAGTGGACGTAGGTATGTTGTATATGATTCTCGTTTACTGCGTGTCACAGCGCCTGTATCTAGACTAAATTAGCACGTCAGTATCGCGTCAGACTATCAGCACGCCTCCGTAATCGGGCCAATGTCATTGACAAAATTCCGAAGCCTAACGTGTTCACAGGCATGGGACATACATTTTCCGGGAGACACAATTATCTGTGTTACCTGAATAACCCTAAAGACCTGACCTCATCGACATAGCTGAACCCTACGGTGCTCACTCAGTCCAAGACTTGTCAGTGCGAGTGCAAGCATGTTCATCTCCAGGGCCCTACGTGACAGTAGCGAGGTAGACAGCATCATGTTGGGAGTTAGAGCATGTATCTAAACGTGAAATAACCGTCGAACTTAAACACATGTTTCTCGAAAACGAAATAACTAATATAAACAGCCTTTCATTTAAAATCGCACTTTAATCTGGCCTTTCTTGCAGCACGCTTGCCTTCGATGCTGTAATGCTCTATACATGTAAAGAAAATTCACTTCTGTATGATGATGTGAATATTGATGTTCATGCAAAATACTACATTTTTCGGTAATGATTTGCAATTTTTGGTCTCAAATATATTGATAATTATTCATGATGTAGCCCTACAGTTTTCTTTATGTAATCAGTGTATAGCAGACTGTACTCTGTTTGTCAGAGAAGGTTCCAAGATAATATTTAAGAAAACGGGAGTACTCTGAAGTTGGTGTGATGTAACTTTTTCAACTTTGCGAAAGTCCCTACACTTTTAAAAATGCCGTAACTTTTTTATTTTTTGTTCGATTTTAAAATATAAAGTACAAAATTTCATGGTTTTCCAAGAGCTTTCAAACTGCATTGTTTTCTCTGGTGTTTCTGTGCAATTGGATGCTCTGAGATGGTATCTTTTACTGTGAGATGGTATTTTGGTAAACTATTTACTGTGAGATTATATTTTGGTAAACAATTTACTGTGAGATGGTATTTTGGTAAACTATTTACTGTGAGATGGTATTTTGGTAAACTTTTTACTGTGAGATCACATCTTTGTAAACTATTTACTGTGAGATAACATCTTGGTAAACTATTTACTGTGAGATGGTATTTTGGTAAAATATTTACTGAGATGGTATTTTGGTAAACTATTGACTGTGAGATAGTATTTTGGTAAAGAATTACTGTGAGATGGTATCTTGGTAAAAGATTTACTTTGAGATGGCATCTTGGTAAACTATTTACTGTGACATGGTATTTTGGTAAACTATTTACTCTGAGATGGTATTTGGGTAAACTATATACTGTGAGATGGTATTTTGGTAAACTATTTACTGTGAGATGGTATTTGGGTAAATTATTTATTGTGAGATGGCATTTTGGTAAAACATTTACTGTGACATGGTATTTTGGTAAACTATTTACTGTGAGATGGTATTTTGGTAAAAGGTTTACTGTAAGATGGTATTTTGGTAAACTATTTACTGTGAGATGGTATTTTGGTAACGATTTACTGTGATATGGTATTTTGGTAAACTATTTACTATGAAATGGCATCTTGGTAAACTATTTACTGTGACATGGTATTTTGGTAAACTATTTATTCTGAGATGGTATTTGGGTAAACTATATACTGTGAGATGGTATTTTGGTAAACTATTTACTGTGAGATGGTATTTTGGTAAATTATTTATTGTGAGATGGCATTTTGGTAAAAGATTTACTGTGACATGGTATTTTGGTAAACTTTTTACTGTGAGATCGCATCTTGGTAAACTATTTACTGTGAGATCACATCTTAGTAAATTATTTATTGTGAGATGGCATTTTGGTAAAAGATTTACTGTGACATGGTATTTTGGTAAACTATTTACTGTGAGATCGCATCTTGGTAAACTATTTACTGTGAGATCACATCTTGGTAAACTATTTAATGTGAGATGGTATTTTGGTAAAAAATTTACTGTGAGATGGTATTTTGGTAAACTATTTACTGTGAGATATTTTGGTTTGAAGGACTATCATCATTGCACACGGAACACTCCATCAGTGCTCCGATCCCCTCCCTAAGATCACACGAGGAGGATCTCAGCACAGTGTATGAACTCCATAGCACCGGCGAGAATCCCAATGTGTGTATATAGGAATCACACATTCTATAAATATTTTTGTGGTAGGTAGGTTTCTAATTTTTAAATTTTGTCAGGGTAGCAGCCTGATGGGCCTACTCTTTACGATTTCTAACTGCCATGGGATTTTTAACGTGTGCAACTTGCACATGGGACCTCCTACTTTTTTGCCCTTATCCGAGAAGGTTAGGCATCCGATCTCACTACCCAGGAGACCATGGGGGAGTATGACATTATTAGAACCATTGGTTCTGAAAAAAAATTTTCCATAAAATATATTCCCCTCAACTGGGAATCGAACCTGGTACCTCTAGAGTTTGAGGCGGACACCTTATCTCTTAGCCACTCCGAACCCTCACTGTGAGATAGTACTTTGGTAAAAGAGTTACTGTGAGATGGTATCTTGGTAAAAGATTTACTGTGAGATGGTATTTTGGTAAAAGATTTACCATGAGATAGTATTTTGGAAAACTATTTACTGTGAGATGGTATTTTGGTAAACTATTTACTTTGAGATGGTATTTTGGTAAACTATTTACTGTGAGATGGTATTTTGGTAAAAGATTTACTGTGAAATAGTATTTTGGTAAAAGATATACTGTGAGATTATCTTGGTAAACTATTTACTGTGAGATGCTATTTTGGTAAAAGATTTACTGTGAGATGGTATCTTGGTAAAGATTTACCGTGAAATGGTTAAAGGTCAAGGCAGTCCCGTAGCAGATACTGCAATAGAGGAGTAAAGTGTTAGAATCTTCACCATACTATATGATTTTCTTTATAAGGTGGGTGATCAGTTCCCTTTCCTGCTGCCTTAACCTTCCCTAACCAAAGAGCAGAATCAGTTACTCATGTACAGCTGGGTAGACTGGAGCGTGATGACACGATTTCGATCCTGCAACTGCGCTGTGAGAGGAAAGCACTCTAACCGCTTAGCCAATCTGATGCTCTGTGAGATGGTATCTTAGTAAGATGTACAATAGGATGCTATCTTAGTAAAAGATTTACTGTGAGATGGCATCTTAGTAAAAGAAAGATGTACTGTTGGATGCTACCTTTGTAAAAGATTTGCTGTGACGCGGTTTCTTGGTAAAAGTTTTACTGTGAGATGGTTTCCTGGTAAAAGATTTACTCTGAGATGGCGTTTAGGTAAAAGATTTACTGTGAGTGGCATTTTAGTGAAAGATGTACTGCAGAATGCTATCTTTGTAAAAGATTTACTGTGAGATGGTTTCTTGGCAATAGATTTACTGTGAGATGGTTTCTTGGCAAAAGATTTACTGTGATATGCTATCTTTGTAAAAGATTTACTTTGTATTTACTCTGAGATGGCATCTTGGTGAAAATTTACTGTGAGATATACTGGTGAAAACAGTATCACACATAAGATTATATTTTAATGAAATATTGCATATGTCTGAGATATCTCTGTGAGAGCCATTCTATATATGAGATGATACCTTGGTGAAAGTTTTACCAATGTTACGATATTTTGGTGAAAGATTTACTGTGAGTTGATATCTCTATGAATGTTTTACTGTGAGATGATGCCCTGGTGAAAGACTTATTGTGTGATAATATCATGACAAAAGCAGTACTTAAAATGAAACATTTTAATGAAATATTGTATATACATTTAAGGTATCTTGGTGGAATCTTTACTACGTAACTGGTTGTACTATGTGCAAGATGATACACTGATGACAGTGTAACATGAGAAGGTATCTTGGTAAAAAGAATCTCTGTAGAAGAGGTCATCAGAAATATAAATAGACAAACAAAATCAGACATTCACTACCAATACACGAAAAGTGTATGAATTCATACTACAAAAAGGCTAACCATATTTCAACTTCCCTGGAAACACAAACTGTTATGTCAAAACTCAGGTATAAAATTATAATGACTACTTTCAAATCAAAATGTTTCCAACCCCTGATATTACTACTCTGCACTGCCAATTACAAAATTGCACTCAATTCATCATGACTTTGTCTACAAAGTTGGATGCTCACCTGTTAATTCTTAGAAATGGAACAAATGTGCTTCCTATTGAACAGACTTTACCCTTTACTAGACCTGATGTCCTAATTCTTGTCCAAAGTTTTGCTCTTTATAAGGCCAAGTGCCTTCACTGTTATCCAGAGTTAAACAGCTTTCTTTACTCAATTCATCTGTTACCACATCTTTGAACAAACCTGAGTGAAGTTACTACTCAACCCAAAGTAAACTCAAGACATTTGTTATCATTTCTTTGAACAAGTCTGAGTGAGGATGATATCCGATTCAAAGTAAACAGAAGCAACAAATATGACAGGAAAGTGTACATATAAGAATAGAAAAAATAAATAACCCAAAGAAATGGTGTTCACAACACAACATAAACTGTAATCTGGTAGTGAACAAAACTGAATAAGATTCAACATAACTGAAAACAGGCTGGGATTACTAAAAAAAATACAACCCTAAGTGCTTTCCAAGTATTATATACATGTCTGACAATTCTGTATATGGAAAGTTTATGTTATGAGATTTCTCAGCATTCACTGTTTCATAACTATATGTGTGTCATATTACATAGTGCTGTGAGATTTCAAAGAGGTCTTTTTTGCTTTGATGTATATATTCAAACAAAAATACCACAGCACATAAAATACATATAAATAAATACAATAAAAAACCGAAAGTGGGCATCATTAACCCTTAAGCTTCCAGTCTGATTTAGCACAACTATTCCTTTGGAGCCAGCAAGGGTTGGGTAAATGGTTACCTTAGTACTAGCATGCCTGAAAGATAAATGTGCACAGTGCGCCCGCGGTAGAAAAATGAATGTGGTACTGTACAGATAGACATGTATGTAACCTAAAATTTCTGAACGACTGTGGCACTGTACAGATAGAAATTATGTAACCAAAAATGTTTGTGCATTCATGTGATGAAATGGCACAACTCTGCTTAAAACACTGACAATGATCTTTGTATAATTTAAAACAATATTTGGCTTACTAGTGGTTCTTGTTATAGATGTTAATGAAACATCTTTATATGGCTTCACAGATGAATGTTTAGAAAACCAGGTCAGCTAAAAAGATGTCCTGAAATAAACCCATATGTAAAGGAAGCTTATTACACACAGTAGAAGACAGTAATGCACTTTCTTTGGGCATATTATGAGAAGAAGAGATGCATGGAGGCATATCTGGAGTCATCCTTATATAACCACTAGTTAAGCACAATGCCACAGTATACAGACGTGGAAGTGAGGCTAATTAGACCTTCATTGACTCTTGAAATCATTCACACACTTCCAGGGATTTCCCGTGTGGTGAAATGTGCTGAGAGCCAAGCATTCGCACATTAAGCTTGGAGGAGTCACAGATGTAACTCTGGTTTTTACCTGGTTGGCGGCATGCAGGAAGATCTCACTATGGACCCATGACAGACAGGGGGAGCTGAGAAGTGACAATTCCTTAGGAGAGCCCAGAACCAGAGCACAGTATTTTAGCTCTGCCCATTTAAAGAGCCCCCTTGGATGGCAGAGAACGCACAGTATGCTTGGCACTTCTTTCTCCTAGCTTGGGACCAGATGTGATGATCCTTTAGATGCAAACCAGGCTGGAGAAACTGCAGCTCATGACTTCAGCTCAATACATTTCGGAATGGCACAAAAGCCACAGGAAAAAACCTAGATTTACAGTGTAGATAATATCAAGGAGTCTTCAACTTGATATTGGCTGCAAAAGAGCAAGAAGCTCAGCAGTTCTAGTTAAACAACAGCATAAGAAGGAGAAAGCTAGAATATACTGTGACAAGAAAGCTGGCATATTTTGTGACAACAGGAAAGTTTGAAGGAAAAACTCACATTAGAAAGAAAGAGGCCTTGGCGTGAGCTACATGAAGGCCTTTGCTTCACAGGGAGCAGAAGGGTAAAGAAAAATAAGAATATGAGCTGTTGGTGCCAAAGCTTTCTATATGAATGCTTGTTATAATCACTTCACTGTATGTTTTAGACTTCTCCACAGTCCTAGACTGCATAGATGTTCGCTGTCACAAGTTTAGTTTAGACTAGACTACCGCTTATGGATTTACAACTTATACCACTTAATTCCTCTCAAAATCCTTTTTGTGTGAACTTTCATCAAATAAATTCATTTCCATAAATGTCACTGCTTAGAACAAACCAATGTCTAAAACTTTAAAAACAAAACATGGAGTTAAAGAGCCAATATCTGTAAATGGAAATTAAGATTTTGTGTGTGTGGTTTTTTTAAAACTTTTAACAGCATGAGATTGCCACTGTGGTTGGTGCCCTTGCAGGAAGCTGTAATAAAATGTATCATGCATTCTAGCAGTAGTAGTTTTGGTAGTGATTTCATTGACTTAATGAGGCTGCCAGTCTCACAAGCAACTCCCATCACCATTCCTCTATGACATATTAGGGGGGGGGGTGCAGTGGTTATTCACTTCTCTATATCAGGCTCCATGCTCCTTAACGGCAAAAAAAAAAAAAAATGATTTAATGATCCACTTTATTTAGCATCGATTCTGCACAGAGTTCTGAAGTTAGCCATAATTACACAAATTGTCCATTAGTAGTGAGATCAAGTTAAATAGTATTCTTAATTCACGGCTCGAGTCCCTAGCAGTGACAGAACTAGCTACCTACCACGTTACTAAATCATATTCAGCCTAGACCTGAAGTAGCAAACAAGTCCAACAACTCCAGTATCACTTATGTACACACAAGCACATGTAACATGGGGGAGTTTTTTTTTTTTTTTTAACTATTCTAGAATATCAACACTTCTCTTCATTACTACTTCTTTAAAATGAACGTGTGTGAAGAATTCAAAATCAACTTTAGGTAAAGAAAATTTTCAATGTTTTACTCTGTTTAGGTTGGATAGAAAATTATATATGACAATATGATTTTTGAAGTCATCCAATTAACATAATTTCAGCAGTTTGTCACTAATAGCTAATGTGTAATATTTCCAATATAAAAAAAGTGTGCACAAAAACAATCACACACAGATTTCTTTTTAATAAATACATAAAAAGTGGTGGTATCACCTCTGCCATAAAAGTGTACTCTATCTATGCGTATTATTACCGTATTCAATTATATGTCCAGTTATATGCATTACTCCAGAGTGTCACGGCCTGAAGCTTAAGGGTTAACACAAGAATTCTAAGTGCTTGAAAATTAAAAAAATACTAGAACAAATGCACTCTAAATAAAACAAAAGAAAACAAAAGACAAATAAACAACTCTAATTACAGCTGCTGCTCCATTAATCTGCTGTTTTGATTTCAGCAGTTTAACATGGAAACATTTACTAAATAAATTTAAGCTCACAAAATATACAATCTAAGCGCATAGCTAGTGACAACATTTTCTAGCCCTTCAAAGTGCACAGAAAACAACTTGATAAGTGGATGCACTAAAATATTGCTCGTTAATTTTTAAGTGCAGGCAAGGTTCCAGTGCTGCATGTATATTTTCTATTAAATAACACTTCAGATAGTTATTTTATTCCCAAAACTTGTATTTTTCTGAGAACTTGGTTCAATTACACTAATCAACAAATTTTCAAAAGTTATTTGTACCAGAAATTAAATATACCATTTCTTATTGATTCTGACATGCTGATTTCAAATATCATAATGAAATTCACCAATTGGCTCTGGGTTTTTTTTTAATGATGAATTTGCATTACAGTAATACAAATAATGTATGCTTGTTTAATTCTCTGGGGTGAACAGCTAGTCTTTCTACTTTAACATTATAAAAATTGTGGTTACATACTCAATTAATTGATATTTCAACATAAAATGATAGAAAAAATAAAAACATTATTTAAAGTTCACATATCATGTTTTAGAAAGGCACATTTGAACCCATTCCGTCATTATGCAGTCGCTGTTCGAGCTCTCTTTGCTTGCTTCTTGTAGTCAATCGATGAGGTGTCTCTTGTCACAGTCCAACAGTAATCAGCAAGCATTGAAGGGCTCCAATTGCCTTGATACCTTGTCTCCATAGCAGCAATGTCCTGGTGAAAGCGTTCACCATGCTCTTCACTGACCGCTCCATAGTTTGACGTAAAGAAATCCAGATGAGAATCCAGAAAATGAATTTTCAAAGACATGTTGGGGCAAAGTCTACAGACAGGGGGTATGATGTGCTGGTGTTGTGGGTAGTGGGTTTCCCCCCTTGCTTCACCCTAGGCCTAGTGAATTCTGT
Source organism: Oreohelix idahoensis (assembly GCA_024509875.1). NCBI lineage: Eukaryota > Metazoa > Mollusca > Gastropoda > Stylommatophora > Oreohelicidae > Oreohelix > Oreohelix idahoensis. Next base: position 269,256 of record JAMPIV010020157.1, on the reverse strand, counting down.
TCATGAAAGGAGCGACCATTGCGGTGTTAGTCTCTTGGCCTAGCAAAACCTCTCATACCCCAAGATCGTTGTGCGTGGTGAAGAGCCACACCCTCCTCGAGGTAGTCCTGGTAACTGAGGGTGCGAATCCTCAGGCTAAACACAACGGATCTAGAGGAGCAAACCTCGATAATAAAACCGGTGCACTACACCGTACACGCCCTCTGTGGGTGGGAAGGAGCCAGATGGATACTGAACAAGTCTTGGGAGTGGGAACGAGTGTGGACTGCTCCCTGAAGATCGGAACCCATCGTACAGGCACAGAGACTCAGGACGTGACGATCCTATTGCCTTCAACTCTTGGTCACATGCCTAGAGCCTCGGAGAACTCGGCGTAACCAGCAGGCAATTTGGGCGGGGGGAAAGAGCACTGTGAGCCCTACCTTGGCTACGTATCACAAGGAGACGCAGAAACACCCCCTTTATCTCCCCCAGAGCTGGCACAGTACACTTCTGGCTTCTACCCGGGGCGTTAGGAAATCCACAGGCACCCCAGCATCACAATGCCAAGAAGATGACAAAGTTGGAATTTACTAACTCAAACCTGGCAGAGCAAGTCCTCCAACAGATGCGGCCGATGCTGGGCCCACTGGCGCGTGGACACGTCCCGATCCCCATCGAGACTTGCCCGGGGAGCCCACCCCGGCTCAAAAAAGCAGAGAAGGCCACTCTCCAAACCTCCGATGTCTTGCGGGCAGTGTTAGGATGTGCAAGAACATGGACAGGAAGACTCCACAACTTCCCCACTGAAGACACGCCCACGGCGACCGTTGCCTCAATTGGCTGTGTGTGGTGTACCCGGAAACGGGGCCTCCCAGTACTGAGACACAGTTAAGTCCCCGATGTCACTTATCGGTGCAGAGTTGAGAGAGATGGCTGAGCATCACAATCCCCCCTGTGTTGCAGCATGATGAGAACCCAGAATTGCACACTGAGCTTGGGGGGATCACTTGGGCACCAGACTTAATACTGGCTCTTGACTGGATGGCCGCATGCAGGAGATTTCTACAATGGGGGGTTGGCAGGTGGTGGGTATCTGGAAGTGGCTCTGTGCAGGACGTGAGGATTCCTTGGGTGAGCCCAGAACCAGAGCACAGCATTGTGCAAGCTCTGCATAGTTGGAGAGCCCCCTGGATGACGGGGAATGCACAGTGTGCTACCCCACCTATCCCCAACTGCTAACTTAGAACCAGAAGTGGGGTCCTCTGTATGCGTGCCAGGCCAGGATAAAATGCCTGGGAAAGAGACTGGAGCTCAGAACTCCCTAACTCAAAGTTGCAGGATGGCAGGAAAGACAGGGCTATTTTGAAGATAATGCAACCATATTTTCACCATACGAGCTCGGACGCCGCCTCGGTAAAAAAGGTCCGCGCAGAGCAGTGACACCCCCAGGCTGCTTGCGAATAGTCTACTACTGGGAACATAAACAGATTAGGGATGAGCCCACTCTCCCGTTGAACAGGTGCTAAAGTCATAGATACTGGGCCAGAAGGCGCACCGGAAACCACAGTATCACGCAACTCGCTTTTTTTTTTTCTATGGAGAGTACACCGTCAAATAAATCTCGTACTGGTGCTCGCCCTGTGGAGCTCCACCAGGCAGGTGCAGTGCCGGGCTCTGAGCCTCGACAGAGCCCACCCTCAGCTACTGGAGGACCCTCTAGACCGTCTTGTGGAGTCAGCAGACGGCGGAGGAGAACTACTGACCAAAACAAAACAGAAAAAAGAGAAACCCAGAGTGCCACTTGTCATGATGCACTGGAATGCAGAGGGAGTGAACAGCAAGCAGGCTGGATACAGCAAAAAGACAGAGCTGGAAAACATCTTGTATGAGAAGCAAGTCAGTGTTTGCTGTATCCAAGAGACTCACTTGAAAGCAGATCAAACCTTTAAAATAAGGGGATATCAATGCTTCAGATCCGACAGAAAAGATAGACGAAAAGGAGGAGTACTTACTCTTGTAAGGAATAACATTCCTGCACACGAAAGGAAAACCTTCATGGATGGAGCAGAATATCAGCTGTTGCAGATAAAGGTAGACAAGATGGAAATAGAACTCCTGAACTATTACTGTCCGAACAACAAACCCCTGAGTCTCAGCTCTATACAGGTACCAGCCACCAACTTTATAGCAGTTGGAGACTTTAATAGCCACTCCCAGAGCTGGGGCTATAACCATCTGGATCACAGAGGTGAAGAGGTTGAAACTTGGCAAGATGATCACTCCCTAATCCTAGTCAATAATGCCACAGATACTCCTACCTTCTACTCCAGAGGATGGCACACAACTTCAACACCAGATCTTGCCTTCTCCACACCAGATATAGCTGGATCTATTAGTAGAGAAGTAGGAGACCAACTAGGGGGAAGCGACCATCGCCCAATCTTTCTTACTGTCCAGAGTGCAACTCTCAGTACAGGCCCAGCCATTACAAGATGGAACTACAAAAAAGCCAACTGGGGTTTATTCAGGCATCAGGTGAACACGCTGCTGTCTACCCTCAAGGTACAGAACAGAGACATTAATGAAGTGGTAAAAGACTTCAACAGATGCATACTACAAGCTGCAAAAGAAACCATTCCCAAAGGATGCCGGCGTAACTACATACCATACTGGTCCAGCACACTCCAAGAACGTCAGGAAGCTATGGACAGGGCTAGAAAGGACGCAGAGTCTCAGCCTTCACTTGAAACTCACAACAAATGGAAAAAGGCTGTAGCAGAGTTTCAGAGAACAAAGCTAGAAGAAAAACGGAAAAGCTGGAGAACTAAAACGGCATCGCTGAACCTTGAGAAAGACGGCAGGAAACTTTGGAGATTAGTCAAGTCTCTAAATGAAGAGCGTTCCTCACCTAGGCAGACTATCACATTGGATGAAGGTGGCAAACTTTTCAGAGGAAAACAAGCTGCAGACTTGTTTGCTAGAAGATACAGTTCAGAAAGCAACTTACCCATTAACATAGATCATCAGAGAGAGATAAGAAAAGAAATACTGGCAACCATGGGACAGACAGATACTCCTGCCCCAATGAGGGAACCCATCACACTAGGAGAACTACAGAAGGCTATTTCCAAGCTTAAGTTTCAAAAGTCACCCGGCCCAGACAAAATCAGCAACGAAATGCTAGTAAATCTGAGCTCAGCAGCAAAGACAAAACTGCTTGAGATATTCAACCACAGCTGGTTGAAAGGAACGGTACCCCAAGTATGGAGAGAAGCCATCACAATACCCATACTAAAGAAAGGGAAATGTAAGACCGAGGCTGCAAGTTACCGGCCAATCAGTCTCACAAGCTGTGTTGGGAAGACTATGGAGCGAATAGTCAACCACAGATTGAAATGGTATTTAGAGTCTGAGCAGATCCTGGTGCCGGAACAAGCTGGATTTAGAGAATGCTACAGTATAGAAGACCAAGTTACTTACTTGTCTCAAGCAATAGAAGATGCCTTCCAGGAGAAGAAAAAGGTCCTAACGATCTGGGTCGACTTCAAGCAGGCCTTTGACAAGGTGTGGAAAGATGGCCTCATTGCAAAACTTAGGAGAAGTGGAATCCAAGGCAACATGATGATGAAATGGATCCAGTCATACTTGCATAACAGGAGAACTAGAGTCACTCTTGACGGTCTGCAGAGCAGAAAAGTGTTGCTCCATCAGGGGGTACCTCAAGGAGGAGTAATTTCCCCAACACTCTTCCTTGTTTACATCAATGACCTGGTGAAAGATCTCCCTGCAGGAGTTAAAGCTGCCTTATATGCAGATGACCTAGTACTCTGGTGCGCTGATGAAAATGTCACCACAGCAAATTATAGAATGCAGCGGGCAGCAGACATGCTAGTGTCATGGGCAGAGAAATGGCTTATCACAATAAACACAGACAAAACCTCCACAACACTGTTCTCCCCTCGCCCCCAAGGACAAATCAGCTAACATACACCTAGGGACAACCGTGATCAAGGAAGAAAGCTACCCCACCTATCTTGGGGTGACATTTGACCAAAGGCTTACATGGAATAAGCATATTGAAAACGCAGAAGGAAAGGCCCGAAGACGACTAGGCATACTCAGAAAATTAGCAGGTACCAACTGGGGAGCAAATGAACGAAATCTTAAGAAGATTTATAATGGAGTAATAAGACCACACTTAGAGTTTAGCTCAGCAGCATGGTCATCAGCTGCTAACTCACATCTGCAGTCTTTGGACAAGGTGCAAAATCAAGCTCTCAGGCTCATTACAGGAGCCATGAAAACTACACCAATAACAGAGATGCAGAAGGTTGCTGGATACAGACATTGTCCCATAGAAGAGACACAAAAACCATGATCCAGATGGAAAAGTACAACAGTATGCCAATGCACCCAATGAAGGCAAGACTAGATGATCTGGCATTGGGACGTCTAAAGCGTAGCAGCTTTGTGCATCGGGGGAAAAGACTTATAAGACAGCATCAAGAAGACCTATCCATGAAGACAACACCACTGAAGCCCCCCCTATACCCTGTACCATGGGAGCAGGCCAGCAGTGCCCTCCAAATTAATACATCAGTCAGTGGTCTCACAAGTGGATGTGAGTATAATGATCTGCAAAAACGAACTGCTACATTGAGTATGATCCAAGAAAGCTATCCCGATCAATCATGGATACATGCCTATACAGATGGATCAGCAACTAATGCTGTTAGGAATGGAGGTGCCGGTATCTTTATCTCATATCCTGACAACCACTATGAGACTAGGCACATTCCTGGTAAATTCTGTTCCAACTATACAGCTGAGGTTCAAGCTCTAGAGCAAGCTGCAAATATGATTTATAACACACCAACTCTGACTGCCACCAGGTAGTCATCCTCACAGATGCACTGTCTGTCCTGCAAGCTCTCAAGGGTGGTAAACTCCCGCATCTGAGAAATGAACTAAACAAGGTAGCTGCCAAAAAGAGAACCATACTTCAGTGGGTACCATCTCATTGTGGTGTACCCGGAAATGAAAAGGCAGATAAACTTGCAAAAAAGGGAGGAGAATGTGAACAAGAAGATAATGAAGTCACATACTTTGAGAAAAAGAGAGCTATCCAGACTATCAGAAGAGAACAGAACCAACCCAAAGACGACTATCACACTCTCGACCGGCAGGGACAGATAACTATTTTTCGACTCAGGACAGGGCATAACAAACTGAATAAACACATGCACAAGCTACGATTGTCTGCTTCACCACTGTGCACATGTGGATTAAACGAACAAACTGCTGAGCATGTTCTACAGGACTGTCCTCTGTATGACCAGTTAAGAAAGTTATTTTTCTGATGAGGTATTTGAAAGCCTCATCTGTTTTCTCCATTGCCTTGACAAAGTTTTTCATGAGACCCAGCTTAATGTGCAAGGGTGGCAACAAAATCTTGCTGGTGTCGACAAGTGCTGGATTCTCAACGTTCTTACTGCCAGGCTGCAATGACTGCCTGATTGGCCAATGTCTTCTGATGTAATGGTCACTTCGTGCACGGCTATCCCACTCACAGAGAAAGCAACAGTACTTGGTGTATCCACCCTGTAGTCCAAGCAAAAGAGCGACCACTTTTAAGTCACCGCAAAGTGACCAATGATGATGATCGTAGTTTATACACTTCAAAAGCTGCTTAATGTTTTCATAAGTTTCTTGCATATGAACTGCGGGACCAACTGGAATTGACGGTAACACATTACCATTATTCAACAAAACAGCTTTAAGACTCGTCTTGGATGAATCAATGAAAAGCCTCCACTCTTCCGGTATGTAATTGATTTTGAGGGCTGCCATTAAACCAGAAATGTTGTGGCACGCAGAAAGGTCACCCTCTTTGAAAAAGAATGTAATAAGCGGCTTCTGGCGGTTCCTATACACAGAAATTGTAACATCTTCTGCCAGGAGATTCCACTGTTGCAATCTGGAACCCAAAAGCTCCGTCTTGTTCTTCGGTAAATTCAGAAAAAGATCATTCAGTTCACTTTGGGTTATAAAGTGTGGTTTAGTGGATGAAGTTTGCTCAAAATCTGGGTCGCTTGAGGTTGATGGTTCAGGACCACCAATGTCCTCTTCTTCATCAGTGGAAGCAGCTGAAAATGATTCTGGCACTTTGGGAACTGGTAGGTCATCGCCATGTGGTACCGGACGTATTGCAGAGGGGATGTTTGGATATTCCAGAGTCCATTTTTTCTTCTTTGATATGCCTTTTCCAAATGGAGGGACCATGCAGAAGTAACAGTTGTTGAGATGATCAGTGGGCTCTCTCCAAATCATTGGGACTGGAAAAGGCATAGCTTGCCTTTTGCCAGTCAACCACAGTTTAAGATGTGCTGCACATGTATTGCAGCATATGTGTGGCACCCAGCTCTTATCTTGATCTCCTATTCTGCAGCCAAAATATAAACTGTACGCCTTCTTAATCACTTTAGTTATATTTCGTTTTTGTGATAGAAATGTCACCTCACCACATATATAACAGAAATTATTAGCACTCATCACACATGTCCTAGGCATTTCTAACTACGATACTTTTGATAAGGACAAATGCACTAACTAATGACAAAATTTTATCAGAGATAAGATATTTATACACAAAGGTGATGTAATCATAGGTAGGATTGCATCATCAACTTCTAGTTACATTTTTATTGGTCATTAGAAAAAATTATGCAATCGCCCACAACAGTTGCGTCATATATATAAATTGACCATAATTAAATAAACTAGTAGCATATAGCTGGAAAACTAGAGCCAATCAACATTTTTTAATGCCATTTTCGTTTTCAGCACACCAAAATTAGTTAAGATCAGCTATTTTCATTTCTGGTACATTTTGGTTGTTGACTAGTGTTATTTATTAACATATCGTGTTCTGTATCAGTTAATGTGGTCTGAATTTATTAAAAATCAATTTAACAAAACTGATCATTAATTAGTTTAACCAAATCTTACATGAGATGATGGGCAATTTCTTTCTTTTAAGAGAACATAGCAATACAAGTACTTATATTTCAAAAGAGATGCTTGACAAAGTCAAGTTTCTTTTCAGATTTTGGTGAGCATTTCAGGAAACAACAAAATAAATAAACAAAATAGTGTGTATTTCAAATTTTGGTGTGTATTTCAGAAAACATAACAAAATAAAGAAACAAAAGGGTGGCTATTTCAATAATTTAAAAAAAGTACATAACACGTTATGCAAATGAAAAAAATTACAAACAGAAAAGGCTCCCATTAAAAGTTTTCCTTACGAATCGTCATAGTCTTGTTCAGATCCCATGTTCGAGTCATCATCATGGTCATGGTGACTTCGTTTGATTGCAGTTGAGGTCAAGGGCTGAATACTCACTGGTCCAGGTGTGTTTGGTTCACAGCTGGTGTCTGAAGAAGCTGCAAGCAAAGACAATATTTATTATAACAAGATCTCTTTATGTGAATCTTTAACATTTATTTTACCTCCATATAAGACACATCCTCACAAAATTAGTAACATGTCAGCGTATCTGCTTTTGAGAAAAACGCAAATGGTATTAGGCTGCATGAGTCAGCAATGACATTTAAAATACATAAGCCATGATTTACCTTGTATTGTGAAATGCCAGCGCACACTTCCCAGAGTCTCTCACGAGGTTCAGAAAGAATATTACTACTGCTGCCACAGGCAGACGTCATAAGAGGTGACAAGTATGAGGTTGTGAATGGCAGCTGGCAACCTCATCATGTCAAATAAATAGCTACAGAAACCATCAATGCAAGAGAATATGAAAGCTTTGGTGCAAGCTTCCTAATAGGGAACCAGCTACAGGGAACCAGTTACATTCATGGCTCCATAAGGAGCGAAAAGGGAAATGGTAATGAAACTAGATTTTCTCAGGATTTGTCTTCAAACACTGACATCCTTTCACAAAAATTTGCTATCTTTTAACAACCCTGACCCCACCACTGCAAGGGTTGCTGTAAGACCTTGTGTCTAAGACCATTATCTTAAAGTCATCATTTTCCTTTTAGCTCCTTAAGGAGCAAGGGGTCAGTATTGTAGGTGGTCCCTTGCAGGACACCTGCACCAAGCATTCACATGATCTTATGGTGGTTGTTTCTGTAGTAATTTGTTTGACATGATGAGGCTGCCAGCCTAGCTCAACATTATGTTAGCTGATTATCTTAAAATGCTGACATAATATTAATTTGTGAAGAGAACAAAATATGTCCCTCAAAACCGCTACAACTAATAATTAAAATGAATTAGAACACAGGTAACAGCACAACAATAAAACATTAACTCTTCAAGAATGAGAGAGGCCAGTTTCACCAAGCATTCATGATGATATATTTTTGTTTTGTTCTGTCCCAATCTTATATTTTATTAATGCTAATTCAATTCCTTTACAACTATGTATAACATTACAATACGTAAACAAAAGATGGCAAAAACCAACAATTAAGCATTAATTCTATCTGAAAACTCAAAGTGACTAACTATTCCTTGCACCAAACACGAGAAAACTATCACATTCTTTAAGAGTTAATGCTTCACATCTTGGCCCATACAGGTCCCATCACCATATGAATCAAATAGGCATATCTGTTAGTGGAAATAATGGATGCAGGTCCTATTTTTCTTCACAGTGACATCACTAAAATGGCTTAATGCATCCCCACTCGCCCTTTGAATTCAAAACAATAAATTAATGTGCTTTCTCTGTTCTAAAGACCTGCCTATCAAAGATGTCAACTTCTTTCTCACCTGAGCTTCATTTACAGAAATCATCATCACTTTCCTCTTTGCTCCGTATGGAGCATGGAGCCACCAAAGCAGCTGGTCCTCCTTGCAGGAAGTCTGAACACATGCTCTTGTAGTTTCTGCATATGCTCATGATATTTGATGAGGTTGGCAGCCTCATGAACAACCTCATATTAGTTGTCTTCTATGACATGCCTGTGGGAGCAGTAGTCATATTCTTTCTTTGTCTCATCAGAGACTCCCAGCAACTACACAGAAATGTTACTACTTATCATATATATAACATCCCAGCTTTTACCTGTCATTGCGTAACGTTAAGGGATGCAACTTTGGTTGAAAGTTAGACATTAATTGTATTGTTTCCCTTATATGTACTCTCCCGAAAATAGTAACACTTACCAAAGAAGAATGCGCAAATGACAGTGTGCACAAAAATATATTCATACATTGGGATCCTCGCTGATGCTACGTAGTTCGTGTACTGTGGTTGATGCACAGTGGTTTTTTAAATACTTTTGAATAAGTAAAATTGCTGTTAGGTATTGGTGCTTTTGAATTTCATTCCCGTCTTATGACGGGCTTTTACACCAGTAGTCATATAAAGTGACCAACAAGGAAAACAATAACAATTCCTTTAGTTATAGCCTACACAGCTGAAGCATGTCTCTTTTTTTTTTAATCTAAGGCTGATGCTATGAACTGTCACAGGTGGGTTTGATTATTGTTTTGTGGGGAAAACACAACAAACTTTTATCACTACCTTTTACTGTGGTATCCACAACAAAAATTGATTCAGTGCATTCCTTTAAATTCAATGCCCTGAATGTTTAAATTATGCACATAAAATAAATTGATCTGTTTTCCCTTTTATGTGTGGTTTGTCGGCAACAGTATAGAAATTAGCTACAGCACGACGAAAAACATGAAGAGACATACTGTCATGTCGAGATTTTTTGGCATAACGTTTCTGTGCTGCCTGTTTCAGAGTGATGGGGTTCCAGTCAGCCTCCCCTTGCATCAGACTGTTTCTGTAGGTGAAGAATGGCTGCCAGTCCTCACCTCTATTCTGGGGGATCCTACCATCTACTTGTTTGTCCAGATAGTTTACACTGCTCATGTAGCAAGAAGCAAAACAAGAACAAACAATATTACTGTTTGCAAAATAAATCCATAGTTACGGAATGTAAACATAAAAATCTACGGTAACTCCTGAACATCAAGCTTAAATATCAAGTTATCATATCAAAGGGACAACTGCAAAGGAGAGAACGAACGAACGTTAGTTTGAAAAGGTTGAGACTTGAAGATGCAGACATCCTGCCCTTTGTCTTTCATTCTGTTTCCTCATACAGTCAAACTTCGATAAAATCAGCAGACTCCAAAACCAAGCAATGAAAATTATAATGAGAAGCATGAAGACAACACCTACAAATAAGCTCACAAAGATTATATGCCTCCAAGCAATGGAAGATAGAAGAGACAGCATGGTAGAACAACAAACTGAAAAATTCAAGAGATTAACAGATCATCCAATGTGCCATAGAATAAATGCACTCAGAAGGCAAAGTCTCAAGTAAAGCAACTTTGTAGAATCAACCACGACAAAGATGAGAGCAGTTCCCATAAATGAAGTATCAAAAATTAAACCCATCTACACTTCACACAAGCTTCCAGTTTGGAAACAACATTGTTTCCCTGAAATGATAAAAAACATTCCTGGAATTGAGAGAAAGAAAAGCCAGACTGCATCAGAGAGAAAATCCACAGAGAAACATTACCCATGCAACACCTGGTCCAATGCATATACAGATGGATCAGCAACAAATGCAACAGAAAATGGAGGTGGAGGTGTCTTTCTGAGCTTAAGCACTGGTGCACACAAAAAAAGCTGTCAGTGGCAACAGGACAATTCTCAAGTAACTTCAGAGCAGAAGCAGAGTCCTTGAAAACTACAGCTGAGGTTATAATGACAGAGGAAAGCACAGAAAGACAAGTTGATTTTTTCACTGGTGCACTGTCGGTAATTGCAGCGCTGAAAAGCCAAAATAATGCAGACCTGTATGACCTAAGAGTAGTGCTCCACAAACTATGTCAATGATGGAAAGGAGTTGTGATCCAACGGATCTCATTTCATTGTAACATTTCCGGCAATGAAGAGGCTGACAGCTACCTCTGCCTGATGCAAGCATAGCTTTCGAAGATAAAGAGTTTTATCAGAATCAGATGCAGAAACAAATGTGATGCAGAGCATCCAGGTCACACACAAAATGATGCATACTACTAGCTTAACAGAAGATAACAAGTGGTAATCTTCAGACTCCGCATGGGCCACAACAGATTGGGATACCATCTATTCAACAAGCTAAAGATAGGAACTACCAATGAGTGTAACTGTGGCACTGATAAAATGGCTGTTGAACATCTGCTTCAAAGATGCCCAACATATGAGGATCATAGAAAGCACATATGGCCATCACCAGTACCATTTGTGGAAAAGCTCTATGGAGATGCAAACACCCTCAAGCTGACTACTGCTTTCTTTGAAAATATTCAAGTAGACATCTGAGTGTTTACAAAGAAGTTATTCACTCACGCAGCCAAAACCATAAACAATTAATCTGCATTTTTGCATGTATCATCAATACTAAAAAGATTTAAACATATTCTCACATTGTGAAGGAGGAAAAAAACAAACTTTCTTGCATGCTTCTATAGCAGAAAAATATCTTGAGGCAGTGCAAAGATCAATAATATCACATTCCAAATTATATCTTGTCAGAAAGTGACTGGAAGCAAATGTTTTAAACAAGATCAGGAAAATGTCACCAATGCTTAGTGAATATTACATATACTGATTTTAAAACAGGTTACATTTTATACATTTTTTTTTTTTTGGCATTCATTCTCAAAATGTTACTGAAGTGGTTCAAACTTGTATTATTTTGATTCTTTAAGACCTGATCAGGATTGAACCCAAAAGGAGCCACAGTAAATTCCAACGGTTGTAACAGCAGACTTGAAACTGACATCATTTATCCTCATGTCCCTGTTAGCTCCTTATGGAGCATACAACCATCACTGCTGCTATTCTCTTGGCAGGAAGTCTGTACCAAAGCATTCATGCGCGGTAGTGTCTGTGCCAATTTACGTGACATAATGAGGTTGCCGGCCCTATGCTAGTCACGTCTTATGACATGTTTGAAGGGGCAGCAACTATTCTTTCTTTGTCTCCTCACAGACCCCCTTGAACAAGACTAAACTTACGGCTTCCATCTTTAAGATAAGAAGCACCGTTTTATGACATGTAGTGCACACGTGTGCACGCACACTAAACTTACGGCTTCCATCTTTAAGATAACTTCATTTGATTTTAGGTAGCACATTTCTTGGCTTACATTGGATGATCCACAGTACACACACATACACAAAAAAGTAGGAGCACCATTTTATGACATGTAGTGCACACGTGTGCACGCACACACACACACACAACACCCCTCTCCAGGTAGACATGCACCAATAATGCTAAATTGTCTGTTGTGAGAGGAAATGATGACAGAAGCATACTACAAGAAGAGAATAGGGTATGTTTTTACTTGGAACGAAACTGCAAGTAAATAAATATAAAAGTTTGGAAGCTAGAGAACAAGACACAGAAATATGGATTATGTGAATAAAGAAGGAAGAATAGGGAGAATTTAAGTGAAAAATTGTTACATAAACCTGTGTGTGTGACTTTCCCAATCTCTTTTTGCTTCACCTTGAAATGGTGAGACAGCTTGCCTGTCTTATGGATAGCATGTGCTCCTGGCTGGTTTAACCAGGCTGAAAAGGTCATAGAGTGAGACCAGACAATGAAAGCAAAACTGTAACAAAGACTGTGATTGTGAAAGCCACAGCCAGAGTCCCAAAGAATCCCCATAAATCAGATGAATGGCATGACTTGTTGAAAGCCAGATACTGGAAGTCAAGCTGCTAACACTGATATTCCATTCACTACTGAAATGTTAACCCACCTTTTGAAGATAATCTGGCAACAAGTGACTCTCTCCAAGAGCTGGAAGGAAGGGCACACTGTTAAATTACTGAAGAAAGTCAGCTGGTGAGGTACAACACTTCTGGCAACAACTGGAAAAATTCTGACCACAGTCATGCTAGACCGTTTAAAAGAAGCCTTAGCGGTAAAATTCAAAGAGGAGCAAGCGAGATTTCAAACAGGAAGATCATACACAGATCAGATAGCAACACACAGAATCATCACAGAGAAGTCAAATGAATAACCCCTATATATCAACTTTGTGGACTCTGAAAAAGCATTTGATAGTACAGACCACTCAGTCAAGTGGAACAGAATGAGACACTATGGATTCCCTGAAAAATTGATTAAAATCATTTAAGATAAGAGACCACCTGTAGAACTGTTCATAAAGGCAAACTCTCAAAACCTTTTACAATCGATAGCGGGGGCAGACAAGGATGTCTACTTTCATCAATAATCTTCCTCGTGGTTATTGACTAGGTGATGAAACAGACAAAAGAGGGAGAGAAAATAGGAACGCAATGGACATTTAACAAAGAACTAGATGGCATTGATTTTGCAGATGACCCATATCTTTTATCACATTCACAACAAGACATTCAGGAAAAGACAAACAAGTTAACAGCAGAAGTAGCAAAAACAAGGCAACACATCAATGTAAATAAAAAAAAAAGGAAATGAGAACAAATAATAGGCACAGGAAATTAGGAGAATATATAATAAGCAAAATGCAGCAATAAAGATCAACGACCAGACAACTGTAGAAGTGCACAATTTTACCTACTCAGAAAGTGACAATGACAAAGGAGGTAGAACATATCAGAATGTCATTGTCAAGACAAACAAAGCCAGATTTGCCTTCAGCTACCTCACTCCAGCATGGAACTATGCAGCTCTTCCCCAATAAATAAAATTAAGTTGTACAGCACAAATGTGAAATCTGCAAAACCCTATGGCTCAAAAACATGGTACACCCCGAAGAAAACATTACATGTCCAAACTCCAGATATTCATCAACAGATTCCTCTGTCGCTACCTTCATATAACAAAAGCAGATGTGTGGAATAGAACCAGACAACCAATACATTTGGAAATAAAAGAGAGAGTGGGGAGATGCAATGGCACACCCTAAGGAAACAGTCAAAGAAAGTGAAGATAGACAAGGCACACCCTCAGGAAACAATCACACAGCACAATCAGACATGCTCTTGACTGGAACCTACAGGGGAAGAGAAGAAGAGGGAAAATAAGATTATGGCCAAGAATGGTAGAAGAGGAAGATGAATGGGTGTGAAAAAAAATCGAAAAAAGGTGGTTCGTCTTACGAGGACAAAAGACAAAGAAAATAGACAACGTTACGGCCACAAGGCCTTCGTCAGGGAAAGGAAAGAAAGTGAAGGCTAGATAGGACACATAAGAACCTAAATAAATATAAAAATTAAACCTAGGCACTTCCCTGAAGGCATCGAAATCCTAACACTTTTTCTGCCCGCGAACGGACGAGCGTGCAAGAGGAAGCCAAGATAAGGGAAATCATGTGGGCAGAGCCAAGAAAGATGGCCGAAAATTTAATTCAGAGGCAAGCAACAATTACAAAACTATGTTCCTTACAGAATGAAAAGAGACGATGCTGATCAATGACTTTTGTACCAATGAGGAACTCTAAGAGCAAAAGAAAAGACTAAGAGCAATGGAGGTCAACTTACACTGTCTTCTTGTCCTGTTTCATAAGCTTGTTAGTGAACTCACACAAAACCTCAAGGAATGCCAAGTTAGGAGGTGCAGCATTTGGGCCTCTGTCTGGGTTTTCAAATGGATTCAAGCTGAACTGAATACCCTCACTGAAAAACATGCACACATAATGAGTACTCTGTACACTGGAATAAATGATGGGTATGAAATAAATAATACAACATGGATATAATATAAAATATTTACAATTTCAGGGTACACAAATGTTTCATGATTTAGGAGCGACCTTTAATAACTTTGGTGACAGAGTGGAAATAAGCAAGTTACCATCTTGTTTTGAATTCACTGCCTTTCAGTTCCCTCTGGAACATAAGGCTGTGAAAATCATGCTATCAATCTGCAGTGACATTCTGGGAGGTCACATTCCACTTCTGTTGGCTTGTCTTCCCAACATGGACACATGTTCGTCTGACTTTTAAAAATGTTTAACAGATGGTATTTGAGTTTAGTTATCAATCTGAAAATGATCACGACCTCTTCTTGGTGAGGTGTAGTCTGCTTCTCTTACATCTAACTCTGGCATTTTCATTGCCATTATTTCTGTGAAGCTATTTCTGGTTATTGCTTGTATCTCTTCATATGTTATCTTGTACTCAGTGTGAATGTTACTTCCTCATCCTAGGCAAATCTATTCATCTTCTCATTTCTAGATATTTTTCAGTGGTCAGGAATGTACTTTTGCTTTACTTAATTTATAAATGGTTTCCATTGCACTACTAGTTTTTATAGTTCCTTAGGGCAGTAATGACTGATAGGGAATATGTGAGTAACACATTCTTGGCGTTAGCATTATTTTTTTTTCTTCCATGATGGTTCTACAGCTGTTTTTAGTGCTTGTGACCCAGCTTTCAGTTGTCTGAAATTACTTCTAGTGACCTCTGAGATATGGATTTCCTGCTCATTCTTTCATTTTGTGGATAAGCTTTCTCCTTTGTGTGTGTGTGTGTGTGTATATATATATATATATATATATATATATATATATATATATATATATATATATATATATATATATATATATATATATATATATATATATATATATATATATATATCACTAGGCTGGCTTCATCTCCAGCATCTGCCAATCAACTTGACAAAGCTCTACATGATTTCAACAAGAATGTCATGACAGCTATATACTTCCTTATTGCATACACTAGGCTGCCATCATCTCAGGCATCTGTCAATCAACGTGACAAAGCTCTACACGATTTCAACAAAAATGTCATAATAAAAACAAGAAACCCCTTAAGTATAAAGTCTAATGGCTGAAATGAACTATTTTTGACTTGCAGTATTTACAGCTTATGTCTACACCCCAGGGTAGATTTGTTTTTGGTTTTAAGGACCATCTTCATTGCACATGGACAACTCCATAAGTACTCTGATCTCCTCCCTTAGATCACACAAGGAGGATCTCAGCACAATGCACGAACTCCGCAGAACTGGCAAGGATCCCAATGTGTGTATACAGGTATCACACATTCTATAAATATTGTTGTGGTGGGTAGGTTTCCTAAATTTTTAAATTACTGTGATGGATTTTGCTTTTTCATCTCTTTATTTCCATACACTGATACCTCTGATTAATAAGCAGCTAGCAGTTGAAGACACCTTATGTCAATTTCCAAAATTCATTTTCTGAGAAAAATGTTTATAAAATTGTTACAGGCATGCACTGTGTCTGGAATTCTCGTGTTTGCTTTGAGAGTGTTTCCAGAAATGTAGAAGAGGAACAACTAAGTAGTAGTAGTTGTAGTAGTAGTAGTAGTAAGAATATAAGCTTTAATCCTTTCTCCATTACATTATAGAAGAAAAAAAACCTATACAGCATTAGAACAACTCTTAAAATGTGATAGTAATTCATAACAAACATGTTTAATATCTAACAATAATAGACTTGTCCCATATAGTTCTGGGAGGTCTCTAACTAGACAAAGAAAGGATAGGACTAACGCTCCCTCAGGCCTGTCGTATAAGGTCACTAATATAGGTTGTGCATGACGTCTGGCAACCTCACCATGTAAAACAGATTGTTAGAGAAACCACTGCCGCAAGAGCATGTCAAGGCTTTATGCAGGCTTCCTGCAAAGGGGTCGGCTGCAGTAGTGGCTCCATGATGATGATGATGATGATAACAGACTTACCAAAAAAAAGGAGTACTTACGTATGCATTGTGGCCACTGCTTCCCTATTCTTGATCTGATCAAGCCCAAATGACAAGGCAAATCTCCGGCACAACTCCTGCAAAAGTATTGGTTACAAAAATTAATATAATGTACTGCTAATGACATGGAATGAATAAGCTGGTTCTCATATGACACAAATAAACTGGGGAGGAAAAAAAATGTGTTTGTGCCTTATGTTCTGAGAGGAATTAAGAGAAACAAGAAAATACATTTAATGTTGTAACAGAGAGATTACTATTTCCTGTCTTTACACCCATTTATAAAAGTCTGTAACTTCTTGGCTGTCATTTTAGTACTATTCATCTTACAGAGCCACACATAGGACTGCTTTGACATACAACCTGAAAATTCTTATGTTTGCACTGGACTTGATTTCTTTTGATTTCCCTATATTTTCTAACCACATGAAAGCCCCTCTCGTCTTCTGTATTCTTAGTTTGATATCACCATCCATTTCTCCAACTTTGTTTATGCTGCAGCTAAGACATCAGTCCTCATCTTGCAGTGGTGTTTATCCAACTACAATCTGGCTATTTTTGTTTACATTTATTCTCATAGATTGTCATTTTCTAAGGATTTTCTGACCCAGCTGCAGATTCAATATTTTCATGTTGTCTTGCACCAGGTTTTGATTGCGTGACAGAAGGGGAAAGTTCATCTGCAAGATCTAGATCAGCAAACTCATTCATCAACTCTATATCTGACAGGTGATGCTGTTTTCATAATATAACATATAAACTAGCAGGAAGAGAAATGGTGATGAGTGATGTCCAGGCCACACTCGTCCTTACCTCGAAAGGTGCCAGAAGTTGTCCTTCATGAAGAACTCTACATTTCATGACTTAACATTTTCCTGATTAGGTTAGTAAACATGAAATTATGGGGAACCCCTCAGTACTTCATCATTTTCCCAAGTTATGATATGTCTAAACAAAGGATTTTTCAGTTTACAACTCCAGTTTAAGGGGGCATATACACCCAGAAAAAGACAAAAAAGGTTATTTTTGATTTTCATATAATAATTGTGTTTTAAATATTTATAAGCCTTTTTACTTTGATATTCTTTTTGAATTATGTGTTTATCTGTAATAGTTTATGAGTTATCAATGTTCAAAGAGAATCAGATAAGTGTTTTAACATTTTGAAAACTAAACTTTAACGAAAACAGGGCTTGCGATTCACAGTTCCGGTGATATTTTCTACAATTTTAAAGCTATAGCCTTCAAATTTTGCACACTTATAGCCCATGTTATCCTTTATGGCATGAACCTCCACTTTTTTCTTACATGGTATAGAAACAGAGATATTGCTATACAAAGTTCTAAATTTGTGCTATTTAAAAGGGTCATATTGCAAGAGCCATATCTACAAAACTCATTGGGGTAGACATTTTTGGGTGGTTCACGCCATAGGTAGGGATGTTATGCACATCATCTGCTGGTTTGGCATTCTTTGCACCTTTTATGTGAGTGAAATTTATTCCCAGGTGCACTGGGGGTTTTCCTTTCTTTTTTTTTTCATCACTTCATGTTAATTAATTATTTTCACATAAAACATTAAAATTTATAAAGTAAACTTTGTTCATCATAAAATATAATATCTCTTGTAACATGTGGCCAAATTTTATGTCAACAAGTTTGTTAGTTATTTTCCTGTTAATTTTTTAAAAAGATAACCCATTTCTGGGTGGGTGTTCCCCCTTAAAGTGGTGAATACAGTTTCAATCTCTGTTCTGCTATTATCAATATTTCAAATAATAGATTATAAATGTCGCCAGCTCCTTCTGCCTAAATTCAATGAAGATCATTCAAACAGATCTTCTGTTCCTCTGACAAATAGTACTTCAAATTGATAGGAAAGAAGTTCTCTGCCCAGCTATGCAGAAAGTTATTCAAAGACATATTTTCTATTTACAAATAATGTTTTGAGGTTTCTGTGAAATACTCAGCTACCTCTATTGCATATAGAATGTTTTGTCTAAAGCAGTGACTTTACTGGCACCCTGTATACTATGATGTACTGCAAATGATCCTAAATGAGCTAACTAGTTCAGGTATTATACCTTGATTGACTGGAATGAATCAGACGAGCGATCCACATCACCTTGCTCTGCTTGTAGTTCCTTAAATAGCTGTCAATAGAAGAAAACTGACAAAATAAAAACACTATTACATTAGCATCAATAAAGAAGAGTGCACATCATTTTTGAAAAAATAAATACATTTTTAACTCTATGCACTGCTGGCACACTGGGCTTATCTTCAAGTCCTCCAAAGAATGTCTGCCACAGTAACCTAAACTTGTGAAACAATCTGAATGTTAGAAATTATAAGTATTAACCTATTTAAACAATTAGGTTGGGAGCCTCACTAGCGTAGTGGTTACCACAATGCGCTGGCGATCGCGTTATCCAGGTTCGCGCCATGGCGAGTACATTTGGAGCAGTGTCTTTGACTGGGACTTGAACTGGATTAATTCGAGTCCTGGCGAAGACATTTGAAAGAGTGCCCTCGAATGGGGACTGGAGTAACCTGAGCAGCTCCTGAGCACAAACCCTCTGTGGATGGGAAGGAGCAAGGATGGCACAGACATCTGGCTCCTGACCGGGTGGGAAGGAAAGTCCACAGGTTCCCCAGCTTCACAATGCCATGAAATTTGTTTCATGTCATTGGGTCAAAGCACAAGTGCCGCTGGATTAAAAAAATAAAAACAATTAGGCGAATGTGACCAGTAGTGGTGAAAGATTACACTGTGGGGTTTCCGGGGGGTTCTGAGAAGGTGAAGAAAGAACAGAACCATCACTCCCTCAGACATGTCATAACATGAATAAGACTGTGCATGGGGCTGGACACCTCATCATACAAAACAGATTGTTACAGAAACCATCAATAAAAGATGCACATAAAGTACTGCCATGTAGGCTTCCTGCAAAGGAAGGGTGCGTGGGGGGGGGGGGGGGGGGGGGGGCCGCGCGCGGCAATGCAATGGTGGTTCCACATTCCCAGAGAAACATAAAAAGAGAACGATGATAATGACTGGTGAACAATGATAAAATACACCCTCACTGTCCCTTCTCTTCTCTCCCCTCCCCCAACACAAATTTGCTGACTTGCACGGCTGGTTGTGGAGGACCACATAAGGAGGTAGTGTACTGTAACCAGTAAGCCTGCCATAAAAATCACAAAAACAAATTTTTAAAAAAAAACTACTTTTAACTGTATTTAAGGGGATGCACTACAGTGAAAACTAACTTTTGTTCTATACTGTTCAAAAAAAGAAACGCATCATTTTTGGTGTTACTTTTATAAAAGATATTCGATGATTGGACATCAGTCAACCTATCGACTGTGTCCATCTGGTCATTAACTTCTCGTGGTTACCTGAATTGTACTCACCTCAAGATTCGTGAGGTCATGAAAGAGGTCAAGGTCAAAACAACATTTTTGACAATAACTCGTGACAGGTTCATGAGAATCCCGTGAAACTTACTGAACACAAAACTCTCTGACCATATTATTGAATGCCTATAAAAGATTGACGCTCCTCGAATAAATTCAGTTGAAAATTCAATGCGCAAGTATGGCTCATCTCACTACAGAACTACGACTCATCATCATTGGACGTTTACAGACTGGACAGTCACAAAGTGTAGTGGCCAGACAATTTAATGTGGTTAGAAGCACCATTAGTCGCCTTTGGAGGCGATTTCAAGAAACTGGCTCAGTGGCAGACCGGCTGCGCAGTGGAAGACCCAGAGTCACAACTCCTGCCGAATACCGCTTCATACGGCAGCGTCACCTCAGGAATTGACTTGCATCTGCGTCCTCCACAGTCCAGTCAATGTCAGCAGCTCGTCGAATTTGAAATCAAACGGTCAGGAGTTATTGTCAAAAATGTTGTTTTGACCTTGACCTCTTTCATGACCTCACGAATAATGAGGTGAGTACAATTCAGGTAATCACGAGAAGTTAATGACCAGATGGACACAGTCGATAGGTTGACTGATGTCCAATCAGCGAATATCTTTTATAAAAGTAACACCAAAAATGTTGCATTTCTTTTTTTGAACAGTATAATAACATTTTCAAACTTTGTTATGTTCTCAATAGACACAGTGCATGTCCATGAAACAAATTCTACAGTTAATTTTGTTAAAAAAACATGTGGTTACCATGGTAACAAACAAAAAAAAAAAAAAAATTCGTCATATTGGATTTTTAACCAATTTTCAAGAGCAAAAAACATGTTTCCCATTGACCAAATTTTATCAAATTGCACACACATGTTGTGACTGACAATTGAAAAAATTGATCACATGCTTTTTTTGATACGTTTAAAATTCGATTTTTAATGATTTAAAAAAAAAAAAAATACACTATATTTGTATGGAAAAAAAATTAAAATAAAATATTTAAAAAAATATATCAAAGCAAATTACCAAAATATCAAAATAGCATGTGATCATTTAAAGATATATGTGTGTACTAAATGCATGCTAAATTTGAGACTGATCTGTTAGATAGGGTGTTAGTTTTTAAATTTTTTTGTTAATAAAATGTTAATTTTAAGAAAAATGCTTGTTACTCACCAAGTGCCTTGTCTTGTCCAATATACTCCATTCTGGGGGGCTGAATGTGTTTAAAATTGTCCAGCACTATATGCTGCACCTCCTTCAGCTTCCTGCAGCTCCTCCTCTCGCCTTTGTCTTGCCTCTTGCTTAATTTTTCTTCTTTTTACAAGTCTGTCAGCCTCATATTTCTGGCTGTTGGCCAGACGTTTCCTTAATCGCACCTGTCCAAGGCGTTTCGAGTTTGTTCCAGATGCTTGGCCATACAGATTTTTTATTTCTGCACTGGCTGATGGACCAAAGTTGAACTCTCCAATGGCCACAAGGACACTGCATTTGGCTTTTTTTCAATGACACAAATTTCCACTTGCTGCAACGACTCCATATAACTTTGTGGAGGCTTTCATTAGCATTTTGAGTTGCACCTAGCTCACACCGCTTGAGCAGATGCTGATCAATAAATACGGGCTAAGTGCTTATGGAGCAGGTTGTAGTCTAGCGGAGTATGAACCTGGGTCTCGTGGGGTCAGGCAGCTTCTCCTTTGGCCATGGAAGCCTGATAGAAACACCAGGAGTTTTTGCCTGGCGGACAAAAATTATGTTGGGGTTTGTAGTTTGTCGAATACCCATGGTAGAGAGAAGCCATGTTGGCTTGTTTCATCTCTGGGGCTGTACTATGCTGGCGGATGGCCCTGGTGTAGTAAATACAGTTTTCGATTGGCATTTTGGGTCAGACGACCATGGCCATTTCCCCCAAGGGTGACTTTTTGTTTCCTGCTGTCAGTAATGAGTGTCCTTAGTGCAGTGCCTAATCGCTTTGCGACATGGTTGACGCACTCTTCTTTGGTTATGTCAACTTCTGCCGGCACAAACGATGTAGGTCAGCTGCGTCTGGGTTTACCTAACAGACAGCGGTGAAGCAGGGGAGATTGAAGGAGAAGGGAATTGTATGGTAGGCTGACCTTCGGGGCAGAAATAATTGTTTATCTCTGTGTATATTGGTGTAGGTGGAAGATGGGAGATGTATTTATTAAGGGTATGGGTTAGGCATGAGTATTTCTTTGACGTGTTGTGTATTTGTTGTTTTTTTTTTCGTTTACAGCTATTTTTCACGGCACATAGGAGGGGTAACCTGCCCCTACCATTTGCAACAACAAGTTGTCATCTCAGGAGCTGAGGGCTCGAGATATCGCCAGAGGTGAAGAAAATTGGTGATGCGGTAGTTACCGGCGCCAAATACGTCTGCACCAGATGAAGATAGCAGTTCTCTAGCAGTGAAGCCCCATGCTTCAGCGGGAACTCGTTTATCTACGAAAACCGGAGCTCTCAGCTCATATTAACACACCGAACAAAGGCGCGTGGCCTGGTGGTGTCATTTAAATTCGGCTATAATAAAGCCGACGGCCCTAAACCCTCAGAGGGGTAACCGGGCCGTGAATTAAGTTCGTCAGTAGTGAATCAGCTACATTCCGAGTATCCAGTCTAATAACCCAAGTCATCAGCTACAATATTTGTTGGAGGTCAAAATTCCTTCCAAATATACTAGAGAGAAGGGGCGTAGCGGAGAAGCCTCTCAATAGAAACCAGGAGTGTCAGACAGACACTGAACAGAGACAGAATTTATAAATTAGTCATTCAGTTCGTGTAGGACTTTAGAAAGTTCAATCAGCTTTCGGTGTAGACAATTAGTTAGGTCTACAGCCGGACAGTGGTGTTAGTCAGTGGCGTGTATATCGCCTAAAGCGTTTGAAGCTGAGCAGGCAGTTAATTAAGGCATCGTCAGCAGGACAATGTCAGTTGTAACCTTAGGATAGTTAGTAGTGGTGACTCTAAAGTTAGAGACCTCACCGAGTGAATTCTTTTTTTGTGTAATCCTTAACTTTCTTCCCTGCAGGTTAAAGGGGAGGGTGACATTGTGGGTTTACATTTTACAAATCATTTTACTTGTTTTGTTCTTTTCAGGTGTGCGAACACGCACTTTATTTATTTGATATGTAATTTATTTTTTGTGGTGTAAATAAACTATAAACTTCATACTGGATCAGTTTCTCTATATATATAACTATACTGTACGTACACATAATTGTCTGTAGTGTGTCTGTGGACTTTTAGTGAAACCTTATCTCCTTTTTGGTAGTCAGAGGTGGTGAGTCTTTGGCTCTTACCAAAGTCGCGAGTGGCGAGGGAGAGTCAGTCTAGGTTCTCACCCTCGAAGCTATAAGTCTCATTTTTCTGCATTCACTGTCATTCTCATACACATCTATCTTCTCAGTCTTTCTCATACTAGGGTCTTGTCTATACACTCAGACATAACTCTACACTTAAATCCACTTTGTGACACGGATACTGGAATGCAGAAATTTGATGTTGAGCCTACATCAGTTTGCTTATCATTCACTGCTGATTCGGTCTTACCATTGCTAGAAATTACATACTGTCGACGTGCTCTTGCAGCAGATAGTTGCTTTGTTTTCTTACCTTTTCTTCCCATTTTGAAGTAATAGAACACAATTTAATGAGATTTAGAATGTAATCCAGGGAGAAACAGAGTAACAACATGTTTGATAGAACACAGTTGTTTACCAGCGGAAGAAGCTGTTGTTACTTTCCGGATTTGCGTAGCCCAATCAGAGCATTGTTATGACCAATCAAAAAGAAAAACATGCATGTTCCATGAATGAGAGCATGGGGTCACTGCGTGACCTCTCCTTATAAGGAAGTTAGCGTAAAAATTATGGAGGTTTTTGAATACCAAACCAAGCAGATCTATGAGAAAGTCAGTTTCGAATTTGGTATAATCCGGAAGATAAAAAAATCCCCTTTTCGGCAATACCAAGTACTTTACGATGCGCTCAGCGTAACTAAGGTATTATTGAGCGAGAAATTGTGCATTTTCAGCACAAATTTGCAAATCATAGCTTGGGGGTAGTGCCGAAAATATGCTTTTTGACACATCAAATGCATTTTTTATGTCATAAAACCTTGCTAAATCGATTCCTCGATGATTATTCAATAAAATAAGCTCAAAAGTAAACTAATCTATATTTTGTATGTAAAACCCAGCTCTCATTGCCGTGCATGCCCTTAAACACAGTACAAACTGTCAATTCATTACTTTGATTGAAATGTCCAATAAGTAAGGCTTTATATCTGTGATAAGTCTTACACGCTTTGGTTACTGCACCATACGTACATATGTAATCTTCCAAACAAACAGTATATAATGTACATTCAAGCACATGACAGCTCATGTATTCCGTACCTGCTGCAAACTAATGGCTAGTGTCTTGGATGTTGTAACTTTGTTGATCTCTCTAGCTTTGCTCAGTGTATACTTAATGATGTCTCCATAGTCATTATAAAACTGAGAAAGAGAAAAGTAAACATTATTCTACCAAATTTCAAAGGCATGTTCAACCATGAGCTAGAAATAATGCATATTTCTGTTATGTTTTCCACAGTTTCTGTTGATTATGTGTTTATAAGTGACAGTGGTGTTGGAGTCTTTCTTAATACCTTGTCTGTAGGATCAAAAACCCCCAAAAATAGAAAGTACAATACTTTTCACATTAAAACAACTTATTTACTCTCTCTCTTTCTCACACACACATAACTTCTAAAAAAATTTTTTTTAATTAATTTATGGTCACGTGAACATATGGTCATACACTGGTTTGTTATATTCCCAACTGTTGGTAAATTTGTTAATATGGCCCTTCAGACTGTTTTATGAGAATGGTGTATCAGCATCATCTCACTTCAACTACCCAAGGAGCACAAGCCTTCAACAAACGTCTGCCAAGTCTTCCTGTCCCATGTCATCAGCTCAAGGTCTTTCAATGGCTTCTTCATTTCTGTCTCCAGTTCTCTTCTCCATGTGCTCTTTGGTCTCCTTCTACCTCTCTTACCCTGGGGATTCCAGAACAAGGACTGCCTGGTAATGCTATAGAGGGTTTTCTCAGTGTGTGTCCTACCTCATCTCTTGTTCCAATGGCAGTTGTCTGGTTCATGTCACTAGTTCCACTTTACTGATCTTGTCATACAATTTCAAACCTTCTATTCTACAAGCAATGAATGCCATACATTTATTCACTGCTGCTTGAAAAAGCATGTATTTACTCAGCCTAAAATCAGCTTTTATCAAATGAAAAAGTAAAAGAACAAAACTACTAGATACCTTCATGTAATGTTTGAACATGTTAGCTGCAACTTTGATGTGGACAATGTTATAGACGACTAGTTTACAAAAACTTGCTAGGAAGTTCCTCCTCTTATGCAACTCTTCAATTTTCACATTCTCATCCATGTCTTCTGTAAGAATAAAAGAAACAACTTTGAATAAACTCATTTTTACACATAACTATAATGCCCATACTTTCTCTAAAATAAAATGTCATACTTTCTCTAAAATAAAATGTCCGTACTAGTCCACCTTAACTCTTTGATTCCATACTTATTTTTTGAAGAATTCTAAACGGTGAAGTGTATTGACTTTTAGTGTAAATTTTATGTTAATCTTTTTTTGTGAACATGTACTTATTATATACCAAACTGTAGGGAAATGGATAGAGAATCGTAATATATAATGTCTTTGGTAGTATTAACACAAGTGTGTTCATTATACTTAAAACATTTTGCATGTAAAATTGAAAAACACTAAAATGTTAACTGTAGAATATGATCTTACCAAAGACAAATTACTGTTGTAGACAATAAAACTTTCTTTTTAGTTTTCAAACTTCAAGTTAATCCATATACAAAGTAAAAAAAACATGCTTATGGCCACAATTAGTACATTTAGTGTTATTCACACCAGTTTTTCTGTGGTCCTTTGTAAGAAAAAAATAAATTATGCAATCGTGCATTACGTAATTTTCAAACAAATAAAGAAGAATAACGTCATATAAAAACTTTTTTACTCGTTTAATGTTTTAATAGTATCCCTAGCTTCATTTTCCACCAAGAACTAGAGATTAGATGTTACGGTAGGTCTAGTTTTGTTGCTTTTTGATCGGACAGAATATGACTACGCCCACTCATCAACTAAATCTAGTGTGTCTAGCTTTTCTGCACAGATTCCGTATTTTGACAACAAACTGTGACTACCAAACAATCATCATCAATGTCAGCAATGTTTCAAAGTAGTTTGACACAATTATTTGCTTAGGAGACTTAGAAAATGTAAATATAAAGCGTGACATATTTCTCTAGCAATAACAACTAAAAACGCAAACGCGTGAATCTTCACAAAAATTGTGATAATAACATCAAAACACGCACATGTGCTGATTAACTAGTCAAATTAGTTGTTTAAATAGTAGCAGAAGTCATTCTACGAGTTTTAATATATGAACTGCATTAAACGGACAATTTTTAGGGTTTATTCGTGATAAACTAAAAACCACGCTCTGAGCGTTGCTCTGGCATGGCGCGTTGAATTTTGCAACGCTCAGAGCATTGGTCTGGAGTCAAAGAGTTAAGGGCCTCCATATTTTCTCCATCTTATGAATCCCCATACTTTCTCGACCCTACAGATCTCCATACTTTCTTCACCTTGCGGATCTCCACACTTTATCCACCTTGTGGATCTCCATTCCTTCTTCACACCATATATGGCCCATACTTTCTCCACATCTCCCTACTTTCTCCACACCATATATGTTCATACTTTCCTCACAACATAGATGTCCATATTTTCTCCACCCTACAAATCTTCATACTTTCTCCACACCATATGTGTGTCCATACTTTCTCTACATTACAGATGTCTCTAGTTTATCAACACTGCAGACTCTTAGAATATGATGGCTAATATTTAATTTATATTTATTTTAAAAGATAGTTTTAGCCAAATCAATGG
This sequence comes from Oreohelix idahoensis, assembly GCA_024509875.1. NCBI lineage: Eukaryota > Metazoa > Mollusca > Gastropoda > Stylommatophora > Oreohelicidae > Oreohelix > Oreohelix idahoensis. The sequence continues at coordinate 242,067 of JAMPIV010020157.1, read as the reverse complement.
TTTTTCACAATTTCTCTAACTCAGATATGCCAAAATGTTGCAAATTTGCTGATTTACATCACATAATAACTCTTTCTGTCTAAGGCAGTTTTTTTATGGCAATAACCAGACATCAAAATCAAGCCCAGTTCTTTGTTTCCACATTTGGTGATGTTTTAAAACAAGTGGTAAACATAACGATTTTTGAGAAAATATCTTATAATGTATGTAAAATGGTTGTAATTTGGCTGCAGAATATTTGTAAGTCTTGTCTGCACTGTGCAGTTCCCAGGGGTCTCTGATGACACAAATAAAGAATAGGACTACTGCTCTTTCAGGCATGTTACATAAGGTGAACGAACAAACAAACTGTACTTTCAAAGTGTTAAGAATTGGGCTAAGCAGGCCCTCTAACATTCTGCCCTTGCACTCTCACTTATCTTGCATTCTGTACCCTTTCATTCCCACATGTTACTTTAAGCTTTAATTTAACCTTTAGCATGCTGCATTCTTTGGCGAAAATTTTCGCCTCCAGCTGCATTCTTTTTCACAGCGTCCCGTTTCTATAGTAGGTGACCCTTAATGTCTATAGTTTTTGTGTTTCTTGGTCAATTGCTATCATGTTTGGAATTTATATAAATAAATGAATGGTGAATCTGATGATATAAAATTTGTTTGTGTACATATTAGATGTGATAGGAAGAGAGGAAAGGAAAGATGAAAAAAACGAAAAAAAAATTTTAAATAATAAAAAAATATTTTTTTTTATTTTAAAATTTAAAAAAAAATTTAAAAAAATAACCAGCAAAAGAAGGGTCCATATCCCTTGCATCTCAATGAAAGTCATTTGACCAATAGACCAATACAAATCAAATGACGATCTTTTCGTTACACCCATCATCAGTAGCAAAGCAACAAACGCTCTCGTCAGCTGTGACATTCGGCCGAAATTCTAAATCTTTCCGATATTCCTAGTCCTAACCCCTAACATTATACATACTTGAAAGGCCATTTTACTTTCGTTTCCATCTCAGCCATCAAACATATTCTGAGAACCGATATCAGCGCTTATAAAGACAAAAATCTCATCCCCACCGCATGGCGTCAGAATCCAATAAAATTAGAGCAAAAATGGCTGTGTGTTGATGCAGATTCATTTCGATTTAAAAAATTTACAAAAAATAAATGCGGATACACCCATCGCTTTTTTTAAGATCGGAAACGGAAGCTAACTCTCTTGCAAATAACATTACAACTTAACATACGGGGCTGAAATCACGTGTACACAAGTCCTCATGCTAGAAACGGTGATATCCGTAAGGCGACACATGGCAGCTCCAGCGTGCAGAGCATAGGTTATCTTCGGCGACATGTGTCGCCCGCAGCGTGCTAAAGGTTAAAGGCATGCAACATTATAAAGGTAATACAACAACATATATTTACATTATCCAATCACAATCAAAAATTAAGTATGTTTATTTTTAAAACACTAATTTAAAAAAAACACCCATACAGTAAATCCGACAAATAACTTGAACATAATCAGACTGGGGTGGCATAGAATTAGAACTCATGAAATGCTTGAGCAGTCTGCCATTGAATGAGTTGGGTTTTTCTTTGCCCTCCCAAACTTAAGAGCAGAATCAGATAGAACTGGAAAATCTTCTTCTTCTTCTTTCATTCGCTTGAAATATATTGTCTATATCTGCAATGTTGTTTCTTGTATAAACTTCACTGTCTTTTGTAGTTCATACAGAGGTCCGTATAGTTTTGCTTCCAGTGTTGTTTCTCTGGGCCAGTGGGTTTGCCTCAATATATCATATTCGGGGCAATCTTGAAGTACGTGCTCCGCTGTCTGGGGTGCCTGTCCACATGTACACATGGCTGAATTGCCAATCTTGAATTTTGTATACATGTGGCTGCGGAGGCGGTTGTGTCCTGTTCTGAGGCGCAGAATGACAATTTGTTCGGATTAGTTCATAACTTGGTAGTCATCCTGTGTTGGTGTTGGTGGCTTTCTGATTGATTTGATCATCTTTTTCTTCTGATGGTACGTAACTGGTACATCTGGTTGCTCGCCAGCAGCACCTTCTTTAGCCAGTCCGTCTGCTCTCTCGTTTCCTGGTATTCCACAATGAGACGGTATCTACTGCATGGCGACCCTGCACTGGTTGCACAGTTCAGAAAGTAGGACTTGTATACCTGGCAGTTTTCTGGACTGAAGTGCTTGGAGTGCTGATCTTGCATCTGTCAGGAATACAGGCTGTGGACCGAGATTGGTGTTCAATAGTTTCTCAGTTGCCACCTTGATTGCCTGGACTTCTGCATCATAGTTGTTACAGAATTTCCCCGTTGGTACTCTAACCGTATCCCTAGTGTTGTTTGGGTATTCTATGTACACTCCTGCTCCTCCATTCTTTACTGCATTCTGTGCTGACCCATCCGTGTATACTCGGACCCAGAGGTCCTGTGGGTATTCATCATCCAGGAAACTGAGAGTGACTGTCCTACGTTGCACGCTGTTCTGTTCATCCCTGTCGATATTCCTTTCACTTTTGTGTGGATGTGTACTGGTAGTCCATGCTCCTCTCTCCAAGGGGTTTGTTCTGGCACAGACTTTAGAGGGCTGTTAACTTCAGGCAGGTCTGAGGTTTCTACGAATGCTTGGCCTGGTGGATAAAGCTGCTTCTTTTCAGTCGCCCCATTGCTAGGTTTTGGAATCTGTCCCTCATTGGATGGCTCGGCATACAGAGGAACTTTTCTGCCTGTGTTAGCACTTTCGTGTCTCTGCGTTCTCTCAGTGCTTGTATCCTCCCCATTTTCTCCATCTCCACTATAATTGATTTCATTGCCCCCGTGATGACCCTAAGTGCCTGAGTTTTGCACCTTATCTAGCTCTTGTAATGTGGTGTTTGATGCTGGACACCACGCAGCTGACACATATTCAGGTGGTTCCCCATGTGGTTCCATTAGTAGGGGCCTTTGTTGCTGCCTTGTTGATGTGCTGCTTCCATTACTTTCTCCCAAGTGGGGGTTAACTGAATACATTCAGCAAATGTCGAGATTTAGTTTCTGGTTCAACAGCGTAACAAACAGGTCATGCCTAAAGAAGAGCATAAATATAGCCATCAAGAAAATGGTAAAACGTAAATAAAGAGGATCAAAATATGACTGAAGATAAAAGACAGATGATCATTAACATAATTATACAAGACCAATGGTAGGATGCCCCACATTGTTCCTTGGGGGTCTCTGAGGAGACAAAGAAATAACAGGCCTACTGTTTCCTCAGGCAAGTCATACAAGGTGACTAAATACAAGGTTGTGCAGACGGTTGGTAACCCCATCATGCAAAACATGTTGATGCAAGAGTTTCTACTTTTGCGTAGGCTTCCTTAAGGAGACCATCTACAATGGTGGCTCCATGCTCCATAAGGAGCCAAAAAAAGAGGTGATGGCTTAAATGCATGACCTTTTTGATTAAATCAATGCCCTTAATGTTAGCAATTGGTATAGCATGTTTTGAAATTGTAAGGTATGAGACTATTGGGATATGCCTCTGTCTGAAAGGATTACAATGAGTTATAAGAATGTGGATATCAACTTTGTTTTCCTAAGAGAATCTAGTAGCAGGAATACTCATTCTAGAAATGAGCAGTCGTGGAAATTTAGGAAGCGGAGCAAGAGTTATCAGTATCTGCTAGAACTTCACAGATACAATTTTGACCAAGCAAAGTTTTGGATTGGAGAACTTTAGGAATGTGAGAAGAATTGTTATATTTATCTTTGTGAATTAAACTGATCGTAGTGAAGGAAATTATATCTTTTAAGAATGGATTAGGAAGAAGTAAAAGCTTTGGTGTTGAATAGTAAGTACTTTACACCATTCACTGAAACCTTATTAAAATTGTGGATTATTCCTTGAATAATGGAATGCGTTAAATGTTATAGTACGTACATTACAAATATGACATCTTGGGTTGATTATACGTTTTTTGGTTGTAGTTATATGACATAATGATGCAGTGTGATAAAGCGACATGGTTTGTTGTTTAAATTTTAATTCTTGTAGTGTACCTAGGGCACTGCTGTGTATGAAACTTAACATTTTTCACAATGAGATGTAGAACATTTTTGTAACAGGTATCATAGAAATTGTTGATGATTTTCTTTCTGTGATGTATTTTGATGAGGATAAACAGCGGATGGGTATGCAAGAATGTTTCAAGACTTATGTAATTGCATACACCTATATCGTTGGTTTTAATTTGTTGGAACGGTAGGACATTATTATTATAAGCATTTGCTTCATGTGATTAGGAAGTATTATAGAGTACTGTGGTATGGGTTAGAGTATGACTTATCCATTGAAGTTTTGTGTAAATAATCCAGTCACAGAAATTTGACAACTTCTTCAGTGAGATTATATGTTTGTACCCAATCACGAGTTGATACATGATGCATTCTGTGGTATGTGCCCAATTCTTTTGTGGAAAACTCCGTTTTCCATCTGAAGAGGGGGGTAGATGTCACAGAGCAGTTTCATGGGTGGATGATGGAGTGAGTGGAATTAAGGGTCACTGAGGTTGTCAATATTTGTTGTCAGCCTGAGTGTGATGTAATGCATGCGTGACGATATTATTGATGTTCCGGACTTATGTGAATGTTCTATTAAATGTCATGGAGATGTACAAGTGGCGTCGTGTTATTCATACCCCCTAGTGTTGTTTACCATCTACACACGACACACTCATAATACAGAGCTCGTGACAATGATGATGAAGGTAGGATAAAACTATATGGTCAAAAAATGGCTGAACACAAACAGAAATAACTATAGTCACAAATATCTCGTGTGATCATAGGGTTCTAATTCTGGATCAAAGAATAGGATCACTGTACCTATGTTGTTATTCTTCTCGGTGTTGTTGATGTTAATGTGGGATGCCAACAGCAAGACCACATGTAAAATAATGGTTGGGTTGACTAATTAAGCTGCTAATCAACAGGGGCTCCCCTCAGCTGTTCAAGTAGGATCTTCCGCAAGCTTTTTCTTTGTCTTTCTCACCAAACTACCACATCAGCTCAACTATAGGATGACCCCAAACGTAGGTTGGCCCACAAATGTTATAAACACGGAGGGGGCAACATAAACTCCTGCAGTTAAAGATTTTGTTAAAAACATGCTCAGATGACTGTACTCTTTGTCCACAAATTGACAGAATTGCATTTAGTCAGCAACACCAGTCAGCAGTCACTGGGTTTCAATGTTTTTTTTGTTTGACAAAATTAATTTATCACCTGAGATTTTTTTTTTTTTTTTTAAACAAGAGGTGATGCCAAGACATTGGGACTGGATAGGACACTTATTGAGGAAACCAGCTAATAGCATTACAAGGCTGTCCTTATTCTAGAGTCCCCAAGGTTAAAGTAATAAAGGGAGAAAGAAAAACACATGAAAAAGAGACTGAAGACAGATATAAAGATGACATGCAAAGACTTAAAATGGATGGCACAGGATGGGAAGGTAAACTTGCTGAAGGTCTATGCTCCACAAGAATAAATGAAAATGACAGATTTGTGTCACTCTCACTACACAAGGCATTGTCCTTCATCCTATCCCCAGTGCATTCAAAATGATGATTACTTACAAGCATGAAGAAGAGTATTAAATAAATGACACTGATTACAGACTTAAGGACATGTCTGGACACTTAAAAAATAGGATTATCTTACAACCAAGTGAATAATGGAACCTTAGTTAACATTTGTTTTAGGACACTAGATCTTACACAGGTATTATGTCACCTGATTTTTATCTGACAGGATGGCATACTCTTATTAGTACTTCTGTCCTTCAAATGTTGCAGTTGGACAATCATACTGATGTCAATGTCATTTTCTTTTGCAATGAGTTCTTAAATCACGAAAAATCTGGAGACTTACTTCTTCCTTGACTTTCTCACTTTCATGGAACATCAACTCATGGCAGCACAACATAAGATGTGAAAGTTTCTTTCTCAGTCTCTTCATCTCATCCTTAAAAGTGAAAAGAAAAAAAAAACAAAGGAAAAATTTATGACATGTCCAATTAACTTTTAAACTACCAGATCAATGTCTCTCTCCAGTTCCATTCTCCATGTGTTTTTTGGTTTTCATCCACCTCTCTTACTATGCATGGAAGCATATCTGGAGTCATCCTTATATGACCACCAGCTGTGCACAATGCTACACTACATGTATGTGGAAGTGAACCTATGTCTGTGAGGCTAATAACATCCTCATTGACTCTTGAAATCATCCACACACTTCCAGGGATTCCCCCTGTGGTGAAACTTGTTGAGAACCCAGCATTGCACACTAAGCTTGGAGAAGTCACTTGAGCTCCAGGCATAATTCTTTGGCTTTGACTTGGTTGACTGCATGCAGAAGGATCTCACTATGGACCCAGTGATAGACAGGGGAAGCTGAGAAGTGGCTCTGTGCAGGACATGACAATTCCTTGGGAAAGCCCAGAACCAGAGTATAGTATTTTAGCTCTGCATAGTTGGAGAGCCCCCTTAGATGGTGGGGAATGCACAGTATGCCATGCACTTCCTACTCCTAACTTGGGACCAGATATGACGATCCTTTAACTGCAAGCCAAGCTGGAGAAACTGGAGCTCATGACTTCCAACTCAACGTGTTTCGGAATGGCAGAAAAGCCACGGGAAAAGCCTAGATCTACAGTGTAGATAATACCAAGGAGCCTTCAACTTGGTATTGGCTGCCAAAGAGCGAGAAGCTCAGCAGCCCTAGTTAAACAACAACAACAACCTCTCTTAATCTGGGTATTCCAGAACAAGGACTGCCTTATAATGCTATCAACAGATTGCCTAAATGTATGTAGGCCATTTTTTTTCCTTTGTCCTATTAAGACTTACACTACTTACTATCATTTACCCACTGCCTTTCAATCACTTCCCATCATAATTTAGAAATCTAATGCTACATTACTTTCACGCAACTAAAATTCATTTCTAATAAGACCTACATTTTTCTGGCAAGAAAATCTCAACTCAAAGGCAGACAATTCTAATTACTACTTCTCTCATTCAATCAGGAACAAATGCAGAATAAAGAAAAATTAGATAACCGTTACCAAACAATCTCTTTAGGCTACAGACAGGGTGGCTTCACTAAGATCAGCCAACAGCAGAGACCAAGTTCTAACAATAGTCTTAGTTTTTTTTTTTTCACTGTCCAGTAATTTAAGTAGGGCAAAATCAGAGAACCACGCTGTTACAATGTTTATTTATCGGATCCTTAGCCGCTAACTGACAATGCCATCAACGACCACAACACCTAGTTGGTGTCTTGTAGGGCAGCAACACACACTCTCCACTTTGCTCGGTCGTTGGCCATCCTTCGTACAGTGCTCCAACTTTGGTTCAAGCTATGCAGCTCTCCCTCCACGGTACTCTGCCAAGTTGTTTTTGGCTCGTCTCTCTTTTACCTTCCATCTGGGGTCCATAGCATAAACAGTTCTGATGATGGTATCTGGGTCTCTTCTGAGGGCATGGCCAACACAATTCAAGTGTCAACCAGCTACGATGGTGTGCACATCTTGACTACTCTTGAGTAAGCAGTCCTTGGTTGATGATGGCATGCAGCCAAACAAATTTGGAGAATTTTCCTTGGGGCAGTCAATGTATATTTGAGTACTTCTAAAAATCTTCCCTGACGACACTTTCATTACATAATTTATCTTAAACAGTAATCAAAAGTTGGCTGCAACAGATCCCCGATATTTTCATTTTCTAACCAGAACTTCCTTGTTTATTTGCTTTTAGTTTCCATGAAATACACCCATTCTTCTTTAAACCTACATTTACAAGCAATTGGTCATTTAATGCTGTCTAGGGGTGTGATTCTCACCTTGGAAGATGGTTGTATTCTCAAAGATATTTTCTACGGACAACTGGCAGATGGCAAAAGAACAACCGGTTGACTGCAGATGAGGATCAAAGACGTTTGCAAGAGAGACATGAAGGCACAGGACATAAATCCAGCAACCTGGGAGGATGAAGATGTAGATCGTACAAAGTGGCGATGCTCCATATTGCGCCACCTCAAACTGTGCAAAAAGCTCTCACAACAAGCTGAAGAGAAAAGAACACGCCGAAAGGTATACCAGGGAAAAAAATTAAGCAGCTGAGGGCTATCACCTCAAAGACGCATTCCCATAGTCAGTTATGACTGAATGAAGCTACTACTAATGGGTCATACCGCTTCTGTAGGGATGTAGGATAAACAGAGAGGGATAGTACTCACAGAGTGGCAGCCACAACCTTATATGAACACTTAACTTCAGAAAAGAGGCAGTAGCCTTAAAAACTACAGCAGAAGTCCTAATGACAGAAGAAAGTTTGGAGAGGCAAGTGGTTCTCTTCACAGAAGCGTTGTCAGTAATTGTAATTCTGAAGAGCCAGAATAATGCCAACCTGGCTGACCTAGGAGTATCACTCCACAAACTATGTTAGCAATTCAAAAGAGTTGTGATACAGTGGATGCCATCTAACTGCAACATTCCCAGAAATGAAGAGGCTGACAGATTGGCAAAGGAAGGTGGAAAGCTACCTCAACTTCACACAAGCCTAACTTATGAAGAGGCCAAGAGTTTTATCAAGAGCTGATGCAGGAACAAGTGGGAAGCAGAGCATACAGGCCACCAAAATAAAATGATGCATATTACCAGCTCAGTAAAAGAGAACAAGTGGTAATCTTCAGACTGTGCACGGGCCACAACAGATTGGGATACCATCTTTTCAACAAGCTAAAGATAGGAACTAGATGTGTACTGATGTAACTTTGGCACCGATAAAATGATTGCCGAATATCTGTGTCAAAGATGCCCAACACATGAGGAACAGAGAAAGCGCATTTGGCTGTCACCAGTACCATTCCCGGAATCATTCTATGGTGATACAAACAGGCTCAAGCTGACCACTTCCTTCTTTGAACACATTCAAGTTGACGTCTGAGAGTGTACAAAGAAGATATGGATGGTCATGATACTATCTGGTTTTTTCTTCTTTATTTCACTCATGTATGGCTCATGAAATACCACTTGTGTATAGCAGTGGCCACATTGCAGCTGACCAAATGTGAAAATGGCAAGCTATCAGATTGATCAGACTGCTTCTCCCCAAATGCCAAATACATCCAGTTAATGCTTCAATCAATCAATACCCTTTAGCTCCCCAAGGAGCATAGGCCTTCAACAAACACATGCCAAGTCTTCCTGTCCTGTGCCATCCGCTCAAGTTCTTTCCATGTTTTCCTCATCATTTTCACCCGTTTTCAGCTCTCTTCTCCATGTGCTTCTTGGTCTACCTCTGCCTCTCTTGCCCTGGGGGTTCCAGAACAAGGACTGTCTTGTAATGCTATCAACAGGTTTCCTCAGTGTGTGTTCCATCGCCATCGTCTTCTTCTCATCTCTTGTTCCACTGGCACTTGTCTAGTTCTTGTCCTCAGTTCCACATTGGTAACATTGTCATACCATTTTAATCCCTCTATTCTACGCAAGCACACATTTATGAAAGTCTGTAGCTTTTTGGTTGTTGTCTTTGTTGTTCTCCATGTCTCAGAGCCATACAATAGGACTGACTTCACATTTGAGTTGAAGATTCTTATTTTCGTGTTGGATCAGATTTCTCTTGATCTCCATATATTTCCCAATGCAATGAAAGCTCCTCTTGCTTTTTGTATTCTTAGTTTGATATCACTGTCTGTCCCTCCAACTTTGTCTATATTGCTGCCAAGATATGTGTACGATTCTACATCTTGAGTGGTGTTTCTTCAAGTTCAACCCTGTTATCATCACCTGCATTTATTCTCATTATTTTTGTCTTTTCCCTGTGTATTTTCAGACCAAATTGCTGTGACCTCTCATTGAGTGTTTTCAATTTGTCCTGCATCTGATTACGATTATGGGACAGAAGAGCCAAGTCATCAGCAAAATCCAGATCATCCAACTGCTTAGTCAGAGTCCACTGGATTCCATTTCTGTTGTGTGTTGTCGATGATCTCAAAACCCAGTCTATTGCTAGTAAGAAAAGAAATGGAGATAAGAGGCATCCCTGTCGCACTCCTGTTCTTATTCCAAACAGTTCTGTAAGCTGTCCTTCGTGAAGAACTCTGCATGTCATGTCTTCATATGTTTTCTTTATTAAATTAATGATCTTCAGGGGAACTCCATAATGCCTCATCAATTTCCAAAGCGATTCTCTGTCTAAACTGTCAAATGCCTTTTCGTAGTCCACGAATCCGATGTATAGCGGTGAATTCCATTCCAGACTTTGTTCAACTATTATTCTCAATGTGACTATCTGGTCTGTACAGGATCTATTTTGTCGAAAACCTGCTTGTTCATCTCTCAGTTTCTTGTCTATGGACTCAAGGATGATTCTGTTTAATACTTTTCCTGGGACTGATAGTAACATTATTCCTCTATAATTTGTGCACTCTTGTAAATTTCACTTCTTAGGCAACTTAACCAGATATCCTTCCTTCCATTCTGCTGGTATTTCCCCTCTCTCCCAGACTTTGCCAAGTAGTTTGTATAATATCTCTGTAGAGGTATCAATATCTGTTTTGATGGCCTCTGCTGGAATGCAATCTGGACCAGCTGCTTTTCCATCTTTCAGAAGCTTTATGGCTTTCTTTATTTCTTCTCTACTTGGTCGTTCACAGCTGATTTGTAGCTCCTCTTCTGCTGGCTGGATGTCTGGGGGATTAGTTGGAGATGGTCTATTGAGAAGTTCCTCAAAATGTTCTATCCATCTCTTCATTTGTTCTTGTATATTACTAAGCAATTTTCCATTCTTATCTTTTATGAGGCCTTTTGCTAGCTTATATTTCCCTGTTAGCTTCTTTGTGTTGTTGTACAGGTCCCTCATATTTCCTTTTGCTGCAGCTTCCTCTGCTTCCCTTGCCAAATCATCAATATATTTCATCTTGTCTCTTGATGTTTCTTCTTACTTCTTTGTTTGCTTCTATGTACACTTCATGAGCCTTGGCTTTGGAGCTTCTGGTTTTGCTTCTGTTTAAATCTGCTTTCTTGTTTTTCCTGTCTTCTATCTTACTAATGGTTTCTGTTGTTATCCATGCTTTGTGCTGATGTTCTCTTTTTCTCAGTACATCTTCACATGTCTCGTTCCATATATTTAAGTTAATGCTTACATCCTGTAATTATCACATTATTTTTTAACAATATGACAAAATCTTTACTCACAGGTCTAGGTTTTGTCTCATCAATGCGTTTGAGATAAAACAGAACAGCTACTGAGCAGGCCTGTATTGCACGTACAATTATCTGTGAAAAGCATAAAAGAATCTGATAGAAAATAGTAATTAATTTGAAAATATGATGTGCATATTTTCTTTCTACTCTTGGAAAAATCACTGTTCCTGAAAACACAATGTAACGACAAAAACCATATGTATGTGCTACGGTTTAATACTTCAAGATTAGCATACAATGTAAATGGTAAAGATAAAAACACAATATATATATTTTTGTGCAACAGTTTAGATACTTTTGAGATAAGCCGGTAAGTAAGGAGTGAACCTTTATTTTCAGTAGCTATTACGATCATTATGCAATTCATAATAAAAAATGAGTCGGTTTTTTTTAAATAAACAAGATAGTAATTGAAAAAAAAAAATTATTAATTTAAAAAAATAAATAAATAAATATATTAAAAAAAAAAAAATAAACAAAACAATAAATACATAAAATAAATAAATTCTGTATACCGACACTCACTCATGCGGTCAAAACGTCTACAAATAATCTGTATTTTTGAATGTGTCATCAATCATTAATACAAAAATTACATAACACATTCTCGCTTATATCCATACATTCTTGGTGGAAAATGAAATAATAATAATAACACTTTCTTAGCACTTCTGTAGCAGGTAAAGTCTTTGAGCAGTTTAAAAAAAAAAAAATAAATGTATGTCTGCTTATTCTCATATACATCATCCCATTGAAGCAAACAAAAACATTCACATTTCTGAAGTAGTGGTATGCGGGTACATTCTCACGATTCACATGTCTAAAGTGCAGTGGTATGCGGGTACCTTCTCCCATACATTACATTATATAATAATATTACATGGATATAAAACAAATTATTCACATTAAAAACCAGCGGAAGAGGAAAAGAAATGTTGACCTATGGATGAGATGTTGACAGGCAAATGCTGTTTCTATGGGCGTAGATAATCAGTGTTGATAAAGTGTTTGAAAAGTGTTTGAAAAGTGCTTTGTTAAAAAGAATAACAAAATAAACATAATGACACTAGATGTTTCAGAGAAAACAGTATCAACAATGATTAATTTCACTTTCATCCAAGGTCACATGCACCCTCCATAATGCTCTTCCTTCGAATTACAATTGTTCTAATTGTTTTATATTTCTATTTTGTTCTATATACTAACGTAGCATTTTTGGTTCCTTGCTCGTTTCTGTGCATTATATCATTACTATGTAGACATATTTGTTTACACTCACTGTGTTTTTTGTTTGTGAATGTGGTTACAAAGCAGGGTCAGTTTTAGTAACTGTTGGGCACAATTAGGACCATTCTGAAGGGGTCCCTGGGACTTTAGATTATTGTTTTCTTGCAACATGTTTCATGTAAAATATAGCTAATAAATAAAAATAGTTATATTAATATTATAATGTTATATAACGTATCCATGATTTCTAGTTGGAAATACTCTTCGTTTCTAATTTTTTCCAAAGCTGGTGGTGGGAACCCAAGCGCGGAGCCCAATTGAGTCAAACAGACTAAATCGGCCTAAGGCCAGCCCTAGTTACAAGTGTTACTCCATTATAAAACTGACACAATACCATTTTGAAAGCTAATTTAGGAACTAAACTTTGAAGGTTATAGTCACTCCAGTATAACAGTAAATGACAAGAGTGCCCACTACTGTCTGTTTTACACATTCACAAATTGTCTAAATACACAATCTGTATCTTTTTATCCAAAATCCTTAAGGACAGCTTTGTTTCAGAAACCAGATTTTACGGTTTTGAGATGTCGCCCAAATCATGTTTGAAAAGTAGCCCAAGTTGCCCAAATTGTGTTAGGAAAATAGCACAAAGTCACCCAAAATAGAGATCGCCTAAATTGCGATAACACCCGTGTGTTACCGGGGCCCGAAAGGGGAGCAAAGAATAGTAACACTGTACCCTATCATGCATGTCGTTGAAAGCGACTAGGGGGTTGGTTACCCCATCCTGTAAAAATAATTTTAAACCACAAAAAACTTCAACAAACATGGAAACGTCAATTAAGGAAAATAAAACACAGCCATCCAAGACAGGGGAAGGTCCTCTTGCAGGGGAAGGCGTATGATGCAACACAGAGAAAGCCGAAAGGAGTCTGTGTTACTGACTAACCTTCTTTCTTCTAAGAGAACCTCCAGCTTTGGCACCTGGAATGTTCGGACATTGAATGAACAAGGAAAGCGGCACAAGTTGCAGCAGAAATGAGGAAATACAAAATCGAGGTTCTGGGACTGTGTGAAACAAAGTGGAAGGGGCTAGACAAGAAGAAACTCATCACAGGTGAATTGGTGCTGTCCTCGGGACATGAAGACGAAAGTTCACACCACAGTAAAGGGGTAGCTCTTATGGAACAAGAGATGAGAAGAAGACGATGGCGATGGATAGGACACACACTGAGGAAACTTGTTGATAGCATTACAAGGTAGTCCTTGTTCTGGAACCCCCAGAGCAAGAGAGGCAGAGGTAGACTGTTAAGTCATATTTTTATTAATGGAGTTAAGTGTTAAAGACTTGTATGTAGAGGTCGGGTTTTGTACACGCTTGTAAACACGCTCTGCGTGATGAGAGAATTTCATAGTTGGGAGCTGTATGCTCAGTGATTTTTTTACACAGCTCTACTGACTAGCTGTTAGTTTGTTTTTTTAAAATATGATAAGGAATCTGGTTGAATATTCTATGAAATAGTTTTTGGGGGGAAAGGCAGATGAATTCTGCTCACATCTCAAGCTGCGAGTTCGCGCTTGAATGAATTGTACTGAGCTGTTTTGAGCAGCGGATTTTTCATGACAGTACTTTGCTGGCAGAGCTTGAAAATGGACGCTTTACCATTTTTGCTAGTGTGTTCCAGGATATATCCTTATGGAAAAGGAATATTCGATAATTGGAGAATGCACGTAATTGTAGATTGAAAGAGAATACATTCATATTGATTCTAGTACACAACTGTCGGCCATCCGTAAGCCCGACACATGCTGATTGCCTTCATCAGCGAAAGTTAATAATAACATTTATCTTCTTCTTGAACCCCCCATTATCACTTTAACATAGACCAAGAAGAACATGGAGAAGAGAGCTGGAAACAGAGGTGAAAATGATGAGGAGAACGTGGAAAGAACTTGAGATGATGGCACGTGACAGGAGGACTTGGCATGTGTTTGTTGAAGGCCTATGCTCCTTTGGGAGTGGAAGGTTATGAATGATGGATGAAAATTGCGATGATAAAAAAATAGTCCAAAGAAACTTTCAATTATTAGATATTTTAGTTTTCAGGTGCTCAGATAAAAATACATAGGCCTGTAATATTTGTCTTGTGCATCAGTAAAAATGACATACAGACCATAATCCCTCAAATGGTCAATAAAAATGTCGGAACACCTAATATCACAGTAAGAATTGGACAACTGCTTCCTGAGGCATGTTGTATAAGGCAACTAATACCAGGATGAGTATGGTGCTGGCAACCTCATCATGTAAGACAAGCTGCTGCATAAACAACCACTGTAAGAGTATGTGACTACATGGTGCAGGCTTTCTGTAAGGGGACCAGCTACAATGGTGGCTCCATAAGGAACGAGAAGGGAACTGATGATGATGAATATGACAAGATGCTACAATTAAGAAAGAAAGAACAGAATCATCTCTACACTTCTGTTCCAGAATGAGCATTGGCCTTCAACAAATTCCTGCCAAGCCTTCCCTGTCCTGTGCCATCTGTTCAAGGTCATCTTAAACACTTTCATGTCGGTCTCCAGTTCCATTTTCAATCTCCCTCTACTTCTCTTCCCCTGTGGATTCCTGAACAAGGACTGCCTTGTAATGCTACACAAAAACAGTTTCCTCAACTATGGAAGTTCTATGCAATGCCTGTGTTCTCACTACTTGTTCTATAGGCATTTGATTGGTTCTTGTCCATAGTTACACTGGAATCTTGTCATACCGTTACAATCATATTTATAGAAGCACCCATTAGTTACTGTAATTTCTTGGAAAAGAGTAGAATAGATCAAGGTAAACGTTTAAAAAATTAAAAACACACAAGAAATCTGCACCCACTTCTATATGGCAAAGGTCCAAAACATTGAATGCCACAAAGACAGCACAACGGAAAATATCAGAAAAGTATATAACACAGTGTAAAATGTGGGCACTGTTTAAGTAACGCCCAATGGGCTGATCACCCGTTGGCTTGTCACACCGATTACGGAAACAACGGCAGATGGATCTATTTGTTGTTGCCCTAAAGACACCGCTAGGCGTGATGGGAAACTACAACAGAGAAAATCAATCTGCTGTTGCCCTTAAGACGCCACAAGGCGTGATGGCCTCTGACTGCTTGGTCGGTCTTTGGCTAAGGACGGAAGAAGAGAAGAAGAAGAAGTTTAAGTAACCAACCACTAAAGAATCAGTAGATAAATCTGAAAGTACCTAAAATTCCAGAATTTTGTCTTAACATTTAACCTTCAAAGTCCTGTGTGTATTTCCTGGAGGTCAATAAGAAGACAAAGAAAGAATAAACTACTGCTCCTTTAAGCATGTCATAAGAGGCAAGTAAAATGAGGTTGGGCATAGAACTGGCAACCTGATCACATAAAACATACTGCTACAGAAACCCCCACTACAGGAGGAGCACATTAATGCTTTGGTGCAGGCTTCCTGCAAGGAGGTCAGCTGCTGTGGTGGATCCAGGCTCCATGAGGAGCATAAAAAGACAATTTACCCTTCATAAAACCCTACAAATAAGAGCAACAAGAACATCTCCCTAACTCACTCACTTCTTCTGGTATGCTGGCTTTATCCCTGGCTGACTTTACCACCAAAAATATATCATCCCACACTTCCCAGTTTGTCAGGTCGTGACACCTATCAGAGGTCAGAGGTAAAAGGATAACTGGTCAGCATTAATCAATGGGTTTATACATCTTTAAATCAGTGTGACGTTGTCCTCCCAGCGAACTCCGGCCAACTCCCCAGCCGATCCCCTCCCAACCCGCAGACATGCCCCCCCTTGGTCCACAATAGCTCCGAGGTATTTAAAGTGGTCGACCCGCTCCAGGACCTGTTCTCCCAGCTTAATCTGATGTCTTCTTTCTATCAATTCACATACACCTTTTACAATTATGGTACAATGCAAGATCTCGACTGAAGAAGAGAATCACAAACAATTTACGACATAGACATCATCACAATGATCATCATTTCCTTCTGTGTTCCTTAAGAAGCATGGAGTCACCATTACAGCTAGTTCTATTGCTGGAAGCGTGCACCAATCAGTCACATGCTGTTACAGCAGTGGTTTCTGGGTAAATCTGTTTAACATGATCTGGTTGCCAGCCAACTTGCACCTCATTTTAGTTGTATTGTATGACATGGAGTAGTAGACAGATTCTTTCTTTACAACATATACAGCTATTATCAAAAGGCACTGCAATTAATAACAGCTGATAATGAATTAAACCAAAAAATAAATATACCAAAACATTTATAAGTTTACTGAACATTAAGACAACTGCTCCTATTAAACAATACAAAATTACTCACGCATAAAATGCATAAATCCTTTTCAGACTAGCCAGCAGGGCAAAAGCTTCATCTTCATCTGGCGTGTCACCCTGTGATCAAACAAAACATAATAAGTGACACAAATCCCTCACACACAAAAAAACCCTGTCAGTAATTTGAAATACTGTCAAATGTGGACAAGTTTCATGTGTAGAACCATGACTGGTGTGAAGTGATTTGCCTATCCACCACGCCATCTGTTGTCCACCAACATCTGTGGACTTACTGTTATCGTCAGACGTAGACAGGAGGGTTTTTACTTCTTTTTTTTTACTTAGTCATTCATCTTCTACCTTGGGGTGTAGAGGGTAGCCTGAGAGAGTGTCATGCTATCCTATCAGCTGTCTTCCTTTTGGCCTGGTTCCAGTCTAGTCCTGTCCTTAGATTGTCTTATGTTGTCCTCCCAGCAAACTCTGGGTTGTTCTGGAGGTCTCGATCAATGGCTCTTGGTTTCCCATATTTGTTGTAGTAGCTGGTCTTCTCCCATTCTGCAGACATAGCCAAACCATCACAGCTGGGATTGTTCAACTGAAGTCTGCAGAATCTGGGTTTCAAGGCCATGACATATCATCTAGTTGTGGACCTTGTTCCTTATAAGGAAAGTCAACTATTCATTTGTATTAGTTACTTGGAGGCAACCATCTTCAAAGTTTTCATAGTGTAAATATAAATAATTTCAATAAAGCACAATTTTCACACAATGTTAACAGTATTTGAAAGAGTTCTGTATGTGGTACATCTTAGCTAATCAAAATTAGACAATGAATAAATAAACTAATTTAACATATCACAAAAACTGATTGCCAGGGTTGAAATCACAATTTTGTAACAAAAGCTGCCTACACTTTACAGAAGGTGCAGATAATTAACAGCACTGCAACAAAACAAAAAAAAAAATACAGTAAATGACACAATGCTGATACTTTTAGTCTGAAATTACTTATTGTCATTAAAAAAAAATGACTAACCTGCCAAAAGCAAGGATAAAACCCTTACCTCTGTGAAATAATCTTGCACAGCTTGCTTCAGTTTGATAACTAAAGCATCTATCAATGTCTTCTTGCTGACCTCACATTTGCCAGCAATGGCAAACTCTTCATTACACAAGCACTCCAGACATTTAGAACATGCCTCAAGGACCTGGCAACAAATAAGTTCATAAAAAAATAAGTCCCTGGACCAAATGCTGGCCTGATCATTACGTCATCATTACCACTGTCCTCAGCTCCCCAAGGAGCACAAGCCTTTAACAAACTCATGCCAAGTTCTTCTATCCCATGCCTTCAGTCCCATGACTTTCTCAGCTCTTTCATTTGTTTCCCTCTACCTCTTACCCTGGGGATTCCAGAACAAAGACTGCCACGTAAACAGTTTGTTACAGAGGTAGGTTTGGTTTGGTGTTTAAGGACTATCTTCATTGCACACGGACAATGCCATCAGTGCTCCGATCTCCTCCCTTAGATCACACAAGGAGCATCTCAGCGCAGTGCACAAACTCCGTAGCACTGGCGAGAATCCCAATGTGTGTATATAATGCATAGGAGTGGCTCAGAGGTATGGCGTCTGCCTCATATTCAAGAGGTTCCGGGTTCAAATCCCTGTTGAGGGATTATAATTTATTGAAATATCTTTTTCAGAACCAGTGGTCCTAATTACATCACACTCCCCCCTGGTCTCATGGGTAGTGAGATTGGATGCCTAGCCTCCTCGGATAAGGGCGAAAAAGTGGGGGTCCCGTGTGCAAGTCTTGGGGTAATAGTGAAGGAGCAGTGATACACTTGGGTTCCTGAGGGTAAGCGGAAAAAAGGAAGACCAAAAGAAACACTCAGAAGAACAATAATAAGAGAAGGAAGAACGTTGGGCCTAAATAATGTGCAAGAGCTAAGAGGAGTGGCGTCACAACGAACAACCTGGAGAGCACTGGTTTCTGCCTTATGCGCCGTGTTTGGCGCTTAAAGAATTTATTATTATTATTATTAGTGATACCCAATTATATTTGCACTTTACCAGCAGACAACTATAAATGACCTCCACCATGGTTATTTACACCCCCCCATCCCCCCCCCCCCCCCCCCCCCCCCAGTTGGTGATCACTTTCTTGCTTACAGAAAGACTTTGCCTTAGTCCTTCATATGTTCTTGCTGAGGTGGTTTCTGTACCAATTTGTTTGATATAATGTTGTTGTTAGTCTCATGTGTCATCCTCCTTAGTTACCACTTATGATATGCTTTGTAGGGTTGTGGTCACGTTCATCACATTCTTTGCTGCTCTATATCCCCAGTATAAAAATGGGCATATATTTGTTGAATCAATCCAGATCTAAAGAATTACCTCAGTTCCTGTATGCTTCTCCACAATGTCATTTATGTAACGCAATAGCAATTCAAGATTCTGAAAGAGATGCAAAATTTTAAATGTTATTTCTAAAGAAAGGAAATAATAAAGGTTAGGTCTAATCAAAGTTGTTATGTTATACTTGTTTTTTTTTAAAATAATCAATTTATCTATGATAATGTGCCAAACTGTTTTTTCTTGAACATTTTAACCGTCTGAGGCAACTGTTATTTTAATAGACTCAAGCTATCGAGGTGTTGTGTTAACTGTTTATTATTGAATATTTAAGTTACCTGGCTAATGGGTCACTTTATTTCTTTTTAAAAGTAACTATGCCAAACCAGTTTCTTAAATACTGAAGTAATCAAAGTTTCACCATATTTTTTAAAGTCATTAGATGCCAGTGTTTCTGCTTAAACATTCCAGCTAGGGTAACCATACAACCCAGTTTCTCAAAGTTGCTAGAGTCATTGTTTATAACAATTTTTTCTTTAGTATTACATAAACACAGCAACCTTATCGCTCCCTTTCTTAACTCTTAATATCCGACCGGCCTATTAGGTAGGCCGACGATCGGTCGCCGTTTTACGGCTGGCCAGTCCGTGTCTGTGTCAATAACTGTGATTTTAACATTATTTACATAATTTTCTTCCCATAAAAGAGTTCTAATGCCTTTTCCAGTAAACCTTGTGTTTCAAAATACTGGAATACTCACATTTGTGTGACATACTGTTTGATTTTTATTAAATAGCGTAGGGCTCATTAGAAAAAAAAAATAAAAAAAAAATAAAAAATTTTGTCTTGTCTGAGAATGGCGTCCTGTTCAAATGGTCGTTCGAAATGATTATCGGCTGAACATGCATCGCAGCTTATTCAGTCATGGATTTCTAATGACAGTGATGAGTTTTCCACGGCTGTTTGCGAGCGATCTTTTAGTTATTTCCCCTTTTTCCCCGACCGCGCTATTTATAGCCCACTTGACAGAGGTCACGTGGTCAGCTTCCTAATGGGAAAAACATGTGGCGATGTTTACTTTTGATAGGGCTTAATTAATGCTTTTAGGCTACTTTTTTATTATAAATACCGGCTTTAATTTTGCGTAAAGCTAGACTAGAAATGTTAGAGTAAATTTTAGAACAAGAACAAACATTTTATCACAATTAGAACAGAAGATATAATAGTCTGAAATAGTGTAAAATTTACGTTTTTTTTATATTTTGTTATGGTTTGTTTATAATGCAATTTTCACTCAATCGGTCACAATCAACATGCATAACAAATTACAGAAATCAAAAGTAGAAAACATGCAGAAAATGGATATCAAAGATTTGTTTTGGTTTCATGCGTCAAACTAACAAAAAAAAATTCTTTTTTTCTTTCTCTAACATTTCTATGTTTTTCTGGTCAATTTTAATGCGCTGTTTTTAAATCTGCAAATGGTTTTTCTCTATCAGGTCGGGATCTCTAGAAATACGCAATTGAAGTTTTTTAACAACGCATACAGTATTACAACATCATTTGTACAAGAAGTATAACAGTTATGTAGGCTTGAATTTCTTTGCAGTCAACTTTCGTCGGTGAATGGCATGTGGTACATCACGATGAAGCATCCAACAATAATCGGCAAGCATAGTCACACTCCACCGTCCTTGATAACGTGACTCCATTACGGCGATATCTTGATGGAATTGTTCTCCGTGTTCATCGCTGACTTCGCCAAGGTTGTCAGGGAAAAAGTCAAGATGCGAATCGAGCAAATGGATTTTGAGGGACATGTTACAGCCCATAATTCTGTATGCATCTATGCACTGCTTAACAATATGCACATAGTCGACAGATTTGTGATTTCCCAGAAAGTTATCGACGATCGATTTGAATGCCATCCATGCGCGAAGTTCACTACCATGTAACAAGTTCTCGAATTGTTTGTCTGCAATAACTTTCCTAATCTGAGGTCCTACAAAGATACCTTCCTTTATCTTTGCATCGCTAATTTGCGGAAACTCTTCTCGAAGATAAGTGAAAGCTTTGCTCGTTTTATCTAACGCTTTTACAAAATTCTTCATGAGCCCCAACTTTATATGTAACGGTGGTAAAATGATGCTGTCTTTGTTAACTAATGGCTCGTGTATTACATTTTTATGCCTGAGCTGCATACGATCCCCGATAGGACACACCTTTCTTGCATAATGTTCCTGTCTGTTGCGGCTGTCCCATTCACATAGGAAGCAACAAAATTTAGTATACCCAGTCTGCATGCCCGTGAGAATTGCAATGACCTTTAGGTCTCCACAAATCCGGCATTGGTAGTCATTGTACTTTATTTTTGCCAAAAGTATAGCCATATTGTCATAAGTTTCTTTCATATGAACAGAGTAGGCGACTGGAATTGATGAAAATAAATTTCCATTATGCAATAACACGGCTTTTAGAAGAGTCTTTGAAGAGTCGATGAAAAGTCGCCATTCGTTGACTATGTGCTCATGACCGAGGTGCACCATTAGACCTTTTACATCTTTGCAATAGCAAATGTCATCATCCATCTCAAAGTATTGAACAATTTCTCTGTGTCTATGACGAAATTTAGATATCGGAGTATTGGGCGCTAAAAGATTCCATTCTTTGAGTCGCGAACCGAGTAATTCCGCTTGTCCTTTGGTGAGAGCGAGATCATGTATTAGATCTGAAAGTTCTGAATGGTTAATTAAGTGAACACCATCATTCACCGGTACATAATCCGAGTCAGAATTAGTTTCTAAAGCAGGTAAACTATCACTTTCTGATGGTTCATTCACGTCCAACGGATATTGTTCTGGTGGAACTGGGATCGGACACGTGATTGGATCATGAGGCACTGGTTTCGAAACCGTTTCAATATTTGGATAAACCACAGACTTTCTAGTTTTAAAAGTGAAACCATAGATATTTGTCAAGCAGAAGTAACGATCAGTAGCATGATTTGTCGGTTCACGCCATATTAATGGCACTCCAAAAGGCATCGACTTATGCTTCGGCGATTTTCGTAACCAACCTGCCAATGTATTTGCACAAGTCGAACAAACTGCATTTGGCTTCCAAGATTTATTTGCATCATCAACTTTCGAATCGAAATAAAGTTCATATGCTTTCTTTAGCAATGGTGTAAAGTTTTTTCTGGTGAACACGATCGGTAAAATATCCTCACACGTAACAGAACAGATCAGCCGAATTTCTACAACTTCTAGAAGCCATATTTCACTCAGAATTATTTCAAAATACAGTAACTATTTGAAATATATCGTAACATATGTCATGCATCTTTTAGCAGTATAAAAAGTAGAATTATTTTGCATTTTATTAATTTTTAAAAAGTTATATAGTAAAAATGAAACGGAGCAAATAACGGTTTCCCAAAAATATATTTATTCACAAATATCTTAAGAACCCGACGTGATAGAGATAAACGGATTTCAAATTTGAAATCAGCGCAAGAAACTGACCTAAGAACACTTATTCTTATATAAGAAAGAAAAATGTTGTTTGTCAGTGTTATTGAAAGTTTAAATTGCAAGTCCACATTTATTACCTTAAAAAAACACACCCAATTGTCCCCAAAACATGTTTGAATTGCTTTTATGCTACTTTATTATTATAAATACCGGCTTTAATTTTGCGTAAAGCTAGACTAGAAATGTTAGAGTAAATTTCAGAACAAGAACAAACATTTTATCACAATTAGAACAGAAGATATAATAGTCTGAAATAGTGTAAAATTTACGTTTTTTTTTTTACATTTTGTTATGGTTTGTTTCTAATTAAATTTACACTAAAACGGTCACAATCAACATGCATAACAAATTACAGAAATCAAAAGTAGAAAACCTGCAGAAAATGGATATCAAAGTTTTGTTTTGGTTTGATGCGTAAAACATTAATTATTGAAAGTTTAAATTGCAAGTCCACATTTATTACCTTAAAATAACACACCCAATTGTCCCCAAAACATGTTTGAATTGCTTTTATGCTACTTTATTATTATAAATACCGGCTTTAATTTTGCGTAAAGCTAGACTAGAAATGTTAGAGTAAATTTTAGAACAAGAACAAACATTTTATCACAATTAGAACAGAAGATATAATAGTCTGAAATAGTGTAAAATTTACGGAGTTTTTTTACATTTTGTTATGGTTTGTTTCTAATTCAATTTACACTAAAACGGTCACAATCAACATGCATAACAAATTACAGAAATCAAAAGTAGAAAACCTGCAGAAAATGGATATCAAAGTTTTGTTTGGTTTCATGCGTCAAACATTAATTATTGAAAGTTTAAATTGCATGTCCACATTTATAACCTTAAAATAACACACCCAATTGTCCCCAAAACATGTTTGAATTGCTTTTATGCTACTTTATTATTATAAATACCGGCTTTAATTTTGCGTAAAGCTAGACTAGAAATGTTAGAGTAAATTTTAGAACAAGAACAAACATTTATCACAATTAGAACAGAAGATATAATAGTCTGAAATAGTGTAAAATTTACGGGTTTTTTTTTACATTTTGTTATGGTTTGTTTCTAATTCAATTTACACTAAAACGGTCACAATCAACATGCATAACAAATTACAGAAATCAAAAGTAGAAAACCTGCAGAAAATGGATATCAAAGTTTTGTTTTGGTTTCATGCGTCAAACATTAATTATTGAAAGTTTAAATTGCATGTCCACATTTATAACCTTAAAATAACACACCCAATCGTCCCCAGAACATGAGAGCTAACAATTATCTCAATCATACATCATGAGTTCTGATCCAGTCTGCGCAATGTTTTTCTAATATGTGCTGTTTATGAATTGTCTTACTAGGGAATAGCTTTCTGAACAGACATATAAGTCTCTATCGATGCTGTTATTGATTCTTTACTAATTGGTTTACTGTGTGATATTTTGTTGTGTACTTTCTCAAATGCTTCTTTCAGTGAGTTGAATTGTTCTTGGGCAATAAAAGCTATGTTAGTTATATCTTGTTTGTCTGTAATTTTCAGTGTTTGTGTAATGATTGCTCTTGTAAGATCTTTATAAACTTTTTGTGTGAGATATCTGTGGCAGTGATTCCCTATAAATGCTCTGCTATTATAAGCCTGTTGTATGATTTTGTGTTTGGCTAGTACCTTGTCCATGTGTGAGCAAACTGGACCAGACCTAGTACACAGATCTTGAAACTGAAGTTTGGCCAGCGCATCTTGTGCATTTTCAAGTCTAACTTTAAAATTATCTGTCTCCTCCTTATCCTCACAAAGTTCAATACCTACCTGAAAAATTCAATTTTAGCTCCTAATTCTTCTGCCTATTTCCAGTTCCTACTAAATCTCTTCAAGTTCTTAAAAGTACTAATGTTTGCATGTATCTCTTGCGAATTCTCAAATATCTTTGCGTCTATTGTATCAGCTACCTGTTCTAGAAGTCTGTGGTGTTTCAAAACAATGCCTAATAAAATATGAAGGTAAGGAGGAGCTACATTTTCAATTTCAATCTCTAACATTGGTTTGTGTAAAACAATTATGGTAATGTGCCACTTGCCTTTTATTCCCTTTCCCATATTTCATATATCTATTGTAATCTCTTATCAACATGGCCAAACTTCTTGGTTTGCAAGTTGTATGCTCTCTGGATGTCTTTGATGAAAATGTTTGGTTTGTCTGGAGCTCAAGGAATATACCCATGTCTGTGGTGTCTCCAGCAAAACAAGGAAATAATCCCCGAATAAGAAAACAACAACTTGTTTACCATCCCACTCTAAATATTTTAGTGACTCTATCTGAGCTTTCATGCCATTCATAAATATTTCTAAATTATCATATGTATCTCTGACTCTAGCCATTGATAAAAGGATGGTATTAGATTTAGAATTTGGTTTCTCTAAATTTACTACCTGCATTGTAACTTTGAATGAAAGAAGATATACAAACAGTTACTTAGAATTCGCTGGCAGCCGTCGTGTGCACAGGATTGTCTACCAAAGAACACCAATGGAAGTCCTTATCTCACACACAATTAAAAAAAAAATTCATATTATAAATAGAAGATTAACAAGACTTGAAAGATAGATCAAATTATGTGGAAGTAATCTATCTATAGCTTTACATGTTTTCTGACGCTTATATACGTAGCTAAATATCATTATAAATGAATGAAAATGCAAAAACAGATGGTGCTTTACAAAAAGTTATTTTTTTTACTACCTTATTTAAGATTTGTGGGTATCAGGAATGCGTTTAAAGGGATTTAAATGCTATAAAATCTGGTGACAATATGCTTGTTCTTGTAATGCCACACTCACAAAACTGACTACCACACATTCTCAAGATATGAAACCAAAAAAAAAAAGTATGTGGAAATAATCTTTAGCTTCCCTTCGAGAAGTCTTTATAATTATAAACTCAAACGAATGGGCCGATTTTTAGATATTAAATTAATAAAAAGATTACTTATTTTATGAATTTCCTTAAATGATGACGCTGTTTTCAAAAGTCTGTAACTCCGTCAAAACTAATTTCAAACAAATAAAAATGCAATCAAAAATAGAACACAGAACAAAGTTATAGTACACAAAAGAATTTTAGCGCTGTGTTTATCCAGAACGAGTGTGTAATGATTTATATTTTACTCACACATCAGCTGATTTTTCCCCGCCAAAAACTTAAATAGTCTTTTACGGTGCACACAAAATTTTATACCCGGTGTCAGAATTCCGGTCACCGAAACTAAAAGAGCGCTCTGGTATAGGCCACAAACAGCCGTGTTTCGAGCATTGATAGTTCCGATAAAGATGAATTTAGTGATAAATGATAAGCACAATTTGTTTTTCAATTTTTTCATTTTTCTGCATTCATTACTGTATATGTTGCATGCATGTTTAAAACCACTGAACAATTCAGTTAGATGCATGTCAAAGGGGTTTCATTTCTCTACATTTTGATATATAACACTTTATGTTATCATTATAAATAAATTATTTAATGCAAAATCATTAACAGCAGTCATGTCTTCTTCTTCTTCTTTTGTTCGCTTGAACTATATTGTCTATATCTGCAATGTTGTTTCTTGTATAAACTTCACTGTCTTTTGTAGTTCATACAGAGGTCCATATAGTTTTGCTTCCAGGGTTGTTTCTCTGGGCCAGTGGGTTTGCCTCAATATATCATATTCGGGGCAATCTTGAAGTACGTGCTCCGCAGTCTGGGGTGCCTGTCCACATGGCTGAATTGCCAATCTTGAATTTTGTATACATGTGGCTGCGGAGGCGGTTGTGTCCTGTTCTGAGGCGCAGAATGACTATTTGTTCTGATCTGTTCATAGCTTGGTAGTCATCCTGCGTTGGTGTTGGTGGCTTTCTGATAGATTTGATAATCTTTTTCTTCTGATGGTATGTGACTGGTACATCCGGTTGCTCGTCTGCAGCACCTTCTTTAGCCAGTCCGTCTGCTCTTTCGTTTCCTGGTATTCTACAATGAGATGGTATCCACTGCATGGTGACCCTGGGCTGGTTGCACAGTTCAGAAAGTAGGGCTTGTATGCCTGGCAATTTTCTGGACTGAAGTGCTTGGAGTGCTGATCTTGCATCTGTCAGGAATACTACAGGCTGTGGACCGAGATTGGTGTTCAATAGTTTCTCAGTTGCCACCTTGATTGCCTGGACTTCTGCATCATAGTTGTTACAGAATTTCCCCGTTGGTACTCTGACAGCATCCCTAGTGTTGTTTGGGTATTCTATGTACACTCCTGCTCCTCCATTCTTTACTGCATTCTGTGCTGACCCATCCGTGTATACTCGGACCCAGAGGTCCTGTGGGTATTCATCATCCAGGAAACTGAGAGTGACTGTCCTACGTTGCACGCTGTTCTGTTCATCCCTGTCGAATATTCCTTTCACTTTTGTGTGGATGTGTACTGGTAGCCCATGCTCCTCTCTCCAAGGGGTTTGTTCTGGCACAGACTTTAAGGGGCTGTTAACTTCAGGCAGGTCTGAGGTTTGTCTACGTAATCGTTTGGCCTGGTGGATAAAGCTGCTTCTTTTCAGTCGCCCCATTGCTAGGTTTTGGAATCTGTCCTTCATTGGATGGCTCGGCATACAGAGGAACTTTTCTGCCTGTGTTAGCACTTTTGTGTCTCTGCGTTCTCTCAGTGCTTGTATCCTCCCCATTTTCTCCATCTCCACTATAGGCGTTGATTTCATTGCCCCCGTGATGACCCTAAGCGCCTGGTTTTGCACCTTATCTAGCTCTTGTAATGTGGTGTTTGATGCTGGGCACCATGCAGCTGACCCATATTCCAGGTGTGGTCGTATGCCCTGCTGGTAAACTTTACTAAGTATTTTCCCGCTGGCTCCCCATGTGGTTCCACTTAGTTTTCTCAGGATGGCTAACTTCCTCCTGGCCTTTGTTGCTGCTTTGTTGATGTGCTGCTTCCATGTCTGCCTATCATCGAATGTAACTCCGAGATAGGTGGGTTGTTTATCTTCTCTCAGGAGCTCTTCGCTTATCTTGATGACACCAGCTTTTTGTTTGGGAGAGAGGGTGAAGAGCATAGTGCTGCACTTGTCTGTATTGATGCTGACACACCATCTATTTGCCCATGAGGTTAAGGCATCTATAGCTCTTTGTAGCAGTTTGGTGGCCACTGTTGCATGCTCATCTGTGCACCATATTACCAGGTCATCAGCGTACATTGCCACTTTCATTCCATGTGGTAGTTCAGCAACCAGGTCGTTGATGTAGACTAGGAAAAGTGTGGGGGACAGAACCCCTCCCTGAGGGACGCCATGACGCAGTAGAATTTTCTTACTCTTGAGGCCATCTAGTTGTACTCGGGCTCTTCTGTTATGCAGGTATGCTTTCACCCATTTGTACATCTTACCATTCACTCTACAATTTCTCAGTTTCTTCAGAAGCCCTTCTTTCCAAACCTTGTCAAATGCTTTCCTTAGATCTATCCATGCTGCTAGTACCAGTTTCTTATCTTGGAACGCATCCTCAATCTCTTGGGAAAGGTAAGTTGCCTGATCTTCAGTGGAATAACACTGCCTAAAGCCCGCCTGCTGTGGTACAAGAAGGTTTTCACTTTCAAGGTACCACTGTAGCCTGAGGTTGATGATACGTTCCATTGTTTTGCAGAGGCAGCTTGTAAGGCTGATTGGTCTGTAGCTGGAGGCAGTGGAACTGTCTTTTCCTGGTTTTAGGAGTGGTATCATGATTGCTTCCCTCCAGGTCTGTGGAACTCTGCCTGAGTTCCAACAGATATTGAAGATCTGCAGCAGCTTTGTTTTTGCTGTGGTTCCCAAGTTCTTAATCATTTAATTGGACACTCCATCAACTCCTGGCGACTTTCTCATTTTCAATTTGGATATTGCAAGCTCCAGTTCTCTGAATGTGATTGGTGCCTCCATAACTTCAGGTATGGTTCCATCTCGTCCTGCGTATTGTTGTTTCTCACGAGTCTCCTGTTGCTTCCCTGGGCTAACTTCGATGTTGTTGTCTTTAGCAAAGAAGTCTGCAAAGTGATCAGCTGCCTGTTTTCCCATGAGGATGTTTCCATCTTTGTACAGAGCAATCATTGAGTTTCTCTCTGTACCTTCATCGTTAAGTTGTTTTACCAGCTTCCACAGTTTCCTCGTATCTCTTTCGAAGTTCAAGGACTCTGTTTTCTCCTTCCAGCTTCTTCGCCTGGCCTGCAACTTGGCCCTTTGAAATTTGGCCTTAGCTTGCTGGTAGTTATTGTGGTGTTCTTGGCATGGACTGGTCTCTGCCTGCTTTCGAGATGTTTCCACGTCATTGTGCAGCTGCTCTAGTTCACTATTCCAATATGGTTTGTAGTGCTTACGAGCCCCTCTAGGTATTGTTTCACGAGCAGCCTGTAATATGCATCTGCTGAATTCATCGACTAGCTTATTGATGTCTTTGTCTACAGTCAGATCTCTAGCCAGTATACTAGTACGGTGCTGGTACATTGTCCAGTCTGCCTTCTTGTAGTTCCACCTAGAGAGAGTGCTGCTCTCCTTGACAAGTTCATTTTCCACAATTAGGAAGACTGGCCGGTGGTTGCTGCCTCCAAGTTGTTTCCCTACAACGCGTGTGGTGTTCCACTCCAGGCTGGGTGAGTGGAATGCCAGGTCTGGTGTAGAGGTGGTATGCCATGATCTCGAGTAGAAGGTTGGTGGGTCGATTGGCTGGTTAATCAGGATAAGCCCATTGTCATCCTGCCAGTTTTCAAGCTCCTCACCTCTCCTGTCCATGTGATCATAGCCCCAGCTCTGTGAGTGGCTGTTGAAGTCTCGCAGTCATGTCTAAAAATGCACTCTCTGAAATTAGCTCGTAAAAATGCGGTTTCTGAGCACGTATACTAAGAGTTAATGTCATTGGAGATCATTCCTTCTTTATCAATGTATACATTCAAGTTTTCCAGGTTCTGTCACTGTGTTCAAATTATAAATCTAAGTAATTTAATAATTCAAATAATTTTCATTTTCTTTATGTAACACTAACTAATCAACACTCAAATTTGAATACATTTTCAAAAAGTTTGCATCTGATCTGATCAGAAACATAAAACAACCACTGCCTTATCAATAACTGTACATGACATCAAGTGTGTCCAATTACCTTGAGTAATAATAATAATAATACATTCTTTAAGCACCAAACACGGCGCATAAGGCAGAAGAAACCAGTGCTCTCCAGGTTGTACGTTTTGACGCCACTCCTCTTAGCTCTTGCACATTGTTTAATCCCAACGTTCTTCCTTCTCTTATTATTGTTCTTCTGAGTGTTTCTTTTGGTCTTCCTTTTTTCCTCTTACCCTCAGGAACCCAAGTGAGTGCCTGCAATGGTATTCTGTTGTTTTGCATTCGTAGGACATGACCGATATATGACCATCGTCTTTTCCTTATATAGTTGGAGACATATTTCTGCCTAGTCTTCTCTTATTTGTCGATTAGTTTCTCCTGCCTGCCTGATGTGTAGATATCAAGATCAAAGAAGAGAGGAATCTGAAGCAAGTTTGCCACTTTCTCTGGATCCATTAGATACTGGAGACATTTAAAAAATAATTGGTGCATTTATTTTAACTCAGTAATCTGTCTTCAGTTTTTATGTGTGTCTTTTTTGTTAATGATAGTTTCCAAGTGCCTGTGTGTGTTGGTGGGTTTACTTGCTCGGTGGAAAGAAATGGAAAGGAAGAAAGTAGAGACATGGTGCTATGCTCAAAACCTGAAACAGAAATCGGACACCAGAATTTTTGGCCATTATTTCTCGACAGATTACTTGCCAATAAAATAAAAACAGATTTGTTACTGTAGCAAAGATGTCACAAACATAACTTTGTAGCACAGAATGAGACAGAAAAACACACGAAGGGAAATGAAGATAGACATGACAGGGATGAAGATGACAAGAAAAGACCTTGAGCTGATGGCACAGGACAGGTAGACTTGGCATCAGTTAGTTGAAGGCCTATGCTCCTCAGGAAGCGGAAGGGCTATGATGATGAAAGATATAACTTCCAATCAAGGAGATGAAAATAATGATACAATTGTAATCTATGAATGACAAAGTGACAAATAACACTAGGAGTACTTAGAATTTATATGCCATTGTTGAAGTAATCTCTGGGTAGCACTATAGTATAAGATAGAAAATGCCTTTAACATATTTTTCAGCAAGTTTAGAAACTTGTGATAGGCTTGAACTTGCAGTAAAAATGATACAAGTAAGTAAGGGCAGGAAAAGTATTATGTCAATTTTATAATGGAACAATTGAATAATGACAGTGGATGTTTTGTGGAAAATTTCTATCAGCCACAGTGAATTTCACTTCCATCTAAAGTCACGAACATCATTCATAAGACTCCTCCTGCAGGTCATTTACCATTTGAATTACAGATGTTTCATTTGTGTGTTCTTTGTAGTTATAAAAGTTTGCATGTCAAGCCACAAAAATATACGGGTGAGACACACTACAAACAAGCAAATCTGAGAAGCTTCAAGACTCCTTTAATGTACCAGATCTTGCATAGACAAAGTTATAGATCACGAGGATAACCAACAAAATCTCCCCATGGTGGAAAGCAAGATTCACATGGGGAATCAACATGGAAGTAAAGGGATAAACAAACAAAAAGAAGTTCAATGGACATATGTCAATTAATAAACTTTTCATGGAGGGAGGAAACAGCACAACATATTTTGCAATAATCAAAAGCAGCTTTAAACAAAAGTGTCAAGGATACCTCCTCTGCACTCACCTAACAAAAGCAAAGTACCCACTGGTACCAAGAAGTGACAATAATTTCACACTAAGAACTGACTGCTGTAGTTTACAAAACAAAAGAAAGAAACCCCAAATAAACCATCTATAAACAAGCTACAAGTTGGAAAAGCAGGTATAGCACTGTCAGAAAGAAAGAGAAACAGAAAAAGAAATTGACAGTATAGCCCATTCTTGTTATTCTTACAGGAACAGAAGCCTGCCAGCAACCACCAGGGACAAATAGATGTGTCTATTGTAGCAAAGTATGCAAAAACACGCTTAGCTAATGGACTGATAGAACGAACAGAGAAAGAATAAATTGTGATGGTTTCGGCAAGAGCCTTGAACCGGATGAAAACAAAAACGAACACCGTGTAACTAAGCATTCTAAAAACAGTAGCGGTCACGCATGCGCATTCGTTTGTTTTATCAGAGAGAAGCAGGTATGGAAAATCCACAATGGCAAAAGCAAAGTGTTGAAAGTTAGGTAAAGAATTTCTTTTGTACTGGGACTATGTATCAGAGAATTATAATACAAATTATAGATTTTCATTGAAGGGATATGCAGGAATGGAAATCCAAAAGGAAAGTTGGAAGAGTTGTGTATATAGTAAAATATTTGCAGTTTTATTTGACTTTCACATCACAGGTCTAACCTAGTGATAGACTTTATAAATTCATAGTAAATATATGCCCTACCCGATTGTACGTTTAAGTATATGAAAAGGAAGCTTCCAGTAGGGGAAGATAAAGGAAAGATAAGACAACGTGATGGATAAACTTGGTTGAGTGTGTATTGGAACAATTGCTGGGACAGTTGCACATAATACCCTAAATGAGAGAAATCTTCAGTGCTTGAAAGGGACCAAACAGTGATGCCCTCTGAGACGCCCGCAATATATAAGGCGAGAACGCTCAGTTCCAAATACACACAACTAAAAAAACCCAGCCAGAAGACAAAGTAGAGTGCTGTCTATTCTACGTCAGTTGCCACTGCATGAAGGGCGGACATTCTTCACAAAGTAGTTTTCATAAGAGCTTGGAATCGATCTTAGAGGGTGTGTAGGTTTACTATCGATATTTATGTGAATAATATCAATTTTATTTCAGATTTTAGTGTGTTGTGAATGTATCGGACATCTTGTTTGTGTGGATATGATTGCTGAAGATTGGAAAACCTAAATAATAACCACCACAGTCCTTGTCAGGGCTAAATATAACCATTCTGGTTTTGTCTGGGTCTATAACCTACCAAAGCTATATTTTGCCTTAGAACATTAGCAGAAAAATATACAGAGGTCCAAAAAAGTATGTATATGTGCTTCATTGACTATAAGAAGGCTTTTGACAGAGTCCATCATGAGAAAATAATTGAATGCCTCAAAGACATAGGTATTGATGGAAAAGATATAAGAATACTCAGTAACCTTTATTGGGAGCAAACTGCCACAGTAAGATCTGGAAGGAATTATTCAACATACATAGACATAAAAAGAGGTGTCAGACAAGGTTGTGTGCTGTCCTCTTGCCTATTTAATTTATACACCGAAAAAATTTTCAAACAAATGCAGGAAATACCAGGATTGAACATCAGTGGAAGGTCAATAAACAACCTTAGATATGCTGATGATACTGTGTTATTAGCTGAAAGCGAACAGGAGTTACATGAAGAAGCATTTGGAAGAAAGAATTGAGGCTCTTGAAATGTGGATATATAGAAGAATGGGGCGTATCTCATGGAAAGAGATGAAAACAAATAAGGAGGTCCTAGAAAATCTAGGTATGAAAAGAGAACTAATGAGGGAGGTCAAAGTTCGGCAGTTAAGATACTTTGGCCACATAAAAAGGCATAACACCTTGCAGAAGACCATAACAGAAGGGAGAGTTGAAGGCAAACGTGCAAGGGGAAGACAACGGTATAAGTGGGAAGATAACATCAAGAGATGGACAGGAAAGAGTCTATCAGAGTGCACCACCAAGACAAGAGACAGAAGACGTTGGAGATCCATTACAGCCAACCTTCGTTGTGGAGATGGCAACTGATGATGATGATAACCTAGCAGCAAGACCAGTACTGACTTGGCATGTAGGTGAGAAAGGCAAAGGTTGAATCCTGTCCATATATTCATATTGCTTTGATTATTCATGTATTGTTATAAATGAGACAATGTTTGCAGTAGACACCAGTCTGTCTCACTATATCTAAATCATACACAGCCATGTATCATTTATCATACATACAGACATCTGATGACACCCTCATCTCATACACACAATAGGATGTAATAGGTCTCCATGACATTGCCTAGCCACTTGATACTCCTTGTTCCAGGTTCTATAGTTGAATTTCAAAAACCCTGAAGTCAAGTGGACCTTCGATCCTGCTACCTAACCATACAGGAGCCCAGAGGTTGAAGTGTTCAATAGCTTTTTTCCCCCTGATTGCTGGGATTGGACTGAAGTGTGACTTTCAGAATAACAGTGTTATGTGTCAACCCATATCTGGACAAGTGCTGATTCAAAGCTGAGTTACATAGTGACTATTCCGGTGGCTAATGTGAGACATTCAACGGTCAGATGATGAGAAATTAGGGAATAGAATAAAAGAGACAGACTAGTATAAATAACAACAGTGAGAGAACATTTTTGGTGTAAAGTAATTTAAAGATCCCATGGGGACTTTTTGTTTAAGTTTAAACTTATATATTATCAACTTGATGTAAATACATAACCATAATCACCATCGTCCAACACTCACCCTTCATTACCTAATTAGATAAATGTACATAATAAATTATGAAATTGTACTCAAGTGACTTTTCAAGTTTTTAACTGTTTATGTTGTTACTTTTTCTAATATTATTATAATATCACATGGGTTTACTACAGCTAAGGTGGCAAAGTATATTTCTGAAGCCTTAAACTATTGTCTAGCTCAGAGTATTTGCAGCCGTAGCTCACTTCAGTGCTCTTCTCTGACACTGGGACTTCATACATTCTGGAGAGAATTCTATTTCTTCTCTAAACACTATCTTCATACAAGAAAAACCTTACGCTACATCTATCTAGAAGTACAACTAAGAAGAAGGTATTCTTCTAAAACATAACATGGGATTTCCAAGCATTTCATTATCATCATCTGCCATCTCCACATCGTAGGTCGGCTGCAATGGATCTCCAACATCGGTCTCTTTTGATGGTGCACCCTGAAAGAATCTTTCCTGTCCATCTCTTCCCACTTAAAGCACTGTCTTCCTTTTGCACATCTGCCTTCCACTCTTCCTTTTAGTATGGACCAGTAAGGTGTTTTGTTACATGGCCAAAATATTTGAGTTGTCTAATTTTGATCTCCATCGCAAATTCTCTTTTCATTTCTAGATTTCCTATGACCTCTACTTGTTTTCTTCTCTTTCCATGACATGCCCAATTCTTCTATACCACATCTCAAAGGCCTCAGTTCTTTCTTACAACTGCTTCTTCATTGTCCATGTTTCTATACTATACAATAATGAAGAATATATATATAGCATTTGATGAATTTGTCAGTTAACTGTTTAGATGTTTGCATTTGTCTCAAGCATTTCACAACTCTTTAAAAAGAAATTAAATAAGAAATTCTTTTTTTTTAAAGTAGCTTTTGAAACAAATGAACTGACACACAAAAATGAGAATCTAAAGTAATAATCGTTAAGAACCTATCACGTTTATAGGAAGATAACTTTGAAAGGTAACAAGGTCATTCCATTGCAGATACTGCCTTAGGGTAGCGAAGTGTTACATACTTCACTATACTTGGTCTCAGTTTTACGAGGTGCAGTGACCTGTTCTCTTCCTCCTTTGCCTCCCCAACTCAAGCGCAGAATCAGGTACCCATTTACAGCTGGGCAGACTGAAGCATGGCACTGTAAGCTTTTAATTTGGTATCTTTGCCTCAAAACAAGCACTCTATCCACTCAACGCTCAGATAACATGAAGCACTCACCAAAATGTATCCATAAAACAATAGAAATGACACACATTTAAAAAATAAAAAAAAAGACAAGGAGATAAGAAAGAAAGAGAATGCCATTGCCCTTCTCCCACAGTCTAGTGTCACATACCTGTTATGACTGGAAGTAAACAAAAATAACTTCTAATTTCAAACTAAACAAGTACATAACACATTTCGACCCAAATCATCTCCATTCTCATGACATGGCCAAATCAGTTAACTTTCTTTCTCTCTATATTCTTAATGCAGGATGTAGTACCTACAATTTTTTTAATGTCATTGTTTCTCACTGTGTTTCTTGTGGTAACAGTAATGGCTTTTCGGGAGCATCTTTTCTGGCAGGATTTGTTTTTCCTCTCCTGTGGTTTGGTTAGAGACAATAACAAAGAGCTGGTAAGAATATACTATATATCAATGAGGCGTGTCCCGTTCAACCTAGTTGGTTATATTAGGGCGCATATCCAAACACAAAAGACCTTAGGTCGGAGATTTAAGAGAATAACTGTCATTTAGTTCCATACTGATATTCAGATGTAGCGGTGACAGCTGGTAAGTCACCATACTGGCTTTTTTATATCTTGTTTCAATTTCTTCATCAAGTCTTCCATTTTTTTAAAATAAAAATGTTTCCTAGCTGTTTGAACTCTGGAACCTGCTTAAGCTAGGTGTTGTTGAACTGTATGCTGAGTGGGCCAGGTGATCTGCTGATCTTCTGTCTTAGCTGCGCTGATCTTCATACTGTATCTCCCGCAAGTTGAATTAAGTGCATTTGTATGGTTCTGCAATTTTATCTTCGTACATTAGACTCTGGTCATCTGCAAAAAGTAACTAATTCAGTGGGTCTTTGTGTTCTGGGTTTGCTTGTGATGTTATTTTATCCATGTAAATGTTGAACAGTAGTGGTGATATTACACAGCCATGTCAAACTCCTGTGGTTATATTAAAGTATCTGTGACTCCATCATATGTTCTTACTACACCTTAGCATGTATGGTACAGAGCTTTCACCTACACTATCTACTAGCTGCCCATGTATTCCAGAGCCATCTAATACTTACCAAAGCTTATTCCTCTCCACTCCATGCAAGACCTTCTCCTACTCTACAAATACTATATTTAGTTGACTGTCATATTCTATTGTTCTCTATGCTTCATAAGGTGTGAAAAAGGAAATTCTTCTTCTTCTTCCTCGTTCGCCCTAAAAAGGACGGTGGTTGCGTTGTGTCTGTTTACGCCTAAGCTGTGATATCTGCACCTTTCGGTCGACACATCCGACTTCAGCACGGCATTTTTTAGGGACCGGGTTTGCCTTCCCAAAAAGGAAATGATGACGATATAATTTATGAAGTAATTCACAGCAGACAAGAGATGTTTTTCTGAAGAATACTAAGAATCCCACTTACAACTAATAGAGCAAATGAAGAATGCCAGAGAAGAGCTAATGAACAAAGCAATATAATCACAAAGATAAAGCTTACATTCACCAGACATGTTATGAGATGAGGAGAACTAAAAAACATAGCAGTAACAGATAAAAAGGAGCACTCAACAAATCATAGCAATAACCAGGAAAAACATAGAGGGCATGTGAAGACAAGAAAGGAGAGAGAAGATAAAGCAAAACTTGAAACTGTCATGCAAAGACATCAACAAGAAAAGTCATGGAGAAAATCTAACACACTGAGACATGTATTAAGACATTATTGCCTATGCATGCAGACATTCATCATTACACTTTAGTTCCCGAAGGAACATAGTCCTCCAACAAACTTACTTACTTACTTAGTCGTTCCCCTTCTACCGTGAGGTGTAGAGGTTTGGAAGAGAGAGCGCCAGACCATTCTATCAGCTGTCTTCTTCCTGGCCTGGTTCCATTCTAGTCCTCGGTCCTTCAAAGATTGTCTAATGTTGTCCTCCCAGCGGACTCTGGGTCGTCCTGGAGGTCTGGATCCCTGGCTCTTTGTTTCCCATGCTTGTCGTGGTAGCCGATCTTCTCCCATTCTGCAGACATGGCCAAACCATCTCAGTTGGGACTGTTCTATTTGGGTCTGCAGCGGGTGGGATTTTAGGCCTTGACGTATCGTCTGGTTGCGGACCATGTCTCTTCTTGTTACTTCAACCACTTTTTTCAGATACCTCATTTCTGAGGTTTGGATCTGGCTTTTGTGGGTTGTAGTCATTGCCCACGACTCGCATCCATATGTCAACACTGGGACATAGGTGGAGCGGTATACAGCCATCTTCGTTTTCTTACCAACCTCTTTCTTGCTGAGGAATCCACGATTTATGGCCTGAAAAAGTCTCCCAGCCGCTGCTTTTCGAGTGGCCAACTCTTCTTTGATGCCTCCCTTTCGGTCTATAATAGCTCTGAGATATTTAAAGTGGCCAACAAACTTACACCAAGTCTTTCTGTCCTGTGCCTTCAAGTTCAAGGTCTTTCAATGTTTTCTTTATCCATTTCATTTCTGTATTCAGTTCTCTTGTCTGTGTATTCTTTTCTGTCTCCTTTCACCTCTCTTGCCATGAGGATTCCAGAACAAGGACTGCACTGTATGGCTATCAACAGGTTTCTCCAATGTGAGTCCTATCCATCCTCAGTGTCTTCTTCTTATCTCCTGTTCCACACTGGCACCTGCCCAGCTCTTATCATCAATTCCATATTTGTGATCCGATCCTATTTCAATCTTTCTAGTCCACACAAGCAACCCTTTATAAAAGTTTAACTTCTTGGTTAGTGATTTTGTTGTTCTCTATCTTTCTGAGACATGCACCAAGACTGACTTGACCTTTGAGCTCAAGATTATGATTTTTGAGTTAACTTGATTTCTTTTGATTATCATACATTTCCCAATGCTCGTGTGTTTTGTATTCTTATTTTGATAACACTGTCTGTTCCTCCAACTGTGTCTATATAGCTGCCTAGATATATGCATGATTCTACATCCAGGAGTGTTTCTTCTTGTTATAATTTGCAGCGTTTAATCTCTAATCTTTGCCATTTTCCTGTATA
Source organism: Oreohelix idahoensis (assembly GCA_024509875.1). Lineage (NCBI taxonomy): Eukaryota > Metazoa > Mollusca > Gastropoda > Stylommatophora > Oreohelicidae > Oreohelix > Oreohelix idahoensis. The sequence continues at coordinate 203,561 of JAMPIV010020157.1, read as the reverse complement.
TTTTAAAACCCAGTATGCAGATATGGTGAATGATATTTACAGGGTTGCCTAACTGACTCAAAAAAAATATGGGGGTTCAATTCTAACAAATAGTTTGTTATGGCAAATGTGCAAACACAATTCACAAAAAATTTGAATCAGTATGTAGCATTTCAAGCATTTTATTTCTTCAGTAAATTAAAATGTGAAGAAGTACTCGTAGTAGTCTGCTGATAACCAGTTATGTCAAGTTCAGAGTCTATTCTTTTCTCCCTTGTAGGACACAGAACAGCAAGTGTGTATTACCCACTGCACCACCTTTCAGTGTCCTTGTTGCGTGATAAATTCTCGCAACATCGTTTTATTTCAATATCTGTTTTATAACGCAAGGGCAACAACTGCTTGGAATTTATAGTCACTTTTCTCGGTAAGCATTTGTCTTCTCGCGTTGGTATCGAATGCAGTTAAGTTTGAGCTGTGGTCGTTTTGCGCTGGACTGCGCATGACTTGTCTTGCTTCTTTGTCGATCGGTTTCCGCCCACGACTAGTGGAGTGAGCGATTTGGAATGGCGAAAGAGATGCCTCGTTGAAGAGGGGATCTCCGCTATTTTTGTTCTGTCAGGGATGTGTAGTCCTCTTAATGGATATTTCGTTTATTCGAGATAATACCTCTAGTGTTTCCCACATGTCGGGAGGCGTGATATTTCTGTGTATTTCATGAAAGCAAGGTAAATTGACTCTTTCATTAACTCTATTGATTTTGGGTCGTGAGCGATTTCGATTCATAGCCTGTCTGCGAAAGTCGTCGTCACGAGATGTTTTTTCCTAGCTCACATGTCGCTGCATTGTACTGCATCGGTTGATGCAGGTACCAAGGACCATTACTTGCTACTTTGTTAAATGAACTAGGTTTGGAAAACCTTTATTATCTAGAGGATATTTTTGAGGACATTATTTATACTTCGGCAGACGTGTCTGTCTTGCTGAAGTCAAACTAAGGAGAGTGAACTGATCTCATACATCTGGTTATCTCCTGGCTGTTATAGAAAAGGATGGAGTTGTTCACCTGACTACATTTACAGCACTTTGAAATATAACATGCATCTGACTCATCATTGTAATGCTGTCTACCGTTTATTGCTGTATTGAATGTTGCTGTGATAATGACTGTTTGATGTGCCTACACATTTGCGTAACCATTTTGTCACTGTGGCGTCCACAATAAATAATGAAGAAAAACGTCAACGGCTGTTTCAAGACTCATTGACTTTATACGTCGTGAGTTTACTGACGTCCTATGTGGATTGCCCTGTTATTGTTGCATGAACATTGTTTTGACTGAACACATCTACACACTACACAAAACCAGACATGCGGATGCCATCCATCATCATATGGCATCACGCATCATTTGGTGGCCATAAGCTGGTTTGATTCTGGTACCAGCAAACACGGGGTCCCTTACCCACTTCATTTTCAACAAGAATTCATCAGCATCCTTCAAGAAATTAACATTCTTCAATACAGTCAACATCTTCAAAATTTTCAAAGTACTCGGCGTTGCCCGGTAAAAGTCAAATTTCAATTTTTTGACGGAAACAAGAATTTGACAGTACCCGGCGTTGTTACATGTTGCCGGATAACTCGGACTGCTGTTATCTTTTACGCAAGTCAAGCAAGTTGCTGCTGTCAAGGTTCCAGTGCTGTCGTTTTTTGAGAAGGTCAAGTGCCGGTTGAAACGGGTTGTTTTCTGAAGAAGGCCAAGTACCGATTTCCATCAACTTACTTTTGGATTAGAAGGTCAAGTGCCGAAACAACTCAACACACAGTATGTCAGAAGCTCTTGTACCATCGTGTTAGCAGTGGAAGCAGTTCAGATGTGCCATCATCGTTGGAGCTTCGCTCTTTAGGACGTTGATTGACATCCGTTTTTCTGCTGTTCTACGATTGGAAGCCTATAAGTTAAGTGGCCTGTTTGTATGTAAACTGTGCCCTTATACTTCTGCTGAGTCTTCTGTGTATCATCTCATTCTATATGTTTTATGTTTATATGTTATTTGTATATTTATATGTTTATATATTTCAGCGGGTTCTCGGTTGGGTGGTGTCTCCGTTAGATTATGCCACGTCATAGAGGTCGTCTATTGTGAGCGTTTTCTGTAAGGTTTGCAAATTTCCAATACTGGAATTTGCTAAGCGACTTCTGTTGCTATTTATGTTAGCTGTGATGACATGTTTTAATATTGTTTTCGTTATTATTTCGCATTCTTTAGTTTTGTTTTGATTTGTTTGTGTTTGTTAGCCTACTCTTGTCTATAATTTAGTTTCATACAACATTTTTGTTTATACACTGTGGTGTCATGTATTTTGTTTAATTCTATCGCAGATATCGTCACATTTTTTGTGATATTTCATTAATTTCTGCTTTATTTTTAGTTGATTTCTGCGAAAGTTTTTGTATTGTTGCTGATCTTTGTTATTGTTTACATTGTTATTGTTTACATTGTTTGTATTGTTTACATTTTCAATGTTTACATTCTGCATGTGTTTACATAGTCATTGTTTACAGTTATAGTAATTAGTTAATGGGCTATGCTAATGCACTGTTACTACTATACTGATGATAAATGAATGATGAATAGTGTCGTGCACTATTGAATGAGAAGTGCACTTATGATCAAGAATTGAGTGCTGATATTTCATATACAAGTTCTTTGATTGGAGACTTGTTTCCCACAGAGACTGGGATAATATAAGGTGATGTGAATATACAAGTGCTTAATTAAGACTTGTTACACTAAGGTTTGAAATAAATTAGTTAATTATTTCAGGTTTTGGACTCATATGTTAGACAACATGTCTACATTTGAGCACTTTATTGAGCAGGGTAAATTGCTTGGGAAGACTGGTGATAAGTTAGAAGAATTTGCAACTGCTCGATATGATAAAGCAATGGAAGCTGAACAAAAGAAACTGCAGATGCAGGTGGATGAAAAAAGATTCCAAATGGAAATGGAAAAACAAAAAAGGGAATCAGAAGCTGAGGAGAGAAAACTCCAGCTACAGCTAGAAGCTGAAAGACTTCAAAAAGAGGCTGAGAATAAAAGACTTGAAAAAGAGGCTGAGAATAAAAGACTTGAAAAAGAGGCTGAGAATAAAAGACTTGAAAAAGAGGCTGAAAATAAAAGACTTGAAAAAGAAGCTGAAAATGAAAGACTTCAAAAAGAGGCTCAGGCTGAGGAAAGAAGATTACAGAGAGAGTCTGATGAGAGGAAAGAGAAAGCAAAAATGGAACATGAAGAAAAGGTCTTAGCTTTAGAGTTGGAAAAATTGAAATTGACGAGCATGAGTAATGGTAATGATTCAAACAAGGGTTCATCTTCTGGTAAGGCTAATAATGATACTTTTAAGATTAAGTTACCAACATTTAGTCCTTCCAGCGATGACATAATGTTCTATCTGGACAGATTTGAACAAGCATGTACAGCTCATAACATAGACAAAGCAAAATATGTTTATCAGTTATCAGGGATACTGACAGGTAATAATAATAATAATAATAAATTCTTTAAGCGCCAAACACGGCGCATAAGGCAGAAACCAGTGCTCTCCAGGTTGTTCGTTGTGACGCCACTCCTCTTAGCTCTTGCACATTATTTAGGCCCAACGTTCTTCCTTCTCTATTATTGTTCTTCTGAGTGTTTCTTTTGGTCTTCCTTTTTTCCGCTTACCCTCAGGAACCCAAGTGAGCGCCTGTAGTGGTATTCTGTTGTTTTGCATTCGTAGGACATGACCGATATATGACCATCGTCTTTTCCTTATATAGTCGGAGACATATTTCTGCCTAGAGTCTTCTCTTATTTGTCGATTAGTCTTGAATTCTTTACTGACAGGTAAAGCTCTAAGTATATTAAATATGGTGGATGAACCTGACAAGAACAATTATGAGGTTGTCAGGGCCGCTTTGTTAAAGAAATATCAGCTTAACGAAGACGGCTATCGTCTACAATTTAAAAACATGTTACCTGAAAATGGAGTTGAATTCTCCGAGTTTATTGCAAGAATACGCATTACTTTCTCACGATGGGTTGAACTATCTAAGACGGAAAAAACTTATGAAGGACTTATGGGACTTAATACTTAGAGACAAAGTCATGTCGTCTGTCAATGAGTCTTTCCTTGCTTTCCTTCATGAACGTAAACCTAAAACAATAAAAGAAATGGAAGATTTCTGTTGCCAATACGTAACTGCGCACCCACACATAACCATGGGTAACTCTAAGGTGAAAGAAGGTTTACCAGTTGCTTCGGCAGCTCCGTATGGTCAAAACTTTGCTCGTAGATCCCAACAAAATTTTGATAGAAAGAGTAGCGGTAATTTCTGTCAAAATCATGGAAATCAATTTCATGGTGATTCTTCTTCGAAGAATTGGAGACAACCTGATAGTACTCGTTACTATCACCCTAATAATTATAAGCATTTCAAAAGAGGATATGGTAATAGAGGTTATTCCTGCCGAAGACCTCAGAACCAAACAAATAGATGTTCGCATCAATGTGAACATGATAGTAATCGTGGAAACTGGAATTCGAACCAGTATAACAATTACAATAGAGACAATAATAACTGCAGAGATAATAATAACTCTGATAACTTCAGAGGTAATAATAGTCGGGGTAGATCTCAACACAAAAAAAAAAGAGATATCAGCAGGCTAATGCTGTACAACAGGAAACTGAGGCAGCCTGTAATCATGTTGTTGATAGTAAAAACTTTGACGCTGTCACTAGTTCTGCTTTTGACTTTGAGAGAGCAAACAAATGCCCCCAATGCAGTACTTTATTCGAACCGGGTACCATAACTACTTTGAGTTGTGGTCACCCACTTCCCGCTCTTCCTGCTGCTGTTGCGCATGACGGGAGGGGTTCTTTAATTCTACATAAGGGTCTTGTTAATGATACTCCGGTCTCACTACTTTTCGATTCCGGATGCACCACTATTGGTGTTAGACAATCGCTTGTAGATCCATCTTGTGCTACAGGAAGGGTTATTAAATGTGTCACATTTGGCGGCACTCTAGAAAAATATCCTATTGCTGTAATTCGCATTGCCACTCCTTTCTTTACTGGAGATGTGCATGCTTGTCTCTTACCTAATCCTATTGCGGACCTTATTATTGGTCGTATTCACGGAGTTAGGGAGTGTACCCCACAGCAGATTGCTGCTTGGGAAGATAATAACATGCAAGCTACAAATGCAGTAGTTACAAGAGCACAAGCTCTACAAACACCCGAAACTTCACTGAATAGTGATAATGAAGTTGATAGCCAAGATAGTCACTTAGTAATCACTCGTGACTCTTTCATAAAATTGCAAGAAGAAGATTCTTCTTTAAAAAAATTCTTCGTTCTTGCGAAGAAAGGTGATCCGAATCAGGATACAAATAGAAAATCTTGGATTGCAATGAGAAACGGCGTACTTGTACGTATGGTACAAGATTCGGCTACGTCGGCACATTCGCAAATTCTTGTTCCCAAGAGCATGAGAGTCCAAATATTGCAACATGCTCATGACTCGCAATGTGCTGGACATATGGGTTTTGCCCGTACGAAGTCGAGAGTCCTTGCGGCTTTCTTTTGGCCTTTTGTCAATAAGGACATTCGTATTTACTGCCGATCATGCAAGGTATGTCAGGAGGTCAAATCTAGAGGACACGACATGCTGCGCCTATCCAGGCTGCTGACATTCCTATTCGGCCGTTTCAGAAAATGGCCATAGATATTATTGGCCCTTTTAAGGTCAAGTCGGCCAGAGGACATCAGTTTATCCTTACATGTGTCGATATGTGCACACGTTGGCCAGAGGCTATTCCTCTTAAGAGCATATCTACTACAGATATCGCAGATGCTCTTTGGTTGATATTTTCTCGCTTGGGTTCCCCAGAGAAATATTGTCAGACCATGGCACTCAACTCATATCTGACACTATGTCACAGGTAATGTCTACCTTACATATTGAACGATCTCTCAGTAGTATCTACCATCCTATGTCTAATGGGTTAGTTGAGCGTCTGAATAGAACGCTCAAGACTTTGCTTGGTAAGATAACTGAAGATCATCCTCAAGATTGGGACAGGGTTTTACCCGCGGCTCTCTTTGCCTATAGAGAAGTCCCTAATGAACACACAGGATTTTCTCCCTTCGAACTTGTCTTTGGCGCGCATCCACGCGGCCCTATGTCTTTATTACACGATCTCATCACTGCCGATGATATTAGCGATGAAACTCAATCCTCATATGAGTATGTCATTGCTCTTAGACAAAAGATCATTGAGGCATGTAAGCTAGCAACTGCTTCATCAGAAATTGCTAAAGAGAAGGCAAGGCAGTTTGCTAACAAGAATAGATGTCTACGACAACTTTGTCCAGGTGACAAAGCATTCGTCCTACTCCCCAGTAGGGAAAATAGACTTCTTATTGCATGGAAAGGTCCGTATGCAATAGTCCGATGTTGACTATGTGGTCGATATTGATGGAAAGCATAAAACTTTCCACATAAACATGCTTTCGGAATTTCACGAACGTCCGGACTATTTGCCTATTTTCCAGGCAACGGATGATGCTCCTGCACCTCACGGTCATTATTCATCCCTGTCTGTCATTCAGGATGAGGAAGCTACCTTCTCTGATGTCAACCTTCCCCTTCCAGTGGTTCCATTACATTCCACGGAATCTTGGAAAAACGTTTCTGTTTCTCCTAATCTTTCTGGTGACGAACATCGACGAGACTTGTCGATGTTCGTCACCAGAACATTTCAGGATGTTCTCACTGACATTCCTGGACACACAGATGTCATAGAACATGACATAATTCTTACCGACAATAATCCAATTAGGGTTAGGCCGTATCCTATTCCTATACACTTTCAGTCGCAAGTGGAAAAGGAATTGGATGAAATGATTCAATTAAATATAATTGAACCATCGACTTCATATTCTTCTTCCATGGTTATTGTCCGGAAGAAGGATAAGAACATACGAATTTGCGTTGATTATCGCAAATTGAATCAGGTCACAAAGTTCGACGCTGAACCGATGCCTTTGTTAGAAGATCTACTGATTAGACTTTCTAATTCTAGATTCTTCACTAAACTTGACTTGTCTAAAGGTTATTGGCAAGTGCCTTTAGCAGAGCATGCCAAACCTCTTACTGCTTTTTTCTACACCTAGGGGTCTATTTCAATGGAATGTTATGCCTTTTGGTCTCATGAACGCCCCTGCCACTTTCGTTCGCATGATGCGTCGAATTCTGTCACAGCGTTCGGATGTCATCGCATACTTAGATGACATCTGTCTCTTCAGTGATACCTGGGAAGATCACTATTTAGGGTTATATGACTTACTGTCCACTCTACGTGAGAATAATTTGACAGCAAAACCTTCTAGAGCTTTTGTTGGTTTTGGTGAAATCTCTTTCCTGGGTCATCGTGTTGGTCATGGTCTCTTGAAGACAGAAGACCACAATACTTCCAAAATACTGAACATCTCTGTTCCTAAAACGAAGAAACAAGTTAGGAGTCTCTTAGGTTTAATTCAATTTTATGGGAGATTTATTCCAAATTTATCTTCGATCATGGCACCTCTATCAACATTGTTGAAGAAAGGTTCGCCTAATCTGGTCCGTTGGTCTGAAGAATGCCAATCTTCACTAGACCAAATCAAGAATATAATTCAATTTTATGGGAGATTTATTCTAAATTTATCTTCGATCATGGCACCTCTCTCAACATTGTTGAAGAAAGGTTCGCCTAATCTGGTCCGTTGGTCTGAAGAATGCCAATCTTCACTAGACCAAATCAAGAATATATTTTCTTCTCCTCCCATCTTAAGATTACCTACTCTTGATAGGACTTTTGTTCTTCGGAGTGATGCTTCATCCACTGGGATTGGAGCAGCACTGATGCAAGAATATGCAAATACTCTGCATCCTGTTATGTACATTTCTAGAAAACTAAATGCGGCAGAGAGGAACTACTCGGTTTTAGACCGTGAGTTGTTAGCGATGGTTTGGTCAATTCTAAAGCTACAAAGATTCCTCCTGGGCGCACATTTCATTCTAGAGACTGATCAGAAAGCTCTTACAGCTATTCAGACTAAGAATTTGAAGAGTTCGAGATCCACTCGATATGCTATAGCTCTTCAACCTTTTCACTTCACGGTACGAGCTATCCGTGGTGCGGATAATGTGATGGCTGACATTTTGTCTAGATGCCCACATGACTCCAACTAATACTTCTGTCCTATATTCCTATATATTACAGAGTCATAACACACCTATATTTCTACAATAGATTAGCACATCTGTACTTACTTTATATGTACACACTATCGTGCTTTGTTGTCATCTTCTTCTGTTCGTTTTTTAAAATGATAGAGGAGGACTGAGTAGTTAATATAAGGGCCGTTAGTTTACTAAACAGCCACAATTATTAATAATGTATTGTACCTTATGAAGCATATTAGTTATTAATTAGCATTATATTGCTTGTACTTTCTCAGAATGTCATTGTTGAGCTGAGGACTTACCTTACGAGTTCTAGATTGTGTACTTACCCTCGGAATACCAGAGCATATGTCCTGGATCGTCATGTAGTTTAACTTTACTATGTACTTATGTCATTACATGTCAAAGAATGTACTATCTAAATTTTCCTATCAGATTTGTACATCCATTTTTAAAGACAATATTAGAGTATGCTGTTTAATGATGATTATAGTAACTTGCATACGTATATTGTGTTTACATGCTAACGTGATGTGTGTTGGTGACACCTCCCCGATGTGAATATTTTTTTTGAGACATATTTATTTTTCTGTTGAGGTATATCCTCACCAGACACTCTATAATTAGCCTATTGTTTGGCAATTTAGTTAATTATCAGCGCATAATTCGTGCGTTTTGAGCCGCTTATCGCTTGCTCTTTGATATTGAAAAAAAAAAAAAAATATGTTCCACATTTTTTTTTTATCGGGAGGAGGTGGTGATATGTTGCGTGATAAATTCTCGCAACATCGTTTTATTTCAATATCTGTTTTATAACGCAAGGGCAACAACTGCTTGGAATTTATAGTCACTTTTCTCGGTAAGCATTTGTCTTCTCGCGTTGGTATCGAATGCAGTTAAGTTTGAGCTGTGGTCGTTTTGCGCTGGACTGCGCATGACTTGTCTTGCTTCTTTTGTCGATCGGTTTCCGCCCACCACTAGTGGGAGTGAGCGATTTGGAATGGCGAAAGAGATGCCTCGTTGAAGAGGGGATCTCCGCTATTTTTGTTCTGTCAGGGATGTGTAGTCCTCTTAATGGATATTTCGTTTATTCGAGATAATACCTCTAGTGTTTCCCACATGTCGGGAGGCGTGATATTTCTGTGTATTTCATGAAAGCAAGGTAAATTGACTCTTTCATTAACTCTATTGATTTTGGGTCGTGAGCGATTTCGATTCATAGCCTGTCTGCGAAAGTCGTCGTCACGAGATGTTTTCCTAGCTCACATGTCGCTGCATTGTACTGCATCGGTTGATGCAGGTACCAAGGACCATTACTTGCTACTTTGTTAAATGAACTAGGTTTGGAAAACCTTTATTATCTAGAGGATATTTTTGAGGACATTATTTATACTTCGGCAGACGTGTCTGTCTTGCTGAAGTCAAACTAAGGAGAGTGAACTGATCTCATACATCTGGTTATCTCCTGGCTGTTATAGAAAAGGATGGAGTTGTTCACCTGACTACATTTACAGCACTTTGAAATATAACATGCATCTGACTCATCATTGTAATGCTGTCTACCGTTTATTGCTGTATTGAATGTTGCTGTGATAATGACTGTTTGATGTGCCTACACATTTGCGTAACCATTTTGTCACTGTGGCGTCCACAATAAATAATGAAGAAAAAACGTCAACGGCTGTTTCAAGACTCATTGACTTTATACGTCGTGAGTTTACTGACGTCCTATGTGGATTGCCCTGTTATTGTTGCATGAACATTGTTTTTGACTGAACACATCTACACACTACACAAAACCAGACATGCGGATGCCATCCATCATCATATGGCATCACGCATCAGTCCTGTAGAGTATATGCCTTTAACAAATGCCTGTCAAGTCTTCCTGTTCGAAGCCATCTGTAAAGTTATTCCATGTCTTCTTCATCCCCTTCATTGACTCCATCTAATTCCCTTCTCCGTGTGTTTCTTGGTGTCCCTTTATTTCTCTTGTCTTGGAGATTCTACAACTAGGACTGCCTTGCAATGCTACCAACTGGTTTTATCATGTACATGTGTCAAAAACATTTGTTACTATTACATTTGCCAAATATTTAAGTTTCTTCCAAAATAAAACAGTCTTAAATATCTTTTAAAGACTTTCAAGATCTATACAGAAGCATGTGATGTCATATTCACCTTTCTGTTAGGTCCTCTTCCAACAGGTGACTCACCAGTGGCTGCCTGCTTTACACAACACACCATAATTTCTATCAAACTTGATTCTTGTCTATCATCAAGTGCTGTGGACATAAAGTTTAGCCTCTGTAATCAGAAGCCAAAGCACACTCATTATCTTACCTCCTCCTTCACATAATATTTTTGAGTTTTTTTTTTGGGTGGGGGTGGTGTGTGTGTGTGAGCGCGCGTCAGATTTCTGAACGATGTTCTTTTCACTTCTGTGCTTCAGTGTTCTCACTGCTTAACCACCTGATCGTCTTTCTCTAACGCGGCAAACAGAAATGCTAAGTACCTATTCTTAATATTTATCTACTCAGTCAAACAGAAATGCTAAGTAACTATCAAACTCCATAACTCTCGTCGTTTGTACGTCGGCCACATCTAAAGGATGCAACTGTGGTTAAAAGTTAGACATTAATTGTATTGTTTCCCTTATATGTACTCTCCAGAAAATAGTAACACTCAACGAAGAAGTCGGTTTAGAACCCAGTTTCATTCTGGAAACGGATTTAACTCATCATTTTGTTAAAAATAACCTTAAAATGTAAGTTTCTGATTGTTTCTTCAAGACAAAATTTTAATTTAAAGTATTGCAGACTTATTATTATGGATCAAAATGATAAGATGGCTGCAAAATGAGCTGCAGATGCTAAGAGGAAGAGAAGATCGCGTCAATCACAACGAGCAAGCGAGACTCTAGAAGAAGCAGCAATACGACGACAACATGAAGCAGCACAAAGACAAGCACAGCGTCAGTCACAACCAGCAAATCAGTCTGCAGAAGAGCATGAACATTCTTTGAAACAGATCCACGCACTTTCATAAAAAATGTTGTCATGGAAGAACTTTTATATTGAATTAAAAAGTATTTAAAAAATATATTACAGTATTTGATTTACTTCCGTCATTATTGACGGGTTATTGCTAGTTCTTAATATTTATCTACTCAGGCAAACAGAAATACTAAGTAACTATTATTAACATTTTTGTACTCAGGCAAACAGACATGCTAAAGTAACTATTATTAACATTTTTGTACTCAGGCAAACAGACATGCTAAAGTAACTATTATTAACATTTTTCTACTCAGGCAAACAGAAATGCTAAAGTAACTATTATTAACATTTTTCTACTCAGGCAAACAGAAATGCTAAAGTAACTATTATTAACATTTTTCTACTCAGGCAAACAGACATGCTAAAGTAACTATTATTAACATTTTTCTACTCAGGCAAACAGAAATGCTAAAGTAACTATTATTAACATTTTTCTACTCAGGCAAACAGAAATGCTAAAGTAACTATTATTAACATTTTTCTATTCAGGCAAACAGACATGCTAAAGTAACTATGTAACTATTATTAACATTTTTCTACTCAGGCAAACAGAAATGCTAAAGTAACTATACTTCTGGACAAAAGTTAAGGGCCGCCATTCAGTTTAGACAAGGTTTATATAATTCTTCATGAGCAGGGTCGATTTTCCAAATGTCCGGTAGCTTGAAATCTCTCAAGAAGTCTCTGAATGGTAGAGTGGGACACTGCTAAACGTCTTGCAACATGACGAACAGATTGACCATCCTGAATCCATGCCATGGCTCGACCACGGTCTACAGTGCTGAGACTTCTCCTTGGTGGCATGGCTAATGCAGTGATCATTTCGACCACTTGTCATACTGATTTATTGCATACCAACGGTGAACACTCTTTACCGATGATCATTTTCCATGTGCATTCAAATTCAACTCACTTTTTCACCTTTTGAACTAGTGGGGCGTGTATCAAAAACCAAGAGTTTTTGCAGCAACAATGGCAATTTTCACATGCGAGTTAAAGTGACCCAGTTTTTGGACATTTAAAAAAAAAATAACCTAGTGCACACAGAAATGTATACACATTTCTCTGAGCTCAGTTTTAATGACATTTTCACTTGTCTTTACAGTTTGCCAATCAATTATACAGGGTGTTTATAAAGTCACTGTGCAGTGAAATTTACGCCCGGGCGAGACTACGTCACCAGAAATGTGGTTTTCAATTGGGGCTTGTTGTGTAATGCTGCACACGGGATTGTGGAACACAGCATTGGAACACAGAATATCATGACGTAAATTAGCATCATTCGTGACGTAATTTCTAAAATATTTTTCAAATTCACTGCACAGCGACTTTATAAACACCCTGTATAAACCTTGTCTAAACTGAATGTCTATAGTGGTTAAGGATTGAAGAAGAAGAAGAAACTGAATGGTGGCCCTTAACTTTTGTCCAGTAGCATATTATTAACATTTTTCTACTAAGGCAAACAGAAATGCTAAAGTAACTATTATTAACATTTTTCTACTCAGGCAAACAGAAATGCTTAAAGTAACTATTATTAACATTTTTCTACTCAGGTAAACAGAAATGTTAAAGTAACTATTATTAACATTTTTCTACTCAGGCAAACAAAAATACTAAAGTAACTATTATGAACATTTTTATACTCAGGCAAACAAAAATGCTAAAGTAACTATTATTAACATTTTTCTACTCAGGCAAACAGACATGCTCAAGTAACTATTATTAACATTTTTCTACTCAGGCAAACAGAAATGCTAAAGAAACTATTATTGACATTTTTCTACTCAGGCAAACAGAAATGCTAAGTAATTATTCATTAAATTTCTCTACTCAGGCAAACAGAAATGCTAAAGTAACTATTAGTAACACTTTTCTACTCAGGCAAACAGAAATGCTAAGCAACTATTGTTGATCTTTTTAACAGAATGTTTTTTTTATTTCACTGATACCACCATCACAATTTTCATTTTCCTTTCCACTCCTTATACAGCCACCATTACAACTGTCTCCACGCAGAAAGCCTGCATCGAAGTATTAATATCCTCTTGCAGTACTGGTTTCTATAGCAACTTGCTTGAAATGATGAGACTGACAACCCACACACAACCTCACATTAATCACCACTTACAACATGCCTGAGTGAGCACTAGTCCTAGAAACAAGGAAATTACTTGCCCAAAATAGTTTATTACGTTTATGGTACATACCTTCCTCCCCTTTGCCTGGCTCCTCAAGTAACAAATCTGTCATGCACTCCCAATCCTTCATCATCTCATTTATTTCCCAGAGACTGTCCACCAGATAGGCTGCATGTTCATGAAGCTGAAAATTTTAGAGCAATCACTATGAAATCTTTAAGTTTAAAGGAATTCACATGAGCATACAGTTCAATAGCTTTCAACAAAATCTCGTGATTTTCAGTCAAAATATTTTCCATTTGGGATTTCTAACACTAAACAAAATATTCATGAGCCTTTCACAGCAAAGAAGATGGCCAGTATCTCTCGAGCAGGTAAACTAAATTACTAGGACTGGATACCTGCATGGGGAACTGAATACATTCCATCTTGTTCTCAACTACTAAACTGGGTCTTTACTCCTGGTTTTATCCATAATTATCAATAAATCATTCCAATAATTTACTCTATCACTTGCCCCTTGCAGCAGTTCCCGAGTTCAAAACCTGGTAGAATCATGCTCATCTACCCAGCTGCAAATGGGTATTTGACTGCTTGAAGTTAGGGAAGGCAAAGGCAGCAAGGAAGGGAACTGGTCACCCCACCTCATAAAGCTGGACCTGGAATAGTGGTCTCTAACACTTCATTCCCCTACTGCAGTTATCTGCTATGGGACTATCTTTACCTTTTTAATTCACTTTATAATTAATCTATAAACAGTCATTATTTGCCAACAACTGGCCCATTTATAGTCCACCCACCTCACTTTCAATGAAGAACTGTACCAAATCTCTGACCAGTGGAGTATTGGGACTTCTTTTCTTCCCCTTGGCAGACCGAACAGGAGGAGCTTCATCATCCCGCCTGAAAAGTTTGTGATTAAGAAAATCTCCAGCTGCCTGGGCCACCTGACGGTTGGAGGAGTAGACCAACTCGTACACATTCTCACAGTCCTTGTCTGACAGGACATTTTCACTGTATCTGAGTGCAGAACAAAAACAAACCATCAAATAAAATCACCGTAAAATTATACTATCATAAGGAAGCAAATCATGGACAATGAATGCATTAGCAAGAAGGCCACAGCTATCAGGTTTTACAGAAAGAATAATGTGGACCGAGAAGTCTGCATGTAGATTAGAAACAGCAACACTGCTGAAGGTTGAAGCAGCCTACCGTGCTTGTTTAGATTAGAAACAGCAACACTGCTGAAGGTTGAAGCAGCCTACCGTGCTTGTTTAGATTAGAAACAGCAACACTGCTGAAGGTTGAAGCAGCCTACCGTGCTTGTTTAGATTAGAAACAGCAACACTGCTGAAGGTTGAAGCAGCCTACCGTGCTTGTTTAGATTAGAAACAGCAACACTGCTGAAGGTTGAAGCAGCCTACCGTGCTTGTTTAGATTAGAAACAGCAACACTGCTGAAGGTTGAAGCAGCCTACCGTGCTTGTTTAGATTAGAAACAGCAGCACTGCTGAAGGTTGAAGCAGCCTACCGTGCTTGTTTAGATTAGAAACAGCAGCACTGCTGAAGGTTGAAGCAGCCTACCGTGCTTGTTTAGATTAGAAACAGCAGCACTGCTGAAGGTTGAAGCAGCCTACCGTGCTTGTTTAGATTAGAAACAGCAGCACTGCTAAAGGTTGAAGCAGCCTACCGTGCTTGTTTAGATTAGAAACAGCAGCACTGCTGAAGGTTGAAGCAGCCTACCGTGCTTGTTTAGATTAGAAACAGCAACACTGCTGAAGGTTGAAGCAGCCTACCGTGCTTGTTTAGATTAGAAACAGCAGCACTGCTAAAGGTTGAAGCAGCCTACCGTGCTTGTTTAGATTAGAAACAGCAACACTGCTGAAGGTTGAAGCAGCCTACCGTGCTTGTTTAGATTAGAAACAGCAGCACTGCTGAAGGTTGAAGCAGCCTACCGTGCTTGTTTCCCTCTCCCAAGTGATTTCAGCTGTATAATTATCAACAGCTGATAGCATTACCAGGCAGTCACTGCTCTGAAATCCCCAGGGTGAGAGAATTAAGTAGACCAAAAAACACATGGAGAAGAGAACTGGGGAGCCAGAAATGAAAATGAGGAAGGCACGAAAAGGCCTACAGCTAATGCCATGTGACCGAAGGACCTGGCATGCGTTTGATGAAGGCCTATGGTCCTTGGGGAGCTGAAGGATAAAGAATGAATAAATGAAGTATCAACAGTAGCCTACATTTTGCTGGTTGGAAAATGAGAGGCTACCTCTAATGAAAAGCCAAGAGACAAAGGAATTTTAGTTCTAACAAAAGACAAAGGAATTTTGGTTCTAACAAAAGAAAGTTAAGATAAATGTTTGTGAGGAAGAAAAGTCAAGAGACAAAGGAATTTTGGTTCTAACAAAAGACAAGAGACAAAGGAATTTTGGTTCTAACAAAAGAAAGTTAAGATAAATGTTTGTGAGGAAGAAAAGTCAAGAGACAAAGGAATTTTGGTTCTAACAAAAGACAAGAGACAAAGGAATTTTGGTTCTAACAAAAGAAAGTTAAGATAAATGTTTGTGAGGAAGTAAAGTCAAGAGACAAAGGAATTTTGGTTCTAACAAAAGACAAAGGAATTTTAGTTCTAACAAAAGAAAGTTAAGATAAATTTTCGTGAGGAAGAAAAATCAAGAGACAAAGGAATGTTGTTTCTAACAAAAGAAAGTTAAGATAAATGTTTGTGAGAAAGAAAAGTCAAGAGACAAAAGAATTTTGGTTCTAACAAAAGAAAGTTAAGATAAATGTATGTGAGGTTGTAAAATAAATCAGTAATGCCGCAACACTTTTTTTTCTAATAATTACATCTTTGATTATTTTGTGAACAACAATATACTTCCTTCTTTTGTTCCTTATGGAGCATGGGCTACCAAAGCAGTAGTTCCCATGCAGGAACCTGCACCATAGCACATAAGAGTGGTTGCAGTTTCTGTAGCAATTTATTATACAAGGTAGGGTTGTCAGCTCCATGAAAAACCTCACCCTTAGAGGCCTCTTACACCATCCCTAGTGGGAGCAGGATTCTTACTTTGTCTCACCACAGGCCCCCAGGGGAACAACACTGGGCAACAGGATACTAGTTATGAAATAACAATGACAGCAGCCATAAACTGAACACAGTAATTAAGTTTAAGAAGACTAATTATCCCTGCATGAACGCATCTGTGTTATTTTACCTTATAAGAGCATAATAAGATTTTCTTTTACTGTGTTTATTAATACGTAAGGGCATCTAATTTCAAAATCACAAAAGTCAGCATAAATTATGAGCTTGTTGTATTATATTTCTCTTATAATCTGTCTGAGTCGCCAAATGGTTAGAGCATTTGCTTATTTACCCGATGAAGTGAAAAACACTGACCTCAGTTATGTGCCTGGCTATATAATGACTCCATAGTAAAGCAATAAAATAATAATTCTCAAATAAACCCTGGGTTCCATCCTAGGTGACCATTCAACTTTGTTCTGAAGACAGTTACATTTTTTTTTTTAAAATCTGTTAACTATGTTATTGTTATTGTTAATCAGAATCGACCTGCCGCAGCAATTCGTTCTGAACTATTCGAAGCATGGCTTGTGAGTCTGACACAATAACTGCCTTGGTTGATGGAGTTTCAGACAGCCACCTCAGTGCTGCAGTAACTGCCTCTACCTCCATTCTATGTTAACTGACATTAAAGGAAAATGTTCTGAAAAACATCTTTCTAGGAATTTTCTTTTACTCAATCATTTTGTTTACAAAAAATGTCTCAATGACTGTCCAACAAATTACTGAGAACTAATATCATATATGCTGTAAAAGAACAGAAGACATAATAAGAAAACACTTACTTAAGAACACAAATGACCAGTCTTATTGCTTGAACAGCCACATCATACTCTTTGTCCAAAGTCATCTCAACAATTCGGTCCTAAAATTATAGAGAACGTAACTAGAAATTAATTTAAAAAACCTAAATTAAATCTGAAGATATATACAGCACGTCACAGACCAGATCATGTTTGACCACAGCTATACATGTATATAATCAGAATGCCTGGCACAATACTCACACAAATCAAGAACAGTAACACTTTACAAGCAATACTAAAGAAATGCGGAACAAAAGGAAATTTGACAAAATTTCACAGAGATATTTTGCTCCAGGGCAGTAATCAATCAATATCCTTTAGCTCCCCGAGGAGCATAGGCCTTCAACAAACACATGCCAAGTCTTTCTGTCCCATGCCAACCGCTCAGTCACGAAGTGGATTTTAGTTTAGAGTTGTCTGAATATATAGACAAGACACTAGTATGAAGAAGTCTGAGAAGATAGATTTTGTATGAGAAATGACAGTGACTGTGGAAAGATGAGACTTATAGCTTCGAGGGTGAGAACCTAGATTGACTCTCCCTCGCCACTCGCGACTTAGTTAAGAGCTATTGACTCACCACCTCTGACTACCATAAAGGAGATAAGGTTTTGCTAAAAGTCCACAAACACAACTATACAGACAAGCATATACGAACAGTATAGTTATAGAGAAACTGATCCAGTGTACATTTTATAGTTTATTAAACAACAAAATAAATAACACAGCAAAATAAATAACGTGCGAGGTCGCACACCTGAAAAAACCCAGAACAATTATAATGACAGACAATATAACCAAACACTTTCACCCTCTCTTTCAACCTGCATGGGAAAAAGAATTAAGGATTAAACACACTGTACTTGGTGGGGGTCTCTAAGTACGCGCCACCACTCATAACTATCCTATTATTAATTTTAAATCTAATCCACTGTCCGGCTGCAGACGTAACTAAATGTCTACACACATCTGAATGTACTATATAATGTCCTACACAACTAATCACAAGCACTGATCCACTAACTGACTTCTTCAGTGCTAACTCAGAGGATGTCCTCTAACTCCGACTATCTGACTCTATAAATTCTGTCTCTCCTCTGCTTCTGCTCAGTGTCTCTCTGACACTACTGTCTTCTGCTGAGTGGCGTCTCCGTTACGCCATCCTCTCGTTAGCATTCGGAAAGGAATGTTTTCCCTTTCTCCCTTCCAAACTACAGATGCTGATGACTTTCTTATTAAGAACGACGTACTTGACTCGGGGTGTAGGCGCTTCACTGCTGATGAACCTTCTTTCAACTGCCCAGTTAACCTCTCCGGGTTTAGGACAAACGGCTTTATTATGGCCATATACAACAACAACCACACCAGGCCGCGCCTAATTGGTGTGTTATAACGAGCTAAGAGCTCCGGAATTTAAGAGAACCCGTTCCCGCTGAAGACTGTGCTTCACTGCATGAGAACTTCGTTCTTTTTACTGGTACAGACGTACTGGCGCCGGTAATACCGCGTCACCAGTTTTCTCGAGCCCTCGGCTCCTGAGAAGGCAAATTACTGTGTTAAGTGGTAGGGCAGTTCACACCCTCCCTATGTGCCATGAAAATGCCAATTATCGAATTTCTCACTTAGAGCAGACAATAGGCGTTGTTTTCACGGCAGCAAAATTTTAGACCAGAGAACGCTAACCGATTTCCATGCTACATATATAGTAAAATATTATGATGAAATAAGACGTCATCGCGTGGCGTCTCTCTGGGCCGACCTTTAACCAATTATATTGCTGCATTTAAATAAACTCTGACCTCCGCCAATGATATCGTAAACTAACTCATGACTCATGTTTATTTTTGCTCACGCGGTACTAATTGCGTCATGTAAGATAATCCTACTGACCGTTCGCATTACCAAAATTAAATTTGATTGGGGACCCCAAGATGCAGCAATAGTGAATGCAGTCAGCGACCCATAGCTGTACTGCTTGCATCAGGACCAGCGAACCAGAGCTGGTCAAGACTGCACTCCACCTCCACGTGGTGGTCCTGGAAACAGTCTGCAGCAGTGCAGTCTGGCTGAGTGAGTGCGGATCGCAATGGGAAGGCAAACCCGGTCCCTAAAAAATGCCGTGCTGAAGTCGGATGTGTCGACCGAAAGGTGCAAATATCACAGCTTAGGCGCAAACAGATAACGCAACCACCGTCCTTTTCAGGGCGAACGAGGAAGAAGGAAGAAGAAATTTGATTGGTCATAGCGTAGAACCTGGGTTGTTTTTCTGCCACCCCCATCCCCCTGTTTAAACCAGGTGGGTGTTCCTAACGTCGGAAAATTTACCCAGCCTAATAATATAACTCAAACGCCTAATAAAATAAAAATGAACGCAATTACTTACAGAGAAAAGAGGACTGGGGCAAAATTGAAATTAAAACCCACAGTAACTCCTCATAAATAAACACAAATAATACATGGAGAAGAAAAAATGAGGCCCGTTAAAAATAAAATCACAGTAAATCCTCACACGCTCAAGTTATTTCCATGTTTTCCTCATCATGTTCACTGCTGTATCCAGCTCTCTTCTCCATGCGTTTTTTTGTCTACCTCTGCTCCTCTTTCCCTGGGGATTCCAGAACAAGGACTGCCTTGTAATGTTATCAACAGGTTTCCTCAGTGTGTGTCCTATCCATCGCCTTCTTCTCAGCTCTTGTTCCACTGGCACTTGTCTGGTTCTTGTCATCAATTCCACATTTGTAACTTTGTCATACCATTTCAGTCCTTCTATTCTATGCAAGCATTCATTTATAGAAGTCTGTAGCTTTTTAGTTGTTGTTTTTGTTGCTCTCCATGTCTCAGAGCTGTACAATAGGACTGACTTGACAATTGAGTTGAAGATTCTTATTTTCGTGTTGGACTTGATTTCTCTTGTTCTCCATATGTTTCCCAATGCAATGAAAGCTCCTCTTGCATTTTGTATTCTTATTTTGATATCATTGTCCCTCCAACTTTGACTATATTGTTACCAAGATATGTGTACGATTCTACATCCTTTAGTGGTGTTTCTTCAAGTTCAAACTTGTTATCATTTCTTGCATTTATTCTCATAATCTTTGTCTTTTCCCTGTGTATTTTCAGGCCCACTTGTTGTGACCTCGCATCAAGAATTTTCATTTTCTCTTGCATCTAATTTTGGGACAGAAGAGCCAAGTCATCTGCAAAATCCAGATCATCAAGCTGTTTAGTCAGATTCCACTGGATTCCATTTCTGTTGTGTGATGTCAGTGTTTTCATAACCCAATCTATTGCTTGTAAGAAAAGAAATGGAGACAAGAGGCATCCCTGTCTCACTCCCAATCTTATCCTAAACGGTTCTGTAAGTTGTCCTTCATGAAGAACCCTGCATGTCATATCTTCATAGGTCTTCCTTATTAAGTTAATGATCTTCATGGGAACTCCATAATGCCTCATCAGTTTCCAAAGTGATTCTCTGTCTACACTGTCAAATGCCTTTTCATAGTCCACGAATCCGATGTAAAGCGGTGACTTCCATTCCAGACTTTGTTCAACTATTATTTTCAATGTGGCTACCTGGTCTGTACAGGATCTGTATTGTCAAAAACCTGCTTGTTCATCTCTCAGTTGCTTGTCTATGGACTCTTAATCTCTCAAGGATGATTCTGTTTAATACTTTTCCTGGCATTGATAGTAACATTATTCCTCTATAATTTGTGCACTCTTGTAAATTTCCCTTCTTAGGCAACTTGACCAGATAACCTTCCTTCCATTCTGCTGGTATTTCCTCTCTCTCCCAGACTTTGAAAAGCAGTTTGTGTAATATCTCTGTAGAGGTATCAATATCTGTTTTGATGGCCTCTGCTGGAATACCATCTGGACCAGTCGCTTTTCCATCTTTCAGAAGCTTTATGGCTTTCTTTATGGCTTCTCTACTTGGTCATTCACAGCTGATTTGTAGCTCCTCTTCTGCTGGCTGGATGTCTGGGGGATTAGTCTATTGAGATGTTCCTCAAAATGTTCTGTCCATCTCTTCATTTGTTCTTGTATATTACTACGCAATCTTCCATTCTTATCTTTTATGAGGCCATTTGCTTGCTTATATCTCCCTGTTAGCTTCTTTGTGTTGTACAGGTCCCTCATATTTCCTTTGGCTGCAGTTTCTTCTGCTTCCCTTGCCAACTCGGCAATATACTTCCTCTTGTCTCTTTTGATGTTTCTTCTTACTTCTTTGTTTGCTTCTATGTACACTTCATGAGCCTTGGCTTTGGTGCTTCTGTTTAAATCTGCTTTCTTGTTTTTCCTGTCTTCTATCTTGCTAATGGTTTCTGTTGTTATCCATGCTTTGTGCCGATGTTCTCTTTTTCTCAGTACTTCTTCACATGTCTCGTTCCATATATTTTTTTACTTGTTGCCAGTGGTCTTCTGTATCTGCTTCATCTTCCAGCTGTTGGAGAACAGTAATACTCTACAAGCAATACAAAGAAGTGCTGAACAAAAGAAAATTTGATGAAATTTCAGAGATATTTTGCTCCAGGGCAGTAACGGGAATGGGAAACACATACAAGGTGCCTTATTCTACTTTTTTTTTTTTTAAACAGAAACCTCCCTTCCATCACCCAAAAATGAGAAGATTAACTGGAACCCCATGTGGTTTCTAAAGGTCTGATACATGATAAAGAAAGAATAGGAACACTGTATTTTAAACAACATTAATGGACAAAATATGTGTAACCACTAATAATAAATACGATATATTGTATCAATAATTATAGGCTATTATCTTGCTGGTAACACAGTCTATTTATTTACTTTTCCACCAGGCATGTCACAAGAGGCACTAAAAGAGAACAGTCCATAGGGCTCCCAGCCTCACCAGTATAAACAAGAGGCACTAAAAGAGAACAGTGCATGAGGCTCCCAGCCTCACCATTATAAACAAAAGAAGCACTAAAAGAGAACAGTCCATGGGGCTCCCAGCCTCACCAGTATAAACAAGAGGCACTAAAAGAGAACAGTGCATGGGGCTCCCAGCCTCACCAGTATAAACAAAAGAGGCATTAAGAGAACAGTTCATGGGGCTCCCAGCCTCACCAGTATAAACAAAAGAAGCACTAAAAGAGAACAGTCCATGGGGCTCCCAGCCTCACCAGTATAAACAAGAGGCACTAAAAGAGAACAGTTCATGGGGCTCCCAGCCTCACCAGTATAAACAAAAGAGGCACTAAAAGAGAACAGTCCATGGGGCTCCCAGCCTCACCAGTATAAACAAAAGAGGCACTAAAAGAGAACAGTCCATGGGGCTCCCAGCCTCACCAGTATAAACAAGAGGCACTAAAAGATAACAGTCCATGGGGCTCCCAGCCTCACCAGTATAAACAAAAGAGGCACTAAAAGAGAACAGTTCTTGGGGCTCCCAGCCCCACCAGTATAAACAAAAGAGGCACTAAAAGAGAACAGTTCATGGGGCTCCCAGCCTCACCAGTATAAACAAAAGAGGCACTAAAAGAGAACAGTTCATGGGGCTCCCAGCCTCGCCAGTATAAACAAACTGTTACAGAAACCATCACTGCATGGGCATAAAAAAGTACACTAAAGCAGACTTCCTGCATGTGGGTCAACTGAAACAGTGACCCAATTCTACTTAAAATTCATCATGTCATTCATTCATCTGGAAGAGTTCACAAGGCAGAACATTACCAGAGGTCTTTAGAAGTTCAGAAAGGATAAGACACAAAATCATACTTGGATGAGTAGGTAAATCAGCACTACATTTATAATAATATTCCCAAACTTTCTATAAAACTTCTGTATCTATACAGATTAAATAATTTGTGCATCAGCCACATTTATCAGTTCTTCAAGTACCATGCCAGCGGGCTTTGGTGATCATGTCTGTCCACAACAAGGTTTATTAATTCTTTACATGCCATGGTGTCAAACTATAGTATCCTCTCTCTTTCTGCTCCCTCCCCCCCCCCCCCCCCCCATATTAATCTTTATGTTTTTGTCACAATGTACTCCTGCTTTCCTCTACTCATAATACTTCCAAGTAAAGTAAACTAATATGAATAATAAGCCACCTTTGTGCACTGACTTCTTTCAGGACATTCTCTTTACTATTTTTAGCAACCAATGGTATTCTTAACCTTTAGCACGCTGCTGTCGACATATGTTGACAAGCGGATATTTTCGTTTTCTAGCATTAGAATGTGTGTACACGTGACTTCACCCCCGGATGTTAAGTTTTAAACTTATCTGAGAGAGAGAGTTAGCTTCCGTTTCCGATCTTTTTTAGTAATGGGTGCATTCGCGTTTATTTTCTGTGAATTTTTTTAATCGAAATGAATCGGCATCGAACACGCAGCCATTTTCGCTCTAATTTTATTGTATTCTGACGCCATGCGGTGGGGATGAGATTTTTGTCATTATAAGCACTAATATCGGTTCTCAGAATATGGTTGATGACAGAGATGGAAACGAAAGTAGAATGTCATTGCTAGTATGTAAAAGTTTAGGGGTTAGGATTAGATTTATCGGAAAGATTTAGGGTTACGGCCGAATGTCACTGCTGACATGGGCGTTTGTTGCTTTGCTACTGATGATGAGTGTAACGAAAAGATCGTCATTTGATTTGTATTGGTCAAATGACTTTCATTGAGATGCAAGAGATAATTGAGATATGGACACTTCGTTTGTTGGTTATTTTATTTTTATTTTTTTTTATTTTAAAATTTAAAAAAAAAAAAAATTTATTTTTTAAATCTTTTTATCGTTTTTTTTCATCTTTCCTTTCCTCTCTTCCTATCACATCTAACATGTACACAAACAAATTTTATATCATCAGATTCAACATTCATTTATTTATATAAATTCCAAAAATGATAGCAATTGACCAAGAAACACAAAAACTATAGACATTACAAGTCGCCCACTATAAAAACGGGGGGTTGTGAAAAAGAATGCAGCTGCAGGGCAAGTT
This sequence comes from Oreohelix idahoensis, assembly GCA_024509875.1. Taxonomy (NCBI): domain Eukaryota; kingdom Metazoa; phylum Mollusca; class Gastropoda; order Stylommatophora; family Oreohelicidae; genus Oreohelix; species Oreohelix idahoensis. The sequence goes on along the minus strand of JAMPIV010020157.1, from coordinate 179,220 downwards.
TTCGGGAAAAGAATGCAGCGTGCTAAAGGTTAATAAGCTACCTTTGTGCACTGGCTTCCATCAGGACATTCTCATTACTTTTTTTAGCCACCCATGGTATTCTTAAAAAGCTTCCTTTGTGCGCTGGCTTCCATCAGGACATCTATTTTTTAAGCTGCCCATGGCATTTTAAAATATTTTTCTATTAACAAACACAGCTCTGTAACCAACAGGGATTTTCCTGCTAGTCCTTTAAATGTAAATCCCTTGTTTCCATATGCCAGGATTGGCTTTATATAAAACTGAAGAACTGTTTTTCTTACCAATATTATCACTGACAAAGATATACTACATAAAAATACTTTTCATCTTATTAAATGCAGCTTTTGTCTGGGCCAATCTTCCCTTCACCTCTGAGATACATCTTCCATCAGATTATATTAAAGTGCCTGGGTATTTTAATGTATTGACTTGTTTATAAACTGTAGACAAAAATGAAATACCTTAAACCTATTGGTAAACAGCTCCAGCTTTCCGGACAAATCTGGTGTTTCATGGAGAGGAGCCAATGTTTTAAGGCAGCAAAGTCTGACATCTCCAACCTGGATGTAAACACAAGTGTAACAATAAAGTTTACAGTCAAGTATTAGAACTGCTAATGTTAATTAAATGAATAAAAAATGGTTTACAATCATGTATTAAAACAGGAACGAGCTAAATCTTATTTTTCTAACCATCTAATAAAGAAAATTGTACATCCCAGTGCTTGCCCCAGCTAGTTCCTAGGGTGTGCGTGTGTGTATATGTGTGTGTGTGTGTCCTCTCTCTCATGAGACAAAGAAAGAATAAGAATACTGCTCCCTCAGGCATGCCATACAAGACGACTAATATGAGGTTAATTATGGGGCTGGCAACCTCATGTCAAACAAACTGCTACATAAACTCCTGGTGCCAGGGAATGTCAATGCTTAACCTTTAGCACGCTGCATTCTTTTCCCAAAACTATGCTCCTGCAGCTGCATTCTTTTTCACAATGATAGTGGGTGACTAGGAATGTCTATAGTTTTTGTGTTTCTTGGTCAATTGCTATCATTTTTGGAATTTATATAAATAAATGAATGGTGAATCTGATGATATAAAATTTGTTTGTGTACATGTTAGATGTGATAGGAAGAGAGGAAAGGAAAGATGAAAAAAACGAAAAAAAAAATTAAAAATTTTTAAAATTAAAAAAAATAACCAACACACGAAGAGTCCATATCCCTTCCATCTCAATGAAAGTCATTTGACCAATAGACCAATACAAATCAAATGACGATCTTTTCGTTACACCCATCATCAGTAGCAAAGCCCTCGTCAGCAGTGACATTCTGCCGTAATCCTAAATCTTTCCGATAAACCTAATCCTAAGCCATAAAATTATACACACTAGCAATGACAATCTACTTTCGTTTCCATCTCGGCCATCAAACATATTCTGAGAACCGATATCAGCGCTTATAAAGACAAAAATCTCATCCCTACCGCATGGCGTTAGAATCCAATAAAAATTAGAGCGAAAATGGCCGCGTGTTCGATGCCGATTCATTTCGATTATAAAAATTTACAAAAAATAAACGCGGATACACCCATCACTTTTGTAAGATCGGAAATGGAAGCTAACTCTCTTGCAAATAACATTACAACTTAACATCCGGGGCTGAAAATCACGTGTACACAAGTCATGTGCTAGAAAACGATGATAAACGCTGTCGACATATGTCGACAACAGCTGGGAGAACATAGGTTGCCTTCGTCGACATATGTCGACGGCAGCGTGCTAAAGGTTAAGGCAGGCTTCCTGCAAAGGGACCAGCTGCAGCGGTGGTTCCTTGATCCATAGGCAGCTGGGATGACATTCTAGAACATATGGTTAAATAATACTATTTATTAGTGGTTAGCCTTTCGTCAGTGGTCATAATCCCCAGTGGGATTTTTTAGACCGAAACGGCAGCGTGCTAAAGGTTAACCTTTCTGGGAAGGTTAAGGCACGGCTGCATGAAAAAGAAAATAGAAAAACACTTTTCCCAATATGCCTCAATGGGCGTGTAAAGGGATCCCTTTTTCCCTTTAACCTTTAGCACGCTGCATAAAAATTCAGAAAACTTGCCCAACCACTGCATTCTTTTTCACAACCCCCCATTTTTATAGTGGGTGACTTGTAAATTCTATAGTTTTTTTGTTTTTTGGTCAATTGCTCTAATTTTTAGACTGTATAGAAATGAATGAATGATGAATCTGATGATATAAAATTTGTTTGTGTACATGTTAGATGTGATAGGAAGAAAGGAAAGGAAAGATGAAAACAACAAACAAAAAATTAAAAAAATAAAAAAAAATTTTTTTTTTAATTTTAAAATTTAAAAAAAATGACCAACAAACGAAGAGTCCATATCTCTTGCATCTCAATGAAAGTCATTTGACCAATACAAATGAAATAACGATCTTTTCGTTACACCCATCATCAGTAGCAAAGCAACAAACTCCCTAGCCAGCAGTGACATTCGGCCGTAAATTAAACCTTTCCGATATTCCTAATCCTAACCCCGAAAATTGTACATACTAGAAATGCCATTTTACTTTCGTTTCCATCTCAGCCATCAAACATATTCTGAGAACCGATATCAGCGCTTATAAAGACAAAAATCTCATCCCCACCGCATGGCGTCAGAATCCAATAAAATTAGAGCGAATATGGCCGCGTGTTGATGCAGATTCATTTCGATTTTAAAAATTTACAAAAAATAAACGCGGATACACCCATCACTTTTTTAAGATCGGAAACGGAAGCTAACTCTCTTGCAAATAACATTACAACTTAACATCCGGGGCTGAAATCACGTGTACACAAGTCCTCATGCTAGAAACGGTGATATCCGTAAGGCGCAACATTGCGCCTCCAGCATGGAGAACATAGGTTACGTTCGGCGCAACGTTGCGACCAGAGCGTGCTAAAGGTTAATTAATACTATAAACCCTGGAAGGAAACTGTTACGGCAGAGTCGTCCAACATTGCAAACAACCTACAGCCATGAAGGAAGGTTGGGGACAACTTTAAGTTAGTTAAGAAAACTCAGTGAAAGGTGAGGTAGGGTTGTCTTTGTGGTGAAGTGGGATGTTATAAATATTTATAGGGGACTTAGTGTACTGACTGAGATCAGCTGTGAAGGTATCTATATCTAATAAGAGTAGTGTATTATAGATAACCTTACTTGCTGCCACATATGTATATCTCAGTCAGAATTATTCTGGAATAGTGTGATGACTACGTTATATGTCTAGGGTATGTGTATGATGAAGTGTAAGTCAAAACAACAACAGACACATAAACAATTTAATTTATTCCACTACACTTGACAACACTGTGACACTCACATACATAAAACACTCTACAAGGATATCTTAAAGGAGTCACTGATAACTTTTCAAATAACAATATGTATTCAGTGCTGTCATGAATGTATATGTGTCCTGATTCAAATACAAAGGGAACCAGGAATCACAATCAATTTTAATTACAAGTTATATGTACAGAATTTATTAATATGAATCTTGTAGTGACATATATTTTTAATAGTATCCTATGTGTGTCAGTTGTGTAGTAGTAATATGAGGTAATACTGGTTTTGTTTTGTTCAAGCTCTGTTGGTATTTGTCATCATGACTTCAATAGTTTGTCTTTATTGGAACTAGTATTGGAGATGTTCTCAGTTCCTGATATTAAAACAATTAAATTCCCCTCTTAATTTTATTTTACACTGTCATTTTAAGATGGGGGTACATAATGTTGAGCTCCATGGCCACACTCTCTTATCTTTCGTGATGACTGCAGTAAAGGCCTCCTCTGCTCGATTACTTTAATGAGTTCTGGAGTCACCCCACTGGTTGCTATATGGACCAAGGAGTATGCTGTCCACCTCTGGCTTCAGCAAAGCTCTGACCAGGTGCTGCTCAATAACTTTAAGACCACGGTCCCTGAAACAAGAAGGATGTACCTTCTACGTCATAACTAATTTATACTCTCTTTCTACACTGAGCACAATACATCACAAACATTGAGTTCAGAGCGTTAGGCCAACTGTCAGCTTCATCTGAAATATTTTATACCAGTATTTCCCTCCCTAATGGTTACTACGCCTCTGCAATTCCAGCATTATTTCTTTCTAGTCAATCATCTAGGTGTCAGTGTACTGTTTGGCCATTCCATGCAGTTTTACTTTCCTCCGACACCTTCTGTTCATGCTGGAGCATTATAGGCTTTACATCATGTTTGCTACTGAACTACACATATATACAGACATAAATTATCAATTTACATTCAATTTTCATTAAAAGATATTGAATATTTCAAGCTTACCACAATTCATAGAATAATAAACAGTTTCGTTGACTGGCAATGAATATAGCACAACTCCGATCTGCCGATGTCCCAGGCTTTATTTTATAAAAAATATACACTGGTGCTCAACGCACTGCTTCTTAGTAGGTTTATTACAAGATGTGGCAATGAACAGACGCTCTGAATCGAGTATATTCGCAGCTCTACCCAATGAAACCATGTCTACACATCTTTTCAAAAAAGTACACCTTTTCACGTTCCCCCTGACAACACAAGATAGTATTTATAGCCCGACCAATCGTGTTTAGTCTTACATTTGTTGCGCTCCAATCAATTTGGAGTTAACATGGTAGGCTATTTCCGTAACGTAAGGTTTTTTTCAAACACGTTATAAAAAAAATTTTATGAGCAGAAATGATTTCATGCTGTCAGGCACCCCCACTATTTTATTTTGGTTATAATTTGGTAATTCCTAGACTATTTGCGTAACGTTTTACATATTCTTTGTCAGCAAGCCCTAAGGAACCCAAATATACAAATTTAAAAGAGCTAAGTGGCTGCGTTCAAAATATGCAATTTCTTCTACCTCCTGTTTCGAAGATGTGCTGTCTGGGTACTGTAATGTTTTCAAACGTAAACCCATCTAATGTCATCTTTTCTAATAAGCGTTTTCCAGGTTTTTTTAAAACCTAACTCTGGGAAGGTTAGTGTTTTTATCACTGTCCGTCTGAAAAAAAAGTTAGTGCATGTGGCCTTACACGCGTGATGGCAGCAATTGTGTATCGCGCGACGCGTGTTTAGTATTGCATGCTTCCTGCCTTCATTCGCCCCTCTCTCTCTCCTGCTTTATCTGTCTTTTTAGTTACGCCGTGTATAAAATGGAATGAATGAGATATTAAATTTAGGTCATTGATCAGCTTGCGTATCTCAAGTTTAGTACACGTTTCATTGAAGAAAGCGGGTAATAATATAGTAGGCTTTTACTATCAACGTGAAAGCGTTACAATTTGCAGACGAAGCAGAAAACAAGGGGGATTTCGAGTATAGTCATTGTGACAGCACTGTTCTTTTACCATTTTTCTTTTCTTTATTAAATGTATTTGTTAGGCTTTATATTTACCTGATAATTTATATATGTGGATTAGAATATTCCACGACATCTCCCCTCTTAAAACAGACATTATATGTCAGTCCTTTATTCTATATACACATAGAGAAATTTATTATTATTTCTGGGGTTTAGGGTGATTCTCATCACACGGATGGCGGCTTAAAAAATCCGCTCCCAAATTTGTTTTTTTCCAGATATATACTCAATGCTAAAATTATATGGAGCCAAAAGTAAGGACCATCGGAGTAACCTAGAGTTCTCATGCCTAGCCTGTGCTAGAAACGATAAAGGTTTGTGATCCGTTTGCAACTTAAATGCCTTCCCATACAGATAAATATTGAATTTCTTTATTGCCCATATTACTGCAAGACATTCTTTTTCGCTAGTTGAGTAGTTGATTTCAGCTTTATTCAACTTTCTGCTAGCATATGCCACTGGGCTTAATTCCCCATCCAATGCATCTGATTTCTGTAGTAGAGTTGCACCTAACCCAATATTACTGGCATCCGTCCTTACTATGAATTCTTGACTTAAGTCAGGTAATTTCAAAATAGGTTTACGTGTGAGCTTTTCCTTCAATTCTTGGTAAGCCATTTCACATTGTGGTGTCCATGTAATGCGATCTGGATGTCCTTTACGTGTCAAATCAGTTAACGGTGCACATATGGAATTAAAGTTTTTGATATACTTCTGGTAGAAACCACATAATGATACAAATGATCTCACGTCCTTCTTGGTTTGTGGTCTCGGAGCTTTCTTTAGTTTCTCTAAATTCTTTGGGTCAGGGGTCATGTTTCCCTGATAAACTGTGTGTCCCAAAAATTCCAATTCTTTACATCCAACGCAACATTTGGTTGGTCGGGCTGTTAAATTTGCTTCCCCAAGTCGATTAAACAGCATATTCAGAGAGTCAATGTGTTCCTCAAATGTTTCTGTTGCTATAAGGATATCATCCATAAAATTTGTTATACATGGATTATTCAGAGGGTCCAATAATTTTCTCATCATTCTAGAGAAGACACTAGGCGCATTCTTCAATCCAAATGGCAATCTATTAAACTCATAGTGTCCTTCTGAGGTACTAAAAGCTAGGTATGGTCTAACCTCAGGCTTTACTGGAATCTGATAATATCCTTTACTCAGATCCACTTTTGAGAAATATTTAGCTTTATTTAGTCTGGCAAACAGCTGATTTGTATCCGGCAATGGATCCACCTGTCCTTCTGTAATAGCATTCAGTCTCCTGTAATCTATACAGAGTCTATGTTCTCCAGAGGGCTTCCTTAAGAGTACAACACCGGAACTATACGAAGATTCACTGTGCGAAATAATTCCTTCCTTCAACAGATAGTCTATCTCTTCCTTCAAAGCTTTCTCCTTAGCAAACGGAATCGAATATGGTTTCATACAGACAGGTGTGGGGTCTATCAGTTTCATATCATATTCCAATAGGTTTGTATGCCCTGGTCGGTCTGTTAACACCTCTGCATGATTATTTAGAACCTGTTGCACTCTCTCTTTCTGAGTTTTCGTTAAATGTGTACTGATTTTCACCTGTGCTGCTGTCTCACAGGGGTGTAATGGATATTCAAATGATGAAAGTGGTTCCTTTTTCATCTCCATGGCGATGGACAAGGTCAACAAGTGTGTCTCTTCCTGATGTTCTCTTTCCTAATATTTCTTCAGGAGATTCACATGATAGATTTTTTCTTTCCCCTTCTTATCTATCTTATAATTTGTTCTAGACACCTTCTCTAAAACTGTATATGGACCCTGCCATCCAATTTGTAACTTATTCTGACTCCCGGGGAGAAGAAGCAGTACCTTCTCTCCCACAGCCAAATCTCTGTCTTTCGCCTTCCTGTTATAATAGGCAGCATGTTTCTTCCTGGCTTGTTTCAAATTTTCATTGGCAAGTTTCCAGCCAGTTTTTAAACGAGTGGTCAGCTCATTCACATATTGGTATGAAGATGTAATGTTTTCCTCTGCCTTTTCATCAGTCCACGTTCTTAACAAAGCTACATATGGACCTTTAATTTTGTGGACCTATTTGTCCATGCACCGGTATGGTCTCTTCCACTCGAAGCTCTATAGTGATGATTTTTCCTCCCAGAATTATCATGCATAAAACGACCGCTACCAATTCTTCTTTTGGGGCTTTCTCCCCACTTAAAATTCTTGATGAGAGATTTCCTCTCTACATCCTCTTCCTCCAGTTTGTTTAAGTCCGATTGAGGGATTTTCGGCTTATCCTGGGGTAAGACATCTTTTTGCACTCTCCGCATAGTGGCCATTGTAAAACAGTTAAGTGAAGCTTGTCCGTGAAAAGGGGCTTCCCATTCCATTTGGTCCACTTTATCAAATTTATTTTTCTTTTTATTATCAGGCCTAATTTTGCCCCGTGGCGTGTCCAGGTCCTGATCAATGTTCCCACTTGTGGGTGTTCCCTCATGTGCTATGCTACACCTTTCTACAAAATTCTCAATGTCCCATCTTGCTTTGGGCCAATAATAATTGTGAGCCACCTTTTGAATGATGGTACCTATTTTCTCATGGTCCCCATCTGGTTTCACATGTAGGCTCCTTATTAAGTCTGTCCTATATCTCTTTGGAAGAACCAGCTGTCCGTGACCATGGGATCTAGTTCCGGCCTTCCTATACATCAACTTGTTTTTCATGTAAAAATCTCCCTTGCCTGGAGTTGTATGACAAGTTGACAATTTTCTGAAACAAGGCTTGAGGGTCTTGTCCCCAGCCTGTGCCTTCCTCATCTCTTCTGGAGTGGTATCTAACATAATATCCTCCTCCTGTCTTGAGGTCGACCTGACCTGAAGGGTTGCCATATACACAGGTTTCCTTCTACAATGGTCAGTGTCATGATTGTTCATCTGACAATTCTTACACCACCTTTTTCCTTGGTTGAAAGATTTTCTTTCATCATATTTCCTTTCATCGAATTGTGGGAATTTATTTTTATTTTCATACCGTGGCCTATCAAACTGGTGCTTACCTTTGTTTTGATCCCTAGGATCAAATTTATTAAAGTTCTGTGGTGCCCTAAAGTTATCCACTTGTTTCTTTTTATTACCTGTTACCTCTGCTTGAGCTGCTTGATACCTTTCAGCAACATTTAGCAACTCACCCAGCCTCTCTGCACCTTGTTCCATGAGAAACTTTCTCAGGTCTGGAGCCATGGACTCTCTTAATTGCTCTATAAGGACCATTTCCTTAAGATCTTGGGTTTTCCCCAGAGAAGTCCATTTCTCCAAGTATGTCTCTATTCGTGCAGAGAACTGGTGATAGGTTTCACCTGACAGTAGTTTAGCATTCCTAAATTTTTTCCTATAAAATTCTGCATTCTTTTCATATCTTAACAAAAGAGCCTGCTTTAGCATGTCATAATTTTCCTGATCACCTCTGCTCATTTTTGCAAAAACTTCATAAGCTGCCCCACGAAGTCCTTGAGATAACTTTAAGCTCCACCTTTCTCTCTCTAACCCATATGTGGTAGCTAATAGTTCATACCTATTTAGATAGCTCTCTATATCATCGTCTTTCTCAACAAAATGATCTAAATGAAAATTCATAGCTGAGGTTGAGGCTCCTTGGCTAGCAGTGGCATCAGAGGCAAAGGGACTGGCACCATTTTCAGGAGCATGGCCTTGAAACTCAAACTCCCTTAGTCGTAACTCATGTTCCCCTTGTAATCTTTTATCTTCTGCTTCCCTTTCTGCAGCTAATTTCTTCTCTTCCCTTTCTGCAGTCAATCTTCTTTCTTCTGCTTCCCTTTCTGCAGCTAATTTCTTGTCTTCTCTTTCTGCAGTCAATCTTCTTTCTTCTGCTTCCAATTTCTTAGCCTCAGCCTCAATTTGTAACTTCTTAATTTCCCTTTCAGCCTCTTTCTTTCTTTCGGCTTCAAACCTTCTTTCTTCGCGTTCAATAAATTTGTCACATTCAGTAGTGACATAGGCAACCATAACTTGCCCATCTAATCCTAACTCTTTTGCAGTCTGAACAGCAGCAGATCGAAATTTGGCTAGGTCCGCCATTGTCTATCAGGTAAGTTTATACAATGTCTAACTAACAATTCAATCTCTAAATATATATCTAATGGACAACACAGGCACCGAGAGCTCAACCTTATTTAATTCCACCCAAGGATACCTTTTAATTCTTATTATTCCCTAAAGTGAATTACCCCCAATATTTGTAATAGGGAAAGATTCAAAATCCCAAGACGAGCCCCCAATATATGTGGTAAAGTGGGATGTTATAAATATTTATAGGGGACTTAGTGTACTGACTGAGATCAGCTGTGAAGGTATCTATATCTAATAAGAGTAGTGTATTATAGATAACCTTACTTGCTGCCACATATGTATACCTCAGTCAGAATTATTCTGGAATAGTGTGATGACTACGTTATATGTCTAGGGTATGTGTATGATGAAGTGTAAGTCATAACAACAACAGACACATAAACAATTTAATTTATTCCACCACACTTGACAACACTGTGACACTCACATACATAAAACACTCTACGAGGATATCTTAAAGGAGTCACTGATAACTTTTCAAATAACAATATGTATTCAGTGCTGTCATGAATGTATATGTGTCCTGATTCAAATACAAAGGGAACCAGGAATCACAATCAATTTTAATTACAAGTTATATGTACAGAATTTATTAATATGAATCTTGTAGTGACATATATTTTTAATAGTATCCTATGTGTGTCAGTTGTGTAGTAGTAATAAGAGGTAATACTGGTTTTGTTTTGTTCAAGCTCTGTTGGTATTTGTCATCATGACTTCAATAGTTTGTCTTTATTGGAACTAGTATTGGAGATGTTCTCAGTTCCTGATATTAAAACAATTAAATTCCCCTCTTAATTTTATTTTACACTGTCATTTTAAGATGGGGGTACATAATGTTGAGCTCCATGGCCACACTCTCTTATCTTTCGTGATGACTGCAGTAAAGGCCTCCTCTGCTCGATTACTTTAATGAGTTCTGGAGTCACCCCACTGGTTGCTATATGGACCAAGGAGTATGCTGTCCACCTCTGGCTTCAGCAAAGCTCTGACCAGGTGCTGCTCAATAACTTTAAGACCACGGTCCCTGAAACAAGAAGGATGTACCTTCTACGTCATAACTAATTTATACTCTCTTTCTACACTGAGCACAATACATCACAAACATTGAGTTCAGAGCGTTAGGCCAACTGTCAGCTTCATCTGAAATATTTTATACCAGTATTTCCCTCCCTAATGGTTACTACGCCTCTGCAATTCCAGCATTATTTCTTTTTAGTCAATCATCTAGGTGTCAGTGTACTGTTTGGCCATTCCATGCAGTTTTACTTTCCTCCGACACCTTCTGTTCAGGCTGGAGCATTATAGGCTTTACATCATGTTTGCTACTGAACTACACATATATACAGACATAAATTATCAATTTACATTCAATTTTCATTAAAAGATATTGAATATTTCAAGCTTACCACAATTCATAGAATAATAAACAGTTTCGTTGACTGGCAATGAATATAGCACAACTCCGATCTGCCGATGTCCCAGGCTTTATTTTATAAAAAATATACACTGGTGCTCAACGCACTGCTTCTTAGTAGGTTTATTACAAGATGTGGCAATGAACAGACGCTCTGAATCGAGTATATTCGCAGCTCTACCCAATGAAACCATGTCTACACATCTTTTCAAAAAAGTACACCTTTTCACGTTCCCCCTGACAACACAAGATAGTATTTATAGCCCGACCAATCGTGTTTAGTCTTACATTTGTTGCGCTCCAATCAATTTGGAGTTAACATGGTAGGCTATTTCCGTAACGTAAGGTTTTTTTTCAAACACGTTATAAAAAAATTTTATGAGCAGAAATGATTTCATGCTGTCAGGCACCCCCACTATTTTATTTTGGTTATAATTTGGTAATTCCTAGACTATTTGCGTAACGTTTTACATATTCTTTGTCAGCAAGCCCTAAGGAACCCAAATATACAAATTTAAAAGAGCTAAGTGGCTGCGTTCAAAATATGCAATTTCTTCTACCTCCTGTTTCGAAGATGTGCTGTCTGGGTACTGTAATGTTTTCAAACGTAAACCCATCTAATGTCATCTTTTCTAATAAGCGTTTTCCAGGTTTTTTTAAAACCTAACTCTGGGAAGGTTAGTGTTTTTATCACTGTCCGTCTGAAAAAAAGTTAGTGCATGTGGCCTTACACGCGTGATGGCAGCAATTGTGTATCGCGCGACGCGTGTTTAGTATTGCATGCTTCCTGCCTTCATTCGCCCCTCTCTCTCTCCTGCTTTATCTGTCTTTTTAGTTACGCCGTGTATAAAATGGAATGAATGAGATATTAAATTTAGGTCATTGATCAGCTTGCGTATCTCAAGTTTAGTACACGTTTCATTGAAGAAAGCGGGTAATAATATAGTAGGCTTTTACTATCAACGTGAAAGCGTTACAATTTGCAGACGAAGCAGAAAACAAGGGGGATTTCGAGTATAGTCATTGTGACAGCACTGTTCTTTTACCATTTTTCTTTTCTTTATTAAATGTATTTGTTAGGCTTTATATTTACCTGATAATTTATATATGTGGATTAGAATATTCCACGACAGTCTTATAGCAGATACTACTGTAGTGGAGTCAAATATTTAAAATAATTCATAATACTAGGTTCAGCTTTATGAGGCAGGGTGACCAGTTGCATTCCGTAACACAAGAGCAGAGTCAGGTACCCATTTACAGTTAGGTAGACTGGGGCATGACACTTCCAGATTTTGAACCCAAATCACAATATCTTTGCTGCAACAAATAAGCCATCTAACCATTCTGCAAATCAGACATCTAAACCCAGTGAAAATGTTTGCTAAAGTTTATCAATGCTAAACTACAGATACCAGTTTAGCTTTAAACTATGGCACAAACTGAACATTACGAAGAATAATTCAACAAACACAATCTAGATAAGACATTTGATCAGACAAGTCGTCCACAAAAGGAAACATCAAGCCTCAAGTGGCATACGCATGGATACTGGTGACAGCCATGTGTTGCGTCTTAATGCCAGATGCTTCCTCTTCTTTCTCGTTCGCCCTCAGACTTCCACATTAATGGCTCTAATAAAGGTAGTCCTGGAGCGGGTTGACAACTTTAAATACCTAGGAGCTATTATAGACTGAAAGGGAGGCATCAAAGAAGAGTTGGCCACTTGAAAAGCAGCAGCTGGGAGACTTTTTCAGGCCATAAATTGAGGATTCCTCAGCAAGAGAGAGATTGGTAAGAAAAAGAAGATGGCTGTATACCGCTCCACCTATGTCCCAGTCTTGACATATGGATGCAAGTCATGGGCACTGACTACAACCCAAAAAATCCATATCCAAACCTCAGAAATGACATATCTGAGGAAGGTGGTTGAAGTAACAAGAAGAGACATGGTCCGCAACCAGACAATACGTCAAGGCCTAAAATCTCACCACCTGCAGACTCAAGTAGAACAGTCCCAACTAAGATGGTTTGGCCAAGTCTGCAGAATGGGAGAAGATCAGCTACCATGACAAGCATGGGAAACAAAGAGCCAGGGATCCAGACTCCCAGGATGACCCAGAGTCCGCTGGGAGGACAACATTAGACAATCTTTGAAGGACCGAGGACTAGAATGGAACCAGGCCAGGAGGAAGACAGCCGATAGGATAGTCTGGCGCTCTCTCTTCCAAACCTCTACACCTCACGGTAGAAGGGGAATGACTAAGTAAGTAGTAAGTATAAAGGCAGTAGTCAGCTCAAGGTCCATGGTATCTCCAAGCAGTTTTTTGTGGAGAGAAGTACACTGCTGCCATATGCTATTCTTTTCACTGCTGTTTATTGGGCAGGGCCGCAGATGTTTGGTTGTCATGGGGCTGATGCCACAGGTGCAGAGAGATCTGTTGCACCTTCTTCTTCCTCGTTCGCCCTGAAAAGGACGGTGGTTGCGTTGTGTCTGTTTACAACGTAGCTGTGATATCTGCACCTTTTGGTCGACACATCCGACTTCTGCACGGCATTTTTTAGGACCGGGTTTGCCTTCCCATTGCGATCCGTGCTCGCTCAGCCAGCCTGCACTGCTGCAGACTGTTTCCAGGACCATCACGTGGAGGTGGAGCACGGTCTTGACCAGCTCTGGTTCGCTGGTCCTGACGCAGGCAGTCAAGCTATGAGTCGCTGACTGCGGTCTCTATTGCTGCGTCTTCTGGTCCCTATCTGTTGCACCAATCCTGTACTTGTGGCATAGATGTACCTCAATCTGTTGTATACAGCATGTAGCCGGAAAATGATGACGTGGTCTAGCCTAAATCGCTGATGATGTGCATCATTTTTTAAAGGGCCTGGTTGTTCTTTTTCCCATTTGGACTTGAATGTGGCTTTTATAGTTGTTTTTGCCATGTCATAAGCTGCCCCTATTTCATTTTGTTGTAACGCTTCTCCTTCCTTAGCAAGTTTGTCTGCCTCCTCATTGTCTGGAATGTTGCAATGGGCTGGTATCTACTGGACTGTGCATTTGGCCAGGCTTTCAAGTGAGTTTATCAGATCTTTTAATCTCTTAGCATGGTGCTTCTTCAAGGCTGTTATTACTGAAAAGATTACTATCTGTTTTTCTGCATGTGCTTTGCACTCAAGAGTTTTTGCTGCCTGTTTCAGGGCTTCGGTTTTATTGCAGTATTTGCCATATGTGACTGCCATAGAGTTGATTCTATTCTTTAATTTAATGAGGATGCCAGTCGGGTTCTTCTTTCTTTCTTTACTCCCCCCCCCCCCCCCCCCCCGCAAGAGAGAGATTGGTAAGAAAAAGAAGATGGCTGTATACCGCTCCACCTATGTCCCAGTCTTGACATATGGATGCAAGTCATGGGCACTGACTACAACCCAAAAAATCCATATCCAAACCTCAGAAATGACATATCTGAGGAAGGTGGTTGAAGTAACAAGAAGAGACATGGTCCGCAACCAGACAATACGTCAAGGCCTAAAATCCCACCCCCTGCAGACCCAAGTAGAACAGTCCCAACTAAGATGGTTTGGCCATGTCTGCAGAATGGGAGAAGATCAGCTACCATGACAAGCATGGGAAACAAAGAGCCAGGGATCCAGACCTCCAGGACGACCCAGAGTCCGCTGGGAGGACAACATTAGACAATCTTTGAAGGACCGAGGACTAGAATGGAACCAGGCCAGGAGGAAGACAGCCGATAGGATAAGCTGTGATATCTGCACCTTTTGGTCGACACATCCGACTTCTGCACGGCATTTTTTAGGACCGGGTTTGCCTTCCCATTGCGATCCGTGCTCGCTCAGCCAGCCTGCACTGCTGCAGACTGTTTCCAGGACCATCACGTGGAGGTGGAGCACGGTCTTGACCAGCTCTGGTTCGCTGGTCCTGACGCAGGCAGTCAAGCTATGAGTCGCTGACTGCGGTCTCTATTGCTGCGTCTTCTGGTCCCTATCTGTTGCACCAATCCTGTACTTGTGGCATAGATGTACCTCAATCTGTTGTATACAGCATGTAGCCGGAAAATGATGACGTGGTCTAGCCTAAATCGCTGATGATGTGCATCATTTTTTAAAGGGCCTGGTTGTTCTTTTTCCCATTTGGACTTGAATGTGGCTTTTATAGTTGTTTTTGCCATGTCATAAGCTGCCCCTATTTCATTTTGTTGTAACGCTTCTCCTTCCTTAGCAAGTTTGTCTGCCTCCTCATTGTCTGGAATGTTGCAATGGGCTGGTATCTACTGGACTGTGCATTTGGCCAGGCTTTCAAGTGAGTTTATCAGATCTTTTAATCTCTTAGCATGGTGCTTCTTCAAGGCTGTTATTACTGAAAAGATTACTATCTGTTTTTCTGCATGTGCTTTGCACTCAAGAGTTTTTGCTGCCTGTTTCAGGGCTTCGGTATTATTGCAGTATTTGCCATATGTGACTGCCATAGAGTTGATTCTATTCTTTAATTTAATGAGGATGCCAGTCGTTCCCCCCCCCCCAATTGCATATTTTGCTGAACCATCAATACATGCGTGTGTCCAGAGCTGTGCTGGAAATTTGTGGTCAATATACTTGGTTGCTATACGCTTTCTTTGTGTTTCTGTTGGTGACTACAGTGTATGTGATGTTTTAAAAAAAATTATTATTATAGGAACTAATTCAGACCAAGAGATCTGACATTTGGGAGTAATATACAGAATGGGTGATGAGTTTTAAAAATACCTACCTTGTCATACAGTGTCCATCCAACATATTTGAGGTAGCTGTCGTCTAGAAACATGTTAGGGTACTTTTTCATCCAAACACCAATCTCTGCCATGCAGATAGAGCGAATTTCTGGCTGAGTGTCTCTGGTGACAATAAAAAAAAGCATAGAATAAATATGACTTTCATAATCTCATTTTCTGCTCCCTATAGGGCATATGGCCAGCACTACAGCTGGTTCCCATGATGTGCACCCATGAGGTGTTAGATTCTGTAGCAATTTATTTTTCATGATGAGTAATACCCAGCCCCATATTAGTCACATCTAATGACATCCCTGAGGAAGTTGAAGACCAACAAGTTCATAAGGAAATGGCTAGGGGTACCACCAGGTCTGTCAGATGTAGCGCTATACTGCAAGAAGGCAAAGCTTGTGCTTCCTTTCAAGTCAGTTGTGGAAGAATACACAGCAGGAAAGGTGGGGTTCATACTGATGCTGTTGCGAGTCAACAGATGATGTAGTAAAATCCATTCAGCCCACACTGAAAACTGGAAGCAAGTGCAAAGTGAATGAAGCTGCTGGTGCTGCCCAAGAGTTGCTCAAGCTGAAGGAGGTAATCGGATACACAGACTAATAAACGGGGGTTTGGCCATGGTGACATCCGCTGGTGGTCCAAGGCATCACACAAGGAACACATAGACATGGTAATTCAGGAAATTCGAGAAGCTGAGAATGATAAGAGGATGCAAAAAACGATGCAGCAAGCCCAACAAAGCCAATGTGACCAAGTATAATGATCTGGTTCCGGACTTGAGACACAATGGGTTCACTGCTAGGGTCATGGCTGTTGAGGTAGGTGCAAGAGGTCTAGTGGCTGCCTCAATGTATGATCTACTGAAACTGTTGGGTTTGAAAGGACAGTCAAGATCAAGGGCACTTAAGAGACTCAGTGAAACTGCGGAAAGGGCATCGTGCTGGCTGTGGAACAACCGCAACGGGCTATGGAATTCAGGACAGTAATTTATTTTCAACATAGGGGTTACTTTCACAATTGCCTCCAGCTGGCAGAAAACAGGAGTGAAGTTGAAAGCTGCAACCAAGGTGGAGTGGGTTCAATTCTCTGCACAAGACAACAGGAGGCTGACACTTGGGAGTCATGACCCAAGTGGGCCAGCCACCCTTACAGGAGATTAAGGGGCCAAAACACTTGATCGACAGGTACTACATCTGATAGTCAGATTGCCTCCTGTTGAATCGCTCTGTATAGAGTTTCCTACCATTATGTCTTTGTCTCCACACAGACCCATTGAAACAAAACGGGGCACAGAATGAAAATGAATCAAATTTCAGTCATGGCACCCATGGCATAACTTCACAGCCTTTCTATATTTCTTAACTTTGTTTCCTGTTTGTGACTGGCTGATAAGTCCGGTGTCTTTAGCATTTTGTTCATTTACAAAAATGATTCTAATACCATTTTTAAAATATACTGTTTTACTCTCCATGACTGAACTGGGAATCAGTGTTACTCTTGATGAAGGTTTTTGGAACAAAATATATCATTCTAAGACAACCACACAAAGTTGTAGTCATTTCTAAGACTTCTTCTTCTTCTTGCGATCGCATCTTTGATGATTACACCGTCAGACGAGTTCTCATGATGAATTCGACTGTTGTTTGAAGTTCCTCTTTAACTCCATATAGCTTTGAGTTTAGTGTTGAGTCATTCGGCCAGTATATCTTTCTTAACTGGTCATACAGAGGACAGTCCTGTAGAACATGCTCAGCAGTTTGTTCGTTTAATCCACATGTGCACAGTGGTGAAGCAGACAATCGTAGCTTGTGCATGTGTTTATTCAGTTTGTTATGCCCTGTCCTGAGTCGAAAAATAGTTATCTGTCCCTGCCGGTCGAGAGTGTGATAGTCGTCTTTGGGTTGGTTCTGTTCTCTTCTGATAGTCTGGATAGCTCTCTTTTTCTCAAAGTATGTGACTTCATTATCTTCTTGTTCACATTCTCCTCCCTTTTTTGCAAGTTTTATCTGCCTTTTCATTTCCGGGTACACCACAATGAGATGGTACCCACTGAAGTATGGTTCTCTTTTTGGCAGCAGCTACCTTGTTTAGTTCATTTCTCAGATGCGGGAGTTTACCACCCTTGAGAGCTTGCAGGACAGACAGTGCATCTGTGAGGATGACTACCTGGTGGCAGTCAGAGTTGGTGTTATAAATCATATTTGCAGCTTGCTCTAGAGCTTGAACCTCAGCTGTATAGTTGGAACAGAATTTACCAGTGGGAATGTGCCTAGTCTCATAGTGGTTGTCAGGATATGAGATAAAGATACCGGCACCTCCATTCCTAACAGCATTAGTTGCTGATCCATCTGTATAGGCATGTATCCATGATTGATCGGGATAGCTTTCTTGGATCATACTCAATGTAGCAGTTCGTTTTTGCAGATCATTATACTCACATCCACTTGTGAGACCACTGACTGATGTATTAATTTGGAGGGCACTGCTGGCCTGCTCCCATGGTACAGGGTATAGGGTGGGCTTCAGTGGTGTTGTCTTCATGGATAGGTCTTCTTGATGCTGTCTTATAAGTCTTTTCCCCCGATGCACAAAGCTGCTACGCTTTAGACGTCCCAATGCCAGATCATCTAGTCTTGCCTTCATTGGGTGCATTGGCATACTGTTGTACTTTTCCATCTGGATCATGGTTTTTGTGTCTCTTCTATGGGACAATGTCTGTAATCCAGCAACCTTCTGCATCTCTGTTATTGGTGTAGTTTTCATGGCTCCTGTAATGAGCCTGAGAGCTTGATTTTGCACCTTGTCCAAAGACTGCAGATGTGAGTTAGCAGCTGATGACCATGCTGCTGAGCTAAACTCTAAGTGTGGTCTTATTACTCCATTATAAATCTTCTTTAGATTTCGTTCATTTGCTCCCCAGTTGGTACCTGCTAATTTTCTGAGTATGCCTAGTCGTCTTCGGGCCTTTCCTTCTGCGTTTTCAATATGCTTATTCCATGTAAGCCTTTGGTCAAATGTCACCCCAAGATAGGTGGGGTAGCTTTCTTCCTTGATCACGGTTGTCCCTAGGTGTATGTTAGCTGATTTGTCCTTGGGGGCGAGGGAGAACAGTGTTGTGGAGGTTTTGTCTGTGTTTATTGTGATAAGCCATTTCTCTGCCCATGACACTAGCATGTCTGCTGCCCGCTGCATTCTATAATTTGCTGTGGTGACATTTTCATCAGTGCACCAGAGTACTAGGTCATCTGCATATAAGGCAGCTTTAACTCCTGCAGGGAGATCTTTTCACCAGGTCATTGATGTAAACAAGGAAGAGTGTTGGGGAAATTACTCCTCCTTGAGGTACCCCCTGATGGAGCAACACTTTTCTGCTCTGCAGACCGTCAAGAGTGACTCTATTTCTCCTGTTATGCAAGTATGACTGGATCCATTTCATCATGTTGCCTTGGATTCCACTTCTCCTAAGTTTTGCAATGAGGCCATCTTTCCACACCTTGTCAAAGGCCTGCTTGAAGTCGACCCAGATCGTTAGGACCTTTTTTCTTCTCCTGGAAGGCATCTTCTATTGCTTGAGACAAGTAAGTAACTTGGTCTTCTATACTGTAGCATTCTCTAAATCCAGCTTGTTCCGGCACCAGGATCTGCTCAGACTCTAAATACCATTTCAATCTGTGGTTGACTATTCGCTCCATAGTCTTCCCAACACAGCTTGTGAGACTGATTGGCCGGTAACTTGCAGCCTCGGTCTTACATTTCCCTTTCTTTAGTATGGGTATTGTGATGGCTTCTCTCCATACTTGGGGTACCGTTCCTTTCAACCAGCTGTGGTTGAATATCTCAAGCAGTTTTGTCTTTGCTGCTGAGCTCAGATTTACTAGCATTTCGTTGCTGATTTTGTCTGGGCCGGGTGACTTTTGAAACTTAAGCTTGGAAATAGCCTTCTGTAGTTCTCCTAGTGTGATGGGTTCCCTCATTGGGGCAGGAGTATCTGTCTGTCCCATGGTTGCCAGTATTTCTTTTCTTATCTCTCTCTGATGATCTATGTTAATGGGTAAGTTGCTTTCTGAACTGTATCTTCTAGCAAACAAGTCTGCAGCTTGTTTTCCTCTGAAAAGTTTGCCACCTTCATCCAATGTGATAGTCTGCCTAGGTGAGGAACGCTCTTCATTTAGAGACTTGACTAATCTCCAAAGTTTCCTGCCGTCTTTCTCAAGGTTCAGCGATGCCGTTTTAGTTCTCCAGCTTTTCCGTTTTTCTTCTAGCTTTGTTCTCTGAAACTCTGCTACAGCCTTTTTCCATTTGTTGTGAGTTTCAAGTGAAGGCTGAGACTCTGCGTCCTTTCTAGCCCTGTCCATGGCTTCCTGACGTTCTTGGAGTGTGCTGGACCAGTATGGTATGTAGTTACGCCGGCATCCTTTGGGAATGGTTTCTTTTGCAGCTTGTAGATGCATCTGTTGAAGTCTTTTACCACTTCATTAATGTCTCTGTTCTGTACCTTGAGGGTAGACAGCAGCGTGTTCACCTGATGCCTGAATAAACCCCAGTTGGCTTTTTTGTAGTTCCATCTTGTAATGGCTGGGCCTGTACTGAGAGTTGCACTCTGGACAGTAAGAAAGATTGGGCGATGGTCGCTTCCCCCTAGTTGGTCTCCTACTTCTCTACTAATAGATCCAGCTATATCTGGTGTGGAGAAGGCAAGATCTGGTGTTGAAGTTGTGTGCCATCCTCTGGAGTAGAAGGTAGGAGTATCTGTGGCATTATTGACTAGGATTAGGGAGTGATCATCTTGCCAAGTTTCAACCTCTTCACCTCTGTGATCCAGATGGTTATAGCCCCAGCTCTGGGAGTGGCTATTAAAGTCTCCAACTGCTATAAAGTTGGTGGCTGGTACCTGTATAGAGCTGAGACTCAGGGGGTTGTTGTTCGGACAGTAATAGTTCAGGAGTTCTATTTCCATCTTGTCTACCTTTATCTGCAACAGCTGATATTCTGCTCCATCCATGAAGGTTTTCCTTTCGTGTGCAGGAATGTTATTCCTTACAAGAGTAAGTACTCCTCCTTTTCGTCTATCTTTTCTGTCGGATCTGAAGCACTGATATCCCCTTATTTTAAAGGTTTGATCTGCTTTCAAGTGAGTCTCTTGGATACAGCAAACACTGACTTGCTTCTCATACAAGATGTTTTCCAGCTCTGTCTTTTTGCTGTATCCAGCCTGCTTGCTGTTCACTCCCTCTGCATTCCAGTGCATCATGACAAGTGGCACTCTGGGTTTCTCTTTTTCTGTTTTGTTTTGGTCAGTAGTTCTCCTCCGCCGTCTGCTGACTCCACAAGACGGTCTAGAGGGTCCTCCAGTAGCTGAGGGTGGGCTCTGTCGAGGCTCAGAGCCCGGCACTGCACCTGCCTGGTGGAGCTCCACAGGGTGAGCACCAGTACGAGATTTATTTGACGGTGTACTCTCCATAGAAAAAAAAAGCGAGTTGCGTGATACTGTGGTTTCCGGTGCGCCTTCTGGCCCAGTATCTATGACTTTAGCACCTGTTCAACGGGAGAGTG
Source organism: Oreohelix idahoensis (assembly GCA_024509875.1). NCBI lineage: Eukaryota > Metazoa > Mollusca > Gastropoda > Stylommatophora > Oreohelicidae > Oreohelix > Oreohelix idahoensis. Next base: position 157,913 of record JAMPIV010020157.1, on the reverse strand, counting down.
GGCTCATCCCTAATCTGTTTATGTTCCCAGTAGTAGACTATTCGCAAGCAGCCTGGGGGTGTCACTGCTCTGCGCGGACCTTGTTTACCGAGGCGGCGTCCGAGCTCGTATGGTGAAAATATGGTTGCATTATCTTCAAAATAGCCCTGTCTTTCCTGCCATCCTGCAACTTTGAGTTAGGGAGTTCTGAGCTCCAGTCTCTTTCCCAGGCATTTTATCCTGGCCTGGCACGCATACAGAGGACCCCACTTCTGGTTCTAAGTTAGCAGTTGGGGACAGGTGGGGTAGCACACTGTGCATTCCCCGTCATCCAGGGGGCTCTCCAACTGTGCAGAGCTTGCACAATGCTGTGCTCTGGTTCTGGGCTCACCCAAGGAATCCTCACGTCCTGCACAGAGCCACTTCCAGATACCCACCACCTGCCAACCCCTAATTGTAGAAATCTCCTGCATGCGGCCATCCAGTCAAGAGCCAGTATTAAGTCTGGTGCCCAAGTGATTCCCCCCAAGCTCAGTGTGCAATTCTGGGTTCTCATCATGCTGCAACACAGGGGGGATTGTGATGCTCAGCCATCTCTCTCAACTCTGCACCGATAAATGACATCGGGGACTTAACTGTGTCTCAGTACTGGGAGGCCCCGTTTCCGGGTACACCACACACAGCCAGTTGAGGCAACGGTCGCCGTGGGCGTATTTCTAAGACAATAGCAACAAAACAGCTTGGAATCACTGTTTCTCTTGATGATGGTAATTGCAACAACAACAAAAAAAAAAAAAGCTGGAAAACTTTTCTAAGATAATAAAAATAAATGAGTTGGGAATCAATATTACTCTTGATCTCAAACTTTCAAATCTAATAGATCATTCTTTGATGATAGCGACAGTGAAGTGCCTCTTTCAATCTATGTGAGTTTGTCTGTATGTACATTTTTCCAACAACGTCAAGAATTCTACTTCTTCCACTAAAGAAAACTATTTTTAAAGCCAAACCTGTATCTGTGTACGAAGACTCCCTTGAAAATGTAGGTCAACATATTTCGTATTTCTGCTTGGTTCTCTTCCAACTGTAACATTTAAAACAAAAAAAGTGAAATGAACTAAAAATGAAACAAAGCTTAATAATTAATTCTTCTCAAGTTTTCAAACAATTCTAAAGGATGGAATGATAGCAGAATGGAAAGGAATATATGGAGAAGAGATAATGTGACAGAAATGACCAAAACAGGACATAATGCAGAAGACAGACTGTAGTAGTTAAAAAAAAAATTATTTAATAGATCACAGGTTGCAGAGTCTATACTTTTAAATGAGTCACGGCATTGGCTAATTAACAAATTTTAAGTCCAATTCAAAGAAAGGTCTACCACTGTCTTTGATAATGCTTGTGAGAAAAACAAAACAACTAAATCAAAACACACACAGAGGTGGCAACAAAACTAAATAAAACACACACAAAGGTGGCAATCTAAACACAAAGATTCATTCATTCATAACCCTCCACTCCCAAAGGAGCATAGGCCTTCAACAAACACATGACTAGTCCTCCTGTCACGTGCCATCATCTCAAGTTCTTTCCACGTTCTCCTCATCATTTTCACCTCTGTTTCCAGCTCTCTTCTCCATGTGCTTCTTGGTCTACCTCTGCCTCTCTTGCCATGGGGGTTCCAGAACAAGGACAGCCTTGTAATGCTATCAACAGGTTTCCTCAGTGTGTGTCCTATCCATCGCCATCGTCTTCTCATCTCTTGTTCCACTGGAACTTGTCTAGTTCTTGTCATCAGTTCCATGTTGGTAACCTTGTCATACCATTTTAATCCCTCTATTCTACGCAAGCACCCATTTATGAAAGTCTGTAGCTTTTTGGTTGTTGTCTTTGTTGTTCTCCATGTCTCAGAGCCATACAATAGGACTGACTTGACATTTGAGTTGAAGATTCTTATTTTCGTGTTGGATCCGATTTCTCTTGATCTCCATATATTTCCCAATGCAATGAAAGCTCCTCTTGCTTTTTGTATTCTTATTTTGATATTGCTGTCTGTTCCTCCAACTTTGTCTATATTACTGCCAAGATATGTGTTACGATTCTACATCTTGTATTGGTGTTTCTTCAAGTTCAACCCTGTTATCATTACCTGCATTTATTCTCATTACTTTTGTCTTTTCCCTGTGTATTTTCAGACCCAATTGCTGTGACTTCTCATCGAGTGTTTTCAACTTGTCCTGCATCTGATTACGGTTATGGGACAGAAGAGCCAAGTCATCAGCAAAATCCAGATCATCCAACTGCTTAGTCAGAGTCCACTGGATTCCATTTCTGTTGTGTGTTGTCGATGATCTCATAACCCAGTCTATTGCTAGTAAGAAAAGAAATGGAGACAAGAGACATCCCTGTCGCACTCCTGTTCTTATCCGAAACGGTTCTGTAAGCTGTCCTTCGTGAAGAACTCTGCATGTCATGTCTTCATATGTTTTCTTTATTAAATTAATGATCTTCAGGGGAACTCCATAATGCCTCATCAATTTCCAAAGTGATTCTCTGTCTACACTGTCAAATGCCTTTTTGTAGTCTACAAATCCAATGTATAGTGGTGAATTCCATTCCAGACTTTGTTCAACTATTATAGAGGAATAATGTTACTATCAGTGCCAGGAAAAGTATTAAACAGGATTATCCTTGAGAGATTAAAAGAGTCCATAGACAAGAAACTGAGAGATGAACAAGCAGGTTTTCGACAAAATAGATCATGTACAGACCAGATAGCCACTTTGAGAATAATAGTTGAACAAAGTCTGGAATGGAATTCACCACTATACATCGGATTTGTGGACTACGAAAAGGCATGTGACAGTGTAGACAGAGAATCACTTTGGAAATTGTTGAGGCATTATGGAGTTCCCCTGAAGATCATTAATTTAATAAAGAAAACATATGAAGACATGACATGCAGAGTTCTTCACGAAGGACAGCTTACAGAACCGTTTGGGATAAGAACAAGAGTGCGACAGGGATGCCTCTTGTCTCCATTTCTTTTCTTACTAGCAATAGACTGGGTTATGAGATCATTGACAACACACAACAGAAATGGAATCCAGTGGACTCTGACTAAGCAGTTGGATGATCTGGATTTTGCTGATGACTTGGCTCTTCTGTCCCATAGCCGTAATCAGATGCAGGACAAATTGAAAACACTCGATGAGAGGTCACAGCAATTGGGTCTGAAAATACATAGGGAAAAGACAAAAATAATGCGAATAAATGCAGGTAATGATAACAGGGTTGAACTTGAAGAAACACCAATACAAGATGTAGAATCATACACATATCTTGGCAGTAATATAGACAAAGTTGGAGGGACAGACAGCGATATCAAAATAAGAATACAAAAGGCAAGAGGAGCTTTCATTGCATTGGGAAATATATGGAGATCAAGAGAAATCGGATCCAACACGAAAATAAGAATCTTCAACTCAAATGTGAAGTCAGTCCTATTGTATGGCTCAGAGACATGGAGAACAACAAAGACAACAACCAAAAAGCTACAGACTTTCATAAATGGGTGCTTGCGTAGAATAGAGGGATTAAAATGGTATGACAAGGTTACCAACGTGGAACTGATGACAAGAACTAGACAAGTGCCAGTGGAACAAGAAATGAGAAGAAGACGATGGCGATGGATAGGACACACACTGAGGAAACCTGTTGATAGCATTACAAGGCAGTCTTTGTTCTGGAACCCCCAGGGCAAGAGAGGCAGAGGAAGACCAAGAAGTACATGGAGAAGAGAGTTGGAAACAGAGGTGAAAATGATGAGGAGAACATGGAAAGAACTTGAGATGATGGCACGTGACAGGAGGACTTGGCATGTGTTTGTTGAAGGCCTATGCTCCTTTGGGAGTGAAGGGTTATGAATGAATGAATGTTTTCCCATGACTTCTTCAAATCCGGTATTGACTGTACCTATCTTTGCATTCATATCACCCATCAAAATTGTGATGTCTCTTCTTTTTACTTTATCCATAATTTCCTGTCTTCTTCTTCTTCTTCCATCCTTAGCCGACGACCGACCAAGCAGTCTGTGGCCATTACGCCTAGTGGCGCCTTAGGGCAACAAGAAATCATCTGTTGTTCCGTTACGCCTAATGGCGTTTATTGGTACAACAGAATATTAATTGTTGTTTCCGTAATCAGAGTGACTGGCAAGCGGATGATCAACCCGCTGTGCCCGAACTTGCCCTCATGTGTACTCTCCCTCTGCCGCTATACAACCGTCGTGTCTTCGAGACGTCAGCCCAGCGAAAAATGACTCAGGACCAGCAGGTCCGAGAAATTGAGCAAAATCTGGAACGGACACTGCACCTTGCGCTGCCTCCGCTGTGCTGGGAGGACCCGGCAACCAAGACCACACACAGCCTAGAGAGGACAAAGATCGCCTGAAGTGAATAATTTCCTGTAGTCTAGTATAAAATGCTTCTTTCACCGACTCTTCTTTGTCATTAGTTGGTGCATAACATTGGATGACATTTACATGTATTTTCTTTTTAGCTGTTTTAAAAGTGGCTGTTATTATTCTGGGTCCAACAGCTTCCCATTCAATGAGTGCTTTCTGTGCTTCTTTAGATAACATAAGAGCTACCCCTTCACTGTGGTGTCCTGAGGACAGCACCAATTCACCTGTGATGAGTTTCTTCCTGTCTACCCCCTTCCACTTTGTTTCACACATTCCCAGAACCTCGATTTTATATTCCCTTATTTCTGCTGCTACATGTGCCACTTTCCCTTGTTCGTTTAATGTCCAAACATTCCAGGTGCCAAATCTGGAAGTTCTAGAAGAAAGAAGGTTAGTCAGCAACACAGACTCCTTTCGGCTTTCTCTGTGTTGCATCATACGCTTTCCTGCGAGAGGACCTTCTCCTGTCTTGGATGGCTGTGTTTTATTTTCCTTATTTGACTTGTCCATATTTGTTGGTTTTTTGTGGTTTAAATTTTTTACAGGATGGGGTAACCAGCCCCATGCCCAACCCTCCATAGTCGCTTTCTACGACATGCATGGAAGGGAACAGTGTTACTATTCTTTGCTCCCCTTTCGGGCCCCGGTAACACACGGGTGAAACACAAAGATAACACAACAAAATATTAATGGAAAGATTCTATGTTAATGTATATCAGAATCGACGTCATTGCACTCTGGGCAAACCCATAGGTGCTCAGTATCCCTCAGCAAATGTTGAAAGGTATGAATGCTAATTCCAAATTCTATACACACTTTCACCCCAAAAAGATGTCTTTTTGGGTCACAATTCTATACACACTTTCACCCAAAAAGACATGACATACCTCTTGTCGCTTCTGCATCAGCAGGTCTAAACGATCACCAGCTCTTTTGCTTTGTTGTTTAGCTCTCTCTGACTCATACTGTCTTTGAGTGTTGTCGAGGTTGATGCTCAAGTTCAAGGCTACATCTACTAGTGCTGTCATCAATTTCATTGCTGCAGACGTATTGAAATATTTCATAAACACAAAGAATTTCATTTACAAGTTTATTTTTGGTCACATCTCAAACTGCCAAGCACTTACATAGACTACACTAACGTAATATATTTTTTCATCTGCAACCTGCATAACTGGTACATGTGACCATGTCTTTCCACTTCTGTCTCTGACACATCCAATCGGATCTGTCACTTTGTTTATTCCAAGTAGTTCTTTTAAATTATTCAATATCTCTTCTCCCCCCAAATCTATATCCATCTCTGCCATGAAGTTCTTCTGTTATAATAGTTCTTTTTCAATTCTCGTCTTCACAAAATATGATATTTTTACTACAGATTCTTTTTCATTGGTCCTTGGCACATCAGTGACCATAACGCCTGATGGCACCTTGTAATACAGATTATGTCTTCCTAATTCCTTTCACTTGTTTCTATATTACCTAAATCAGAATCTTCACCTCAAATGTCTGGTCAGTACTACTTCATGGCTGTGAAACATGGAGAAAAATAATACTTATAAACAGGTGCTTATGCAGATTGAAAGAATCTAAGATGACTAATGTGGAACGAATGGGAAAAACCCAGACAAGCACCGGTGGAACAAGAGGTGAAGGGAACATGCTGGTGTTGGAATACACACGTGTTAAGAAAATGAGCTGATAACTTTACAAATCAATCTCTGTTCTGGAATCCCCAGGCTACGAGAAATAGAGTAGACTAAGAAACCCAGGGAAGAGCAACGCAGACAGAAATGCAAGGGATAAATAAGACAAGGAAGGAACTTGAAAAGATGGCACAGGACAGGAGGATTAGGCATGTGTTTGTTGAGGACCTGTGCTCCGAGGGGAGCTCATAGGTACTGATGTTGCTGCTATTTAACTAAAGCTGCTGAGTTCTTCGCTCTTTCGCAGCCAAAGCCGAGTTAAAAATGTCAGCATTTGTTCTGTAGCTGTTGGGTGATGCCATACTGCTTGTTTGTTATTGTTAGGAAGACAGACAACAGCCTTCTTTCTGCGGTAAGTCTTGGGAATGCGAGCAGCACATGCTGAAATGTCTCATATGAATGGGTACAGTTGTGGCACTGAGTTTATTATGTTCTGTTCTTGGATGACTGTGCTCTGCGTCATGTGTCATAGGATGTTGATATTAATGATAATAATTAACAAAGAAATCAACCCCAAAAAATGACAAAATAAGAGAACAGAGAACTATATAAAACATACAAATTCTATAAATACATCACAGCCATCACACACACACATGCAAAAGGCTCTGATGACTATGGCATTCAAACATACAGAAGCTTTCAGAAAGACTAGAACAATTATGAAGATTACATCTGAGGTCAAGACAAAGTGGGTGCTCAATAAGAAAATGAATGGGCATCATAAAAATTGTTCAAAAAAACTGGAGGCAGGATCAACAGAAGAATTTAGAAGAACTTTGTTTGCAAATAAGAACACTACTGAATTCAGAACATTAAGAATAAGAACAATCCTTTCCAGGTCAATGGCAAAAACTTAAGCCTCACACATTTTTTTGGCTGTCTTATTTATTATCACAAACCTGCGAGTGTACTAGTATGTCTGAAAGCTCGAACTTGAGAGTCTGTTAAACCAGTCAGCAGAGAAATCACATTGTCCATCATGTACTGGTCATAGATGATGCTGTATTGACACTGCCGAACCAGAACTTGAACAAATTCACAATATGAAGACTTGAACTTTTTCCACTGTGGGCCAGTCATGATCAAAGGATAGTCACCACTTTCCTAAAACACAAAATGCAAATAAGAATCATTAGTCAGAAATAACGCTAAACAACAGCCAAGACAACTGGTTTGTCAAAACATTACAAATCACCAAAGTAAACAGAACGCAAACCAAAGAAAATACACACACACACACAGATAAAGCGGGGGAAAAAAAAAAATCAAAACTGGTATGGAGTTAATTTGACAACTGAGTAATACTCTCAGAACATGAGATATTCTAGGCAATACTCTTCTGTAGCCACAGCCTCAACAAGAAGATTAAGATGAGAAATATAGATATGCTATGGGAAAATGGCAAAAGACACAATGAACTGTGGGAAAAAGTAATAAATAAATACACAAAGATGACTGATGGGGGAAAGATATAGATAAGGTAAGAAAGAACACAACAAACATGATGAAAAAGTAACACGAAATCAGCAAGTAACAGTACAGACCAAGAAAGAAACATCAACACAAAGAAATGGAACAAATAAATTAAATATAGAAAATAATATAACAGAACAGCATGAAGCGAGTCAAAGCTGGAAGGCAACTCAATAACCAGAAAGGTTACCTGTAGTGATAAAAGCTAACAGAAATGCTAAAGAATAAAAATACAATCACAGAATCAGATACAAAACAAAAAGAAATAAAGAAAAATAAAAAAAAATGACAAAGGCAGGAAAGAAAAATAGGAAGCAAATAAAAAAATGAATACAGCAGAAATTAAATAATATAATGCTGAACATTTAACCCATAATCAGAACGACACACAAATAAAGAGAGAGAAAGAAGGAGTTCTTAAAGTCTTGCAATTAAAAAAAATAACAGATAAACAAAACAATAACAGCTTCTTTGGAATTGGGAAACATCTGAAAATCAAGAGACAAATGAAAATAAGAAATTTAGGAATCTACGCAACTTCCAGACTATTCATTGTTAACTATCTAAATCAGCCTTTCTCAACCTTTTTACTTTGGAGGAACCCTTGTAATAATTTTCTGATCTCAAGGAACCCCTGCATAAAATTGTTTATATCTGCAGCTAATGGTACCTTAGGGTGATCAATAAGTTGTAAATATAATAATCCAATAAAAATGGTCAATGCTCTTTTGGGTAGAGAATAATTGTTTCTGTGGATGTTTATTTTGGCTAACTTATTAGCCCACTCTTTTTGTGTTGTTCTCCCTCCCCACAAAGGATATCAACTCTAATACAAGGCAGTTGTGTAGGTACAAGAGAAACTTATGTTTTTCCCACCCTTTTAAAAAAAATTTCCTACATGATTTTTTAAACTTTATCCAAGTAGGCTAAAGTCTTATCTCAATTTCTACTTTACAAGATGCTAATGAAATATGGTATGTGCAAGAGTTCTATTGCGCACTGCCAAATGGGGTTGCTCGATCACTTCCCACTACTGTGAGCGCCAACATTGCCAAGCACGCCAAGTTAAAAAAAAAAAAAAACCACGTTTATTTCTTTCCAATCGCTATCTCTTGCGGAACTCCTAGCGACCCTCACAGAACCCCTAGGTTCCACGGAACCCCCACTGAGAAACCCTGATCTAAACTGTTATTTACCTCATCAAACTCCTCCGTCATTTTGCGGATGATCTCTGCATGTTCCATGTTAGCGTACATGTGTGGGGTAATCTTGCCTTTACATCCAGAACACTGGATAAAGAACTGGATCAGTTCTAACAGGGCTGCATTTCTCTCCAGCTTGTACCCCTCAATCCAGTCATCAACAACAGCCTAATTGTCAGGCAGACATAAAAAGTGGTAAAGATGAATAAAAGGCTGATCCATGTAATACTAATAGCATAGGTTAAGTCTGAATGTGTTATTAACTTAGAGTAAACATCGTAAATAAACAAATGCAGAACTTACTGGAAACCACTGAGATAAGGTTTCTTAGAAGAACGATGAGAATGTAATGGATGGAAGAATTCATAGAATATAGTCTGTGAAAATGAATATTGGAACACGTGATCTTCTTCTTGGATTCTGACAAAGCTGTCAGGTGCTGTCACGCCTAGTGGCATCTTGCAGGGTAGCAACAAATTGTCTCTATTTAGCTTAGTATGGCAATCCTTCTTCTTGGATCCTGACAAAGCTGTCAGGGGGCCGTCATGAAGGGTAGCAACAAACTGTCTCCATTTAGCTCAGTTGGTGTAAATCCTTCATGCAGTCCATCACGCCTAGTGGAGTCTTGCAGGGTAGCAACAAACTGTCTCCATTAAGTTCGGTCGGTGTAAATCCTTCAAGTGGTGCCCCAACTCTGGTTTAAGCTTTGCATCTCAGCCTCCACAGTTCTCCGCCAAGGTGTTTTTGGTCAGCCTCTCTTTTGCCTTCCTTCTGGGGTCCATAGCATTGCAGTTCTTGTGATCATGTCTGGGTCTGGCCAACCCAGTTCCAACATCTGCCTGCTATGCTGGTGTGCATATCTTCGCGATTGCTCCCAGTATGAGCAAATGATGACATGAGAAAAGATACAGAAAGAATGATTAGTGGAAGACGGAGACAGAAAATGTTAAGAACTGACAGCACTGTATGGAAGTTACCAAATTCAGAATCTTACTGGGTCTTTCGTTTGTCCAGTGTTTTTCAGAGTCCTGCTTTTCTGGATTCAGATTTTTTAAGTTATCCCTCCTTTCAATATAGCCACCATGGTCACAACCTTTCTTAGTTTGGTGAGAAGATCTGCATAGTACTGTCCATTAACTAGCTGCACAAGCCGTGCTTTGTGAGAGGGCGCGTTGTCTTGAAGCAAAGGAAGATTTTGAGTGCGCGTTATCCCTCGTTTCCTGGTCACAACCTTTCTTAGTTTGGTGAGAAGATCTGCATAGTACTGTCCATTAACTGTGTTGCCACGAGGCAGATAATCTTTCAAAAGGACACCTTTGCCATCACAAAAAACAATCAGCATCCCTTTTCCTGCAGATTTCTGCGCTCTCGGCTTGACAGATGTTGGGGAGCCCGGGGTTTTCCATTGCATGCTGGCAATTTTGGATTCGGGGTCATAATGGTGTACCCAAGCCTCAACTACTGTCACCATGGTCTCCAAAAAATTTTTTGACTGACACTTTTTGAGCAACTGTTGACAGCAGTTTACCCTTGTTTGCTTCTGTTCACGTGTCAACAGTTGCGGAACCCAGCATGCACACACTTTTCTCATGTTCAGTCTGTTGTGTAAAATTCTATAAACTGTTCTTTCATTTAGTTTTACTCTACTAGCTATCTCCACAATTGTCATTTTTCGATCCTGGTCAATGATTTTCTTCAGTCTTGTTGCATTTTCATCGTTGCACTCTGAGGCTGGTCCACCAGATCTTGGCAGATCAGCAACATTTGAGCGGCCGCACTTAAACTGTTGACACCAGTTTTTTTACCGAAGTATATGAAGGACAAGAATCACGAAACACTGGTTCCATCTCCCTGTGTATTTCTGTAGGTGTTTTTCCCTGAAACATCAGAAATTTTATCACAGCTCTGGCCTCCTTCTTTTCCATTGTTTTGTCAAATCTTTGGAGCAGCAGATCCGGTCAAAAGGGTACATTGCGCCGTGCACCGTAGCGGGAAAACCCATTGAAGAAATACGCGTACTTTACACATTCAGTGCAAATATAATGAACTTTAAATGTGCCAAGCTTCATCTTCCTCCTGTGACTCCTTCATGGTCAGGTCCAAGACTTATGTCAATCCCATTGTACCATAAATATAAGTGCTGTGTCACACATCATAAAAGATTTGGTGAACTTTAAAAAAAAAAAAAACAGTTGGGAGTCTGATAAAGAACACAAACAAAAGTGGTGAATGCAATGACTCAGCCCCCTAGTTAGGATAACAAATTAATCAGGAGCATAAGCCCTGCAGAATCTGTTAAGTTCCTGGGGGGGGGGGGTGCCTCTCTTCTTCTTCCTCGTTCGTCATGAAAAGGACGTTGGTTGCGTTGTGTCTGTTTACACCGGAGCTGCGATATCTGCGCCTTTCAGCCGACACATTCGACTTCAGCATGGCATTTTTTGGGACCGGGTTTGCCTTCCCTCTTCGATCCCTATTCTCTCAGCCAGACTGCAGTGATGCAGCCTGTTTCCAGGACCACCACGTGGAGGTGGAGTAGGGTCTTGGTCAGCTCTGGTTCGCTGACCCTGACGCAAGCAGTCAAGCTATGGGTCGCTGACTGCATTCTCTATTGCTGCATCTTTGGGTCCCAGGGTGCCTCTCAAGAGACAAAGAAAAAACAGGATCACTGCTTGCTCCGACATGTAGTAACAAGGCAAATGTTATGAGGCCGTTGCATGGGATTTGAAACTTCATCATGTCAAACAAAATGCTCAACAAACCAGCAATGGCAAGAACTTGTGCTCTAGTCAACAGGCTTCCTTAATGGGGCTATCAGCAGTGGTGGTTCAATGTTCCATAAGGAGTGGAAACAAAAAAGATGATAATTAGCTGCATACTTTAATAACAGCCGCGGTAGCATAGTGGTTAGTGCACTGGCTTCCTAGCTCAGTGGTCCATGGTTCGATCCCCAGATGAGGTGGGATTTTTTTTTTAGGTCACAAACGGCTCCTGGGTCGACCCAGCCCCAATTGGGTACCAGAGCAACTTCTGGGAAGGTTAAGGCGGCTGGCGTGATGCTGATCACATCACCCCTAGTGTGTCGATGGTCGAGAAAATATGGGCCTAACACCATATTCCCAATATGCCTCAATGGGCGTGTAACAGGATCCTTTTTTTTTTTAAGAACAGGAAACAATACTTCAAGATACTAATAAAAAGATGACTTGGTGCAGGTTGCTTCACTATGCAGAAAAGGGTAGCCCAACATTCAGACAGGTTACATGGCATCAGCCAATCCACTCCACAGTATGACAGCAATATAATCCATGTCATGTCAAGGGACACGTCAGGTAAAGACAATAACTCCACCAAATGCATCCTCAAATTCTTGTTTGTTTCATTTGTGTCGTTCTGACCTAAAGATTCATATCTAAATGCTCCAACATTTACCTTTCCCTCTATGCCTTTAAGCAGTGATTTTCAACTGATGAGTCACGGCACACTGGTGTGCCGCAAAGGGTCCGCAGCTGTGCTGCGAGAGTGTGGGGGACGGTTAAAAAAATATGAACACAAATTGTTTTTAATCTTTTGAAATCCAGATCAATATTATTTTTTTTTAAACAACACAATGATTAGAATTTTAGTTATTGAACTTTTAAACACAATTTAAATACTCCTTTTTTTAAATGATAAAATGTCTCCTTTAAAAAAAAGAAGGTAAGGTGTGCCGTGACAATTTTGGGACCTTGTTCAGTGTACCATGAGCTGCAAAAGATTGAAAATCACTGCTCTAAGTAGTATAATGCACTGCTTCTCTTAACACTTTTTACCTCATGAACATTAAAGTGCACACAATATGGATTCTCATTATACTCCTTAGAGCAGTGATTTGTTTATAGGCAGACTTCCACTTGCCTACACTTTACATGATGCAAAACAAACTTTTTTGTTGTGTATAAGAATACTAACAATTCACAATATTCTTCAATATCACAAAATATTCTTCAGACATATATATGTGCATTTTACCAATAGTTTGCCAGTCACTTTTACGGAAACAACAGCAAATGGATTGATTTGCATTTAAAGACGCCAATAGGCGTGATGGGAAACAATGGCAAAGAAAACCTATCTGCTGTTGCCCTAAGACGCCACTAGGCGTAATGGCCACTGACTGCTTTGACGGTCGGTGGCTAAGGACGGAAGAAGAAGAAGAATGTGCATTTAATACTTCCTTTAAAATTAGTATCCGTGGTGCAGCCTTGGTAAAACCTAAAACTGTGCGAGGCAGAATGAGTTAATGACTAGTCTCTTTTTCATCATTGCGTGAAGTGTGTTGCTTTGACTAGTGCTGTACCATGTTTTGTTTGGATTTCTTTGACACTATATTCACTTTTTCTCAAGCGTACCCTTGTTCTGTAGCCAGATCTTCAGCTGTTAAAGGCTATGAATTCTACAGGTTTTCTAGGAATCTGATCCCTCTCTGCTGTAATATCACTGCAAAGAGCATAAACATGTTTATATTTTTCTCTTGCTTCCGTCTGCTAGCTGTATATAGTATTAGCCTTTCTTAAGGCTATTTTTTTCTGGCTAAGTATTCAGTTTTTAAAAATTAACTACTGTCTTCTCTGGACATGTTATGAATTCTACTCCATATTTTCCTGTTTCTGCTTTATCATTCCATATCAGCATACAACTTTCAAGTATTATTTTGGTATTATGCCTTTTCATTCTGGTGTCTGCAATTCCCAATATTTTTTATCTTATGCATGAATTCACTCACTTCACTTAGTCGTTCCCCTTCTACCGTGAGGTGTAGAGGTTTGGAAGAGAGAGCGCCAGACTATCCTATCGGCTGTCTTCCTCCTGGCCTGGTTCCATTCTAGTCCTCGGTCCTTCAAAGATTGTCTAATGTTGTCCTCCCAGCGGACTCTGGGTTGTCCTGGGGTTCTGGATGCCTGGCTCTTTGTTTCCCATGCTTGTCGTGGTAGCCGATCTTCTCCCATTCTGCAGACATGGCCAAACCATCTTAGTTTGGACTGTTCTACTTGGGTCTGCAGGGGGTGGGATTTTAGGCCTTGGCGTATCGTCTGGTTGCTGACCATGTCTCTTCTTGTTACTTCAACCACCTTCCTCAGATACCTCATTTCTGAGGTTTGGATCTGGCTTTTATGGGTTGTAGTCATTGCCCATGACTCGCATCCATATGTCAAGACTGGGACATAGGTGGAGCGGTATACAGCCATCTTCGTTTTCTTACCAACCTCTCTCTTGCTGAGGAATCCTCGATTTATGGCCTGAAAAAGTCTCCCAGCTGCTGCTTTTCGAGTGGCCAACTCTTCTTTGATGCCTCCCTTTCGGTCTATAATAGCTCCAAGATATATAAAGTGGTCGACCTGCTCCAGGACCTGTTCTCCCACCTTAATCTGATGTCTTCTTTCTTCTCGTGATATCACCATGGATTTTGTTTTAGAGCTGCTTATGACCATCCCTCTCTTCTCCAGCTCTTCCTTCCAGACTTGCAGGTTGGATTGGAGATGTGCCTCTGATTTAGCAATCAGGGCAACATCATCAGCAAATGCCAGCTCTGAAATACATACCTGTCTCATCTTCCAGTATCTCACTGAATTCTTTCTTGTTTTCTCCTTACACGCCTTCATAACATCGTCCATGAGGAGTATGAAAAAATTAGGTGACAGGATATCACCTTGTCTTACACCAGTGGTGGTCCTGAACTCTTCTGACTTATGGTTTGCTGTCCTCACATAATTTCTGCAAGACTTGTAGAAGCTCTGTATAGCATGAATCAGAGGTACTGGAATGTTCTTCCTTGCCAAACAGTCCCAAAGTTTGCTCCAGGGGACCCTGTCAAACGCCTTTTCCAGATCTATGAAACAAAGATGGATCTCACTCAAGAGCCTTTTCACTCAGCCATCTGAGTGTGAAGATTAGGTCTTGAGTACTTCGGTTTGCTCGGAATCCACACTGGACCTCATCCAATTGTGGCTCAGCTAGGCGTCGGAGTCTCTGCTCTAGGATTCTAGAGTAGATTTTACCAGGGACACTGAGAAGGGATATGCCTCTATGGTTTCCACATTGTCGATTGTCACCCTTTTTGAAAATTGGTATTATGATGGCAATCTCCCAGTCCTTTGGTATGGTCTTGTTGCACCATGCTGCCTGTAGGACCCTTAAGAGTAATAGGTCGCCTGATGCTCCCATGTACTTAACCATTTCTGGTGTTATACCATCATGCCCTGCTGCTTTGCCCATCTTGATTTTCTCCAGTGCTGCCTTCAGTTCTTCCATCTTTATGTCATCTTCATCACCATTTGTTTCCTCTTCTGTGCTAGTGGTTATCATTTCTGATGCTTGACCTTGCTCACCATCAAGGAGTTCTGAGAAATATTCTTTTCATCTTTCCATTACTTCCTTCGGGGCAGTAAGCAATTTGCCTTGCTTGTCCTTTATAAATTTGAGGGGGCATTGTTTTTCCTTCCTCATGTTCTTTAGGGTCTTATAGAACAATTTCTGGTTTTCTTGCGCATCTTTTTCTAGCTTTTCTCCAAATTCTTCCCAGGACTTCTGTTTTGCTGCTAGCACCTTGTTCTTTGCTTCTGTTCTGAGTATCACATATTCTCTATTTGTCCTGCTGTGTTTTTAGCTCCTAAGTATTGTTTCCATGCCATTTTCTTCTCTCTTATTTTCTCTTTGACTTCCTCTGTCCACCAAGGTGTCCTCTTTCTCTTGTTCCCAAGTCGGGCTTCACCACATGCTTCTGCAGCAGCTGTCTTTATGATGTCCTTGAATTTAAGCCAGAGGGTTTCCAAGTCATCAGGTTGTTCTTCTGTGTTTCTCACCGCTGTAGCAATAAGCCCCTGATATCTGGTCTTAATTTCTGGATCTTTCAGCTTGTAGGTCTTAATGCTCATTTCTTCCGTTCGTTTACTTGGTTTCTTGCGTGATGCTGGGCAGTTCCTAGGCTGAGCAACTCTTTCAGTTGTTCTTTTGATTGTAAGCAGGTAGTGATCACTTCCAATCTCTGGCCCCCTCCAGACTCTAGCATCCCGGACATATTTGAATGAGCTCCTCCTAACAATGGCATAGTCGATCACTGACTTCTCATTCTTTGTTGGTTCACACCTAGTGTATGCATGTATGCGCTTATGGGGGAACTTTGTGTTGGTAATGATCAGATTCTGCTCACTGCAGAATCTAAGGAGTCACTTTCCATTGTCATTGAGAGTATCTTCTCCATATCTTCCGATAACTCCACCCCATCTAGCATGGTCATTTCCAACTCTGGCATTGAAATCTCCGAGCATGATAATTTCATCTAGGCAGTCATCTACTGTCCTTTGAAGCAGCTCGAAGAATTCCTCCTTGACCTCTGCTCTCTCATATTTCATTTGGCCCATACACTATGACCAGGTTGACTATGGTTTCTCCTTCTTTAAGTTTTACAACCATAATGCGCTCCAAGACAAAGTTCCATCCCTTGATACTATCTTTCTGGTTTTTGGCCACAATGCAACCCACACCCCCTTTAGCTCTTTCAGATGTGGGTACACCACTGTATAGCAGCGTGTTGCCATCGAGATCTATGACTCCTTGTCCCTTTTTATTTGTTTCCGTAACAGCCAGGATTTCTAGTTTTGCTTTCCTCATCTCTTCCACCAGCTCCTCTTCTTTCCCATTTATACTTCTTGTGTTCCAAGTTCCATAAGTCATAGTCTGTAGTCCGTTCCAGTTTGTCGCCTTTAGAATCAGTCCGGTTTTCTCTCATATTACTCGTAATCATAGTTTAAAGCAAACAGGTGATTGGCCTGTTGTGCCTTTGCATGGTGGAGGGGCTGCCTCCTTACGGCCTCCATGCAGGCCGCCCTTCTCCTTTTTCAGCCGGGCTTGGGACCGGCCTTGGCGGAGTTTTGCATGAATTCTATCAGCAGTATTAACAATAACCTTATGAAAACTAATAAAAATATTAATGAAGAATATAAATACAAGCTATCAAAGGACATACATTCACTGCAACATTATTTTATTGCCTCACCTGTAATGATGCTTTACCAGCCTTCACAGTCTCAAACAAGCTTCCATCTCCAAGCATTAAAGAATCTTGCTGAGCTCGCCTTGTTTTTGCATGAGTATCAACCTTCTTACGCTTTGCTGCCTGTTTTTGAGATTTTTAAAAATTCAGTTACAAAATGCACTACTGAATATGTGCATTAAATGTTTATACCAAAGCTCATATTGCAGTGTCCTGAGGATTAACTTTACAATATGAAATGCTTCAAAAGAAAATCAAATGAAAACTTCTGCCACATAATATTAGAAGTGATTTTCACAGAAACATATTTTGTAAGTCTAAGTGTGTTCTAAGCACTTCTAAGTACCATCAACACAATACCCAAGCATGACATAATAGTAGTCATGGGCGATTTTAACGCCAAAGTAGGCGACAACAACGATGGAGTACAAAGATATCTCGGTACTCATGGCATAAGCTGTATGAATCAAAATGGTGAAAGACTTCTAGAACTTTGTGAAATATCAAACCTCGTTGTGGCGGACACCATCTTTCCACATAAGAATATCCACAAGATAACATGGAATTCACCTGATGGCAGAACTAAGAACCAGATAGATCACTTCTGCATAAGCGCAAAATTTCGCTCATCAGTTCAAGACGTCAGAGCATACAGAGGTGCAGAGATCGGAAGCGATCATAACCTCTGCATAGCTAAACTGAGAATTAAACTGAAGAAGTTATACCAACCGAATAAAAATAGAAGAATAGATGTACACAGACTGCAATCAAACAATGTAAAAGAGGAATATAATGTCAAAATGAACAACTATTTCGATGCTTTAGGCAAAATTGACAACGATGTCACCACCAAGACAATCGATACTAAATGGGAACAACCGAGAACAGCAATGACAGAAGCAGCTGTAGCGACCACCGGATACCTTGTACATAAAAAGAAAAAATGGATGAGAGAAGATACTTGGGATAAAATACAAGAAAGGAAAACAGCAAAACTTAAACTACTAGCGGCAAGTACACATAGTGCAGTTGAATCTTGCAAACTAACTTATAACTTGTTAAATAAAGAAGTGAAGACAAAAACTCGAAGAGATAAAAGACATTTCATCAATGAACTGGCCGTAGAAGCTGAAAATGCTGCAAGAACTGGTAAAAGTAGGTGCCTTTATCAAATTACAAAACAACTATGTCACCAGCCTACTGATATGAAAACACCTGTTAAAGATAAATTAGGGAATCCAATACCAACAGAAAAAGAACAAATGAAGAGATGGGCTGAGCACTTCATGGAGGTGCTAAACAGACCACCACCAACAGTAACACCTGATTTTAATAATGAAACACTCACAACCACCTTGCCAATAACTTGCGATGAATTCACGCTGGACGAGATCAAACAAGCCGTTAAAAGATTAAAAAATTTTTGAGCTGCTGGAGTTGACGAAATTTCAGGCGAAATGATTAAAGCAGTTAATGACAACAACCTCTTGAGAATTTTAGATATAAATGAAGTATGGAGAGAAGAACAACCACCACAACAATGGAAAGGCAGTATTATTGTAAAGTTACTGAAGAAAGGTGATCTATCAGACTGTAATAACTGGCGTGGTATATCTCTATTATCAGTACCTGGAAAATTATTATGTTGCATGATGTTAGAAAGACTTAAATTGCATGCTGACGAAAAGATCAGAGAAGAACAAGCGGGTTTCCGGCCGAAACGATCATGTATTGATCAAATATTCACACTAAGAACAATTATAGAAGAATCAGTGGAAATGCAATCGCCACTTATTATCACCTTCGTCGATTTTCAAAAAGCCTTTGATAGTCTACACCGCCCATCATTGTGGAAGATACTTACAATCTATGGTTTTCCAACAAAATATGTGAATATAATCAAAGCGCTATATGACAATGCAAGATGTTGTGTTAGAACAAATAAAGGGAATACAGAATGGTTTACAGTAGAAACAGGAGTGAAACAAGGCTGTATTATGTCACCACTACTTTTTGGAATAGCTATTGATTGGGTTATGAGAAACTATACCCACAATGAACAATTAGGTATAAAATAGACAAATGGAAAATTCCTGGGGGACCTAGATTTCGCAGATGATTTAGCATTCTTAAGTTCAACGCCCAGACAATCCCAAGAAGCAGTAAATAATTTGTGTCATCTTTCGGTTAAAATAGGTCTCCAAATAAATGCCTCTAAAACTAAAGTTATGAACTTTTCTAACGAGACCTTTGATATCATCTTGAACGGGGAAAAACTACAGAAAGTTGAAAGTTTCAATTATTTAGGCAGTAAAATGACTCAGGATGGTGACACAACAAGAGAAATCATACTAGAATTGCTTTGGCAGCTAGCGCCTTCAATAGATTATCTAACATTTGGAAATTACGATCATTGAATATACATACCAAGCTTCGTCTGTTTAATTCAAATGTCATCTCAGTGTTAACATACGGCTGTGAGAGTTGGAAAATAACAAAATCATTGGAGAATAAGCTGAATACATTCGAGAACAAATGTCTTAGAAAACTCATGAACATCAGTTGGAAAGAATTCAAGACTAATCGACAAATAAGAGAAGAGTCTAGGCAGAAATATGTCTCCAACTATATAAGGAAAAGACGATGGTCATATATCGGTCATGTCCTACGAATGCAAAACAACAGAATACCATTGCAGGCACTCACTTAGGTTCCTGAGGGTAAGAGGAAAAAAGGAAGACCAAAAGAAACACTCAGAAGAACAATAATAAGAGAAGGAAGAACGTTGGGATTAAACAATGTGCAAGAGCTAAGAGGAGTGGCATCACAACGTACAACCTGGAGAGCACTGGTTTCTGCCTTATGCGCCGTGTTTGGTGCTTAAAGAATTTATTATTATTATTATTAAGTGTGTTACCAATACTCATAATAATTAGAGAAATATAGTCATTTCAAACAGCTATCCTAACATTTCTTTTTGCATGTGAGAAACAATACAGCTCTCACATTCAATTATAAAAACTGCCTATTTGAAATGAAAGACAATTTTGAACTCTGTGTCACAGATTCTGTAAAAGGAATTCTTACATCATCATCACAGCCCATCAGTTCCACAACGAGAATAGACCTTTCAAGAAACTCATGCCAAGTTCTCCTGTTCGGTGCCTTCAGTTTCAGGTCTTTCCACGTCTGACTCATCCCTTTCATTTGTCTCCAGTTCTCCGTGAATTTTTTTTTTTGGTCTCCCTGTACCTCTCTTACCTTGGGGATTTGAAATAAGGACTGCCTTGTAATGCTATCACGAGGTTTCCTCAATGCATGTCCTACCCATCACCAGTGACATTCTTACAGTCCTTCAGAAAAGTTTTCCAACACATTTTTTTGGAGTTATTTTAATTTCATTAACTCATTTAATACTTACATTTTTGCATAAATTCTTTTCTATTTTGTATGTAAATATATAAGCTTTATTTTAAAAGAGTTGAGAACTGGGCCTGCTGGCCTGTCTAACATTCTGCCCTTTGTCTTAACTTTCATTTTGTATCCTAACTCACTCGTGAGGGCAAACCGTAAGCAATTAATTTGCAAATTTTTGTATGCATCAGCAATGCTAAAAGAGATAACACTTTTTTGCATATACCAGTAAATTTAGAAAAACTTTTTTCTTACACACTTCTATAGCAGAACAAAGTAAGAGTGTTCATTTTTAAAAAAAAAAGAAGACGAAAAGAATAAGGTATAACTGCTCTTTCTCATTTACATCCACATTTTTAACAAATTACTGCATTACTTACTTTTAAAGTAGAATATATTGTTACATTCTCAAATATAGAATTAAATAATAAATAAAAATTTAACATAAGGCAGGAAGATACACAAGGAAGAGATGGTTTGATGAGGTAAAACATGCAACAGCAACAAAACAAAAAAATCTGATCAACCAAGACCATACGTCCCCCCCCCCCCCCCCCATGTTTCTTCCGCTAATAACAATAGACCGTTTTTAAAAAATAATTATAAACGACAAGACAATAAACTCACTGGTGCAGAATCATCTTTCTTCTTTCTCTTGCCTTTAGTTTTAGGCTCTTCAAAGTCACTGTCTGAGTCATTTTCTTGGCTAAAGTGGAAGAAAGTCATCGCACGACCGGTCAGATGTTAACTTCTGCTCATGTTTTATACTTGTTTGAGAATGTGTAACTAAAAATGTGTATTATTTTACATTATCAATGTGGTTAAAGATTTGATCTGAACAATAATTCCAAGTATTATTAAGATAACTGAATATCCTGCAGTTTAGACTGTTTAATTACTATCTATAAAACAACACCAACCAACAGAAATAGAATTCAGTCGACTCTTGACACAATACTCTGAAAATCTAGATTGCTCTTCTGCCCCATAACTGTACCCAGATGTAAGACAAAATGGGAATACTTGTTGAGAGGTAACAGCAACCTGGTCTGTTATTCCATCTTTGTCTATATAACTGCCTAGATATATGTATGATTCCATATCTTGAAGTACAACCTGGTTACTATTAGTCACTTTTATTCTGACGATCTTTGGACTCTTGTGGATTTTCAAACTAAATTCCATATATTCTGTATTTGCTTCCCTCATGTCTTCATTACTTTTTCCTTATCTTTTAAATGGATTTATCACACACAAAACAGTAACAACAACAAAATTACTGTAAGCTCAAAATAATCATTTCTAATAAGAATCATAAATGTGTTAACAGTTCTCACATTGAAATTTCTGAGGGTAGCTCTCCTTCCTCAATCTCGGCAACTGGCTGTTGTTTGGCACGCCGGGAAGGGCGTCCAGAAGGCATCTTCAAAGGATTACTCTGTGTTACTAGTTGAAAGAAACAAGAAACAAACTCAGTCAGATACCACAGAAGGAGATCACAAGAGCGGTTGCACTTGGTTTGATTTATAGGAAGATGAGGTCAACGTTCTCTTTTATTTTCACTTAGTGCACGAAATGGGTTCAGCATCTGCCTCGAGTCCCAGTCTTCTAGTTGTTTATTTTATGTCTTCTTCTCCTACCTATGTGTATTCAATAAATCAAATGGCACCTACAGATATTGATTACCAGCTGTATAGGAATGGCAAATATATATGTACCACTCCCTCGTATTCAAAAATAAATACTGCCCCTCCCCCACCCAAAAGAAAAAAATTGATACCCACACCTATTCCTCCCTACATTTACCATTAGAACTGCTCCTCCCTCATTTTATTTGTACCCCACACACATGCAATACTAGCTAACAGTATAATGTAAGAGCAGAATACGTGCCTGAGCTATGAATGACAATGATAGAAACACCCAGCACCATATTCATTAAAAACAAAAGCTGATGCTATAACATTAATAACATACAGCATACAGAAGTGACGATGGCAATAAAGCAGACAGAATACAGATGTGAAATATGATGGCATAATCACTGAAAACGCACAGAACTGAATACAGAAGTGTTTACTGATAGGCTAGGCCTATATATAAAGTTAGGTTGAATCACTGAATACAGTAGGCCTACACATGCTGTCATGTCGCCCAACTTGCAACTGATAAGTCACCAATGTTGGTCTGCGTGGGCCCAACTCGCTATTTTTTTGTAAGCAATTACAACTTGCGATTCACAACTGTGGAATCAATTTGTTCCTGCCCTACAAGACGCCACCAGGCGTGATGGCCACTGACTGCTTTGACGGTCGGCGGCTAAGGATCAAAGAAGAAGAAAGAAGAATCACAACTACCCCAGTTGTTCTCATTTTCTGTCAATAATTTTTTTTTTAACTCAACACGAGGTAAGGGTAAGAAGCGGTTATAATTCTAAGATTTGTGAATGATAAATTCACAAAAAAGAAAACATTGTAAACAGGATTACAGTTAGCGGTTTAGCATTAGGATTTATGTGTTACACTTAGTCCTAAGATGTACAGACAGAAAATTTGTTGCTAACCTTAACCCTGTTTCGAGCTTTTTAAAAAATAATAAGTGCATGCGCAGACCAGCTTCTATCGCTAGCTGGGGACATGGTGGTGTGTGTACCTTAAACTGCGATTCAGCTCTGTATTCTGTGATTCAATCAAATTTACATGAACTATAGGCCTACACATACACAAGCTAATGTCTGCATCTCAAGCAATGTGTAGATTTCAACAGTTATCTCTGCCTTGCAAATCATTACCTTTGCTTTTCACAACCCTGCTCAAATGAAGACGGCTGCTCCGTGTTTGCTGATAACTTGTTGAGTTCACTAGCCTAGCCTAAATATTAGTTCACTTTTTCTCCAACGAATGCAACATTAGCCTAAGGATAGGAACCACACTAACACAATGAAATGTCTGGATTATTCATGCCGTTTAAAGCTTAAGGAACCTATTAAAGGAATTTCTAATACTGAAAATCATATTAAAATACTTAATTTTAATCGCTTTGCTTTTAATATGATTATCAAAATATTTATATTTTTTCCGAGCGCCTCTTACCTCCTCTTGGTCGGCGGGAAGAACACTTTTGGCGTTGCTTCCCTTTGTTGATGGCCAGATAACCACTGCATTGGCCCCTTTAACAATATTAGACACATTAGAAAATCATCAGATTATTATGTCTCTTCTGTGAGGTTTTAATAAGTTTTAAACACTTTGGTCCTAAATATACCGTCTCTAAAATAAAGCATTTGTCAAGATATTTAGGAAACAAAGATATTTCTATGACATTTATGTGTATTCGAAAAGACAAATATTTCTACCGATATTTGACAATTAAATACCAATATATACGTTTATTTCATAAAAATTCAATTTGTTGTTAACTTCCACAAATATTTAACAATATTAATAATAATTCATATTTGCAGCAAATATGTCTTTTTTGCTACTGATGTACGGAGACGGAAATTAAACATAGTCAAGAAGGGATAAAGAAGGTATGGAAGTCACGTTCAGCTGGAATTTGGCATCAAACGTAAAACCAGCAGGGATGGACGTATGAGAGGACGCATCCGGCGTGTATACAACCAGTGCGCAACAGGAACAATTAGCATTCATACCCTTCGACATTTGATGAGGGAGACTGAGCACCTATGGGTTTGCCCGGAGTGCAATGAGGTCGATTCTGATTAACAATAACAATATCAACGTTAGCGAAATTCAGTTATAAAACGAGTAGTATGACGTGGAATAAATCCATTATTTATTTTATTTGTTAGCTATGCACACAGGGGGAGCCGCGGTAGCATAGTGGTTAGTGCACTGGCTTCCTAGCTCAATAGTCTATGGTTCGATCCCCAGATGATGTGGGATTTCTTTAGGCCGCAAACGGCTCCTGGGTCGACCCAGCCCCAAATGGGTACCAGAGCAACTCTGGGAAGGTTAAGGCGGCCGGCGTGATGCTGACCCCATCACCCCTAGTGTGCCGATGGTCAAGAAAATATGGGCCTAACACCATATTCCCAATATGCCTCAATGGGCGTGTAACGGGATCCTTCCTATGCACACAGGGATATTAAAATATTAATCGAAATTACTTTTAAATGCGTTTTTTTTTTTTAAGCAAGTGTATTGTATATATATATGCCAATCCGGCACGTTCAAACGCCCATATGCTCATAAATCACGTGACCATAATGCAATAGAAGTAGTCGGTTATTTTAAGCAAATTTCAAAAATGTTATTTTATGTTAATAAATATAAATAAAATTATGCCATGTCTAATGCGATACAGAATATTAAATAATGTTGTCTAACTTAACTAAAAAAGCTATTAAATTGCAACACGGGGGAGGGGGGAATAAAGTTTCCCGGATATTAGAATGTGTTGAATATGCCAATTATACGTATTCCTTTCAAGAGGTAAAATTATTTGGTCATTATTTCATAAATGAAAATGTTATAAACAAATACGGCTTTAATTACTTTCAAAGAATTTTTAAGCTGTTTATAAATTATTGAAGGCCAATTTCAAGAATGTTTCGCTTTATATTTACTTCTTTGTAGAACGTGGTAAAACATACATTATACACATACATTGTAACTGGCTAAGACACTTGGAAAGGATATTTTTGGGTTTAGTTTATTATAGTTTGTATTGTGGATAAAGTAGAAAAAAATAACATTATCGCATTAGTATCCGCAAAGCTGAGGTTGGGTAAGGCTAATAACGCCTTCCACTACTTGTGATCTCATCTTGCAGGTAGTTACTTTCATAGTTTTGGACCCTTTTTACTTCTGTAGAGTCTATCGGTCAGAAAGTCATTGCGTGCTATTTTTTTTTTTAATTAGGCTAGGCCTAATCAATGAGAAATATCCCATTCAACCTCTGAGTTATAATTAGGATAATGTAGGTCTATGATTGTCGGCAGCTCAACATTTAGACTAATATAAAATTATAGGCTCTATTTCCTAATTATAACCCATCAGAACAATATTTTTATTCATTAGGGCCTACTTAAAAAAAAAAAAAAGACGTGTCCTGAAATGAGTTCAACTGAACAAATTCAGGTCAAGAGTGCCTTTTGACACTCTTCTTAGACTCAAAGCATCAAAACTTCTACCAGTAGTGTGAATTCTAGAAGTGTTGTGTAGGCCCACATTGTTCTTGTTTTTATTTTCATAGATTGTTAATTTGAAGTGTACAAACCGGACTACTGAAAATTTTTTTGGCTGGATGTTCAAATTTAATTTTTTTTTGGGATAGAAGTTTGGATCCCGAAAAGTAGGCCTACGGGTTCAGTTTTATGAAAATATTAAATTAGTTATATTCTTGTCTTGATTAATATAAATCACAGCGACAACAAAAAAGCAAAAGTTGAAGTGGTTAGTTCTTTGAACTGCAATGTTTCTTGTTCAGAGATATGAAACTGCGTTTATGTTAGGCTACTTATTTCTTTTGGCTGAATCACAGAATAGTAAACAGAACAGACGTGGCGATGTCTCCCAGCTATCGATACATCACAGGCAGTTTGGTTGGAGTGATAAGAAAGTATAGCCTATTGTTGTTGAATCAGAGAATAGTAGATACAAATCAAAGAATACACCACACACAGTGTTGCGTGCACATATGTGGGCTTTGTCTTCTGCATTTTTTTGTCTCATGTGTTACACACAAATCGTATTTTTCTGGTACTTACGTTTTTTTTATAAACCTACCGGTAGTGGATGATTGCTGGAAGATACACTGTTGTTTGAATGAGCATGGTTTCGTGCACCTAACAGTAAATCTTGCTGTCACTTTAAAAAATCACAAGACTGGTGCACACATTCAGTTAAATGTTTGTGGAACACTAAAAACCACAAGCTTAGCGCACAAGTGCAGTGTCGTTGTAGTTTTCATCATATTTGGCAGAATTCATATCAGGAAAATTGTATGTGGGCGAACATGCTGACAGGGTTAAAATGAAAAACAGCGGGATGTGTGTTCGAAATGGCCTTAAAAAAATAATTCAGAGGTGCAGTAATAAGGTATTAGAGTTAGGTTCAGGAATCCTTAACCTTAATCGTAACCCTTACAATGTCAGTGACTTACTTGGAAGGCATAGGAAAAAAAACATCCCACTATTCTTCATTTCAGCCTGCTAACAGTATGTTTCTAGCTTTGTGTTACAAGGCATAAAAAAGTATACCTGCCCTTAATTAAGGATCCGGAGACAAAGTAATAAGTGATCAGTTGCTATTTTATTTTTTAAGGTATGGCATCACTGTCGGATATTAGTGTTGTTGACAAAGGAGGAAACAGTGTTGGGGTTAACGTTAACGGGTATTTATGCAAGAGATACGGCTGATGTATCGATAGCCTGTTGGGTGATGTTTGTACTTCTGTCTGTTATTCTATGATTCTACTGTTTCCTTTTTAGAATTCCACATATTACTCATATGAACAGACAAGCATAAAACAGAAACTACAAAGAGATGGTTAAAGGAGCAGAGGGGTCATTTTGTGAGCCCTAACATGAACTCTTTGACATCTTGTTTTGGATTCTTTATTCTCACCACCATCCTGCATGAACATGTATTTTAATTCTTGTTATTGATTGAGCAGTAGAAATAATGAATTATGAAATGTTTATTTAGGCCGAATGAACATCTTACACTATGTCACCAAGAAGCAGGAAATCTCACCAAAGTTGAAGAAACTGAAAGCAGTATGTGATACTGCTGGTGGTGGTGAATCTGATGCCATTGATGGTGAAAATCAGGCCTCGGTAGGAAATGGGTCATGCTCCTGCTCGGGGTTTGTATATGAAAAGGAGGAGTTGGAGAAGAGACTGAGTCCAGCACAGTATCGAATTACTCAGCAGCTGGGAACAGAGAAGTAAGCTGCCCTTATCTGTTTTGTTACTTGCTGCTTTAGTATGTTAACTTGTTTATTGTTACAGTAATTCATATTGTGCACACTGTAGTTCATATGCACTCAGAGAAGACAAAGAAAGAATAGGGCTACTGCTTCCTCATAGGGTAAGAGGCGGCTAAAATGAGGTTGCATGTGAGCCTGGCAACCCCATTATATAAAATAAATTGCGGCAGAAAAAAACCACTGTAAGAGCACATAAATGCTTTGATGCAAGCTTCCTGCGAATGGGCCAGCTGCAGTTGTTGCTACATGCTCCGTAACAAGCTAAACGGGAAATAAATGAATTATGAGTGACATAAATACCATCTTCGGAGCCGCGGTAGCACAATGGTTAGTACACTGTCTTCCTAGCTCGGTGGTCCATGGTTTGATCCCCAGTTGAGGTGGGTTTTTTTAGACCGCAAACGGCTCCGGGGTCGACCCAGCCTCATGAATTGGGTACCAGAACAACTCTGGGAAGGTTAGGCGGCCGGCGTGATGCTGACCACATCACCCCTAGTGTGCCGATGGTCAAGAAAATACGGGCCTAACACCGTATTCCCAATATGCCTCAATGGGCGTGTAACGGGATCCTTTACCCTTTTAAATACCGTCTTTAATATACTCGAGTAAAAGTCGAGAAATTTATTCCCATTTTGAACCTTAAAAAACCCAACTTATAGTCGAGTCAAAAAAAAAAATTCATGAAAATGGTCAATGTTGCCCCCCTTCCCAACACATTCTGGTATCCTTTAGATATAAACTTGCTGCATCATTAAATATTTTTATCAAAATATCTTAAGTAATTCACGTTTGAATTCCTACATTCACGAATTGTTACTGAAGTACACTTTGTTGACCAGCCTCTTTCATGTGATCTATCATCAGTACCATTAATTCTTTCACTTTTCGTCACTGTCAGAGTCTAAATCGAGCCCTAACACAATATCCACATCTGATTCGGCGGCACCATTAGCGTCCTTATCAAATAACAAGTCACTTCTCAGATCCCAAAGTAAATATTTGACCACCAGTGTGAACAGTGTCAAAGCATCATCTGCAGCAGAGCGATTTAAAAAAGTTTTTTAACTCGTGCCTGAAGAAGATACTGCTGTTTTGCATCATCATCAGTACCTATCAGTTCCCCCTGGAGCACAGGTCTTCAATAAAAACATTCCTGTCCTGTTCCATCTGTTCAAGGTCATTCTGACTTCTGTTTTTCATGTCTGTCTCCAGTTCTTTTCTCCATGTGTGTTTATTCTTTTGGATCTCCTACTTCTAATTTACGCTTGCCATGAAAAGATTTGGAGTTTATACTAATATCATGCAATGACATTTGTAATTGTTCTTACATGTTGTTTAATTGCTCTTAGGGTTTTCAAAGGCAGAAAGATGCCAAAGACATAAAATGTTTACCAACTCTAAATCATATTTTAAAGAAAACAGTTACGTTTACCAAGTCAGTATGCCTCTACGTAAATGCCTGCTTTATATGAGTAAAACTACTTTATTGCTCTAATGCGGACAGTTTCCACAGTGTCTGTTTTTATAGAGCACGTACAAAATTTCTTTGGTTCTTTTGAGAAAATGAGCTCTCATTTAATAATTTTGTTCACTCTTGTTATGTCTGTGTCTTTTGTGTGAGCGTTTAGTATGTACTTATTGTTGCAAGTATGTACTTACTTACTTACTTAGTCGTTCCTCTTCTACCGTGAGGTGTAGAGGTTTGGAAGAGAGAGCGCCAGACTATTCTATCAGCTGTCTTCTTCCTGGCCTGGTTCCATTCTAGTCCTCGGTCCTTCAAAGATTGTCTAATGTTGTCCTCCCAGCGGACTCTGGGTCGTCCTGGAGGTCTGGATCCCTGGCTCTTTGTTTCCCATGCTTGTCGTGGTAGCCGATCTTCTCCCATTCTGCAGACATGGCCAAACCATCTTAGTTGGGACTGTTCTATTTGGGTCTGCAGCGGGTGGGATTTTAGGCCTTGACGTATCGTCTGGTTGCGGACCATGTCTCTTCTTGTTACTTCAACCACCTTCCTCAGATACCTCATTTCTGAGGTTTGGATCTGGCTTTTGTGGGTTGTAGTCATTGCCCATGACTCGCATCCATATGTCAAGACTGGGACATAGGTGGAGCGGTATACAGCCATCTTCGTTTTCTTACCAACCTCTTTCTTGCTGAGGAATCCTCGATTTATGGCCTGATAAAGTCTCCCAGCCGCTGCTTTTCGAGTGGCCAACTCTTCTTTGATGCCCCCCTTTCGGTCTATAATAGCTCCGAGATATTTAAAGTGGTCGACCTGCTCCAGGACCTGTTCTCCCAACTTAATCTGATGTTTTCTTTCTTCTCGTGATATCACCATGGATTTTGTTTTAGAGCTGCTTATGACCATCCCTCTCTTCTCCAGCTCTTCCTTCCAGACTTGCAGGTTGGATTGGAGATGTGTCTCTGATTTAGCAATCAGGACAACATCATCAGCAAATGCTAGCTCTGAAATACAGACCTGTCTCATCTTCCAGTACCCTACTGAATACTTTCTTGTTCTCTCCTTACATGCCTTGATGACATCGTCCATGAGAAGTATGAAAAGATAAGGTGACAGGATATCGCCTTGTCTTACACCAGTGGTGGTCTTGAACTCTTCTGACTTATAGTTTGCTGTCCTCACATAATTTCTGCAAGACTTGTAGAAGCTCTGTATAGCATGTATCAGAGGTGCTGGAATGTTCTTCCTTGCCAAACAGTCCCAAAGTTTGCTCCAGGGGACCCTGTCAAACGCCTTTTCCAGATCTATGAAACAAAAATGGATCTCACTCTTGTACTCAAGGGCCTTTTCACTCAGCTGCCTGAGTGTGAAGATTAGGTCTTGAGTACTTCGGTTTGCTCGGAATCCGCACTGGGCTTCATCCAATTGTGGCTCAGCTAGGCATCGGAGTCTCTGCTCTAGGATTCTAGAGTAGATTTTACCAGGGACACTGAGAAGGGATATGCCTCTGTGGTTTCCACATTGTCGATTGTCACCCTTTTTGAAAATCGGTGTTATGATGGCAATCTCCCAATCCTTTGGTATGGCCTTGTTGCACCATGCTGCTTGTAGGACCCTTAGGAGTAATAGGTCGCCTGATGCTCCCATGTACTTAACCATTTCTGGTGTTATACCATCATGCCCTGCTGCTTTGCCCATCTTGATGTTCTCCAGTGCTGCCTTCAGTTCTTCCATCTTTATGTCATCTTCATCACCATTTGTATCCTCTTCTGTGCTAGTGGTTATCATTTCTGATGCTCTACCTTGCTCACCATCAAGGAGTTCTGAGAAATATTCTTTCCATCTTTCCATTACTTCCTTCGGGGCAGTAAGCAATTTGCCTTGCTTGTCCTTTATAAATTTAAGAGGACATTGTTTTTCCTTCCTCATGTTCTTTAGGGTCTTATAGAACAATTTCTGGTTTTCTTGCGCATCCTTTTCTAGCTTTTCTCCAAATTCTTCCCAGGTCTTCTGTTTTGCTGCTAGCACCTTGTTCTTTGCTTCTGTTCTGAGTATCACATATTCTCTATATTTCTCTATTTGTCCTGCTGTGTTTTTAGCTCCCAAGTATTGTTTCCATGCCATTTTCTTCTCTCTTATTTTCTCTTTGACTTCTTCTGTCCACCAAGGTGTCCTCTTTCTCTTGTTCCCAAGTCGGACTTCACCACATGCTTCTGCAGCAGCTGTCTTTATGATGTCCTTGAATTTAAGCCACAGGGTTTCCAAGTCATCAGGTTGTTCTTCTGTGTTTCTCACCGCTGTAGCAATAAGCCCCTGATATCTGGTCTTAATTTCTGGATCTTTCAGCTTGTAGGTCTTAATGCTCATTTCTTCCGTTCGTTTACTTGGTTTCTTGCGTGGTGCTGGGCAGTTCCTAGGCTGAGCAACTCTTTCAGTTGTTCTTTTAATTGTAAGCAGGTAGTGATCACTTCCAATCTCTGGCCCCCCTCCAGACTCTAGCATCCCGGACATATTTGAATGAGCTCCTCCTAACAATGGCATAGTCGATCACTGACTTCTCATTCTTTGTTGGTTCACACCTAGTATATGCATGTATGCGCTTATGGGGGAACTTTGTGTTGGTAATGATCAGATTCTGCTCACTGCAGAATCTGAGGAGTCGCTTTCCATTGTCATTGAGAGTATCTTCTCCATATCTTCCGATAACTCCACCCCATCTAGCATGGTCATTTCCAACTCTGGCATTGAAATCTCCGAGCATGATAATTTCATCTAGGCAGTCATCCACTGTCCTTTGAAGCAGCTCGAAGAATTCTTCCTTGACCTCTGCTCTCTCATCCTCATTTGGCCCATACACTATGACCAGGTTGACTATGGTTTCTCCTTCTTTTAGTTTTACAACCATAATGCGCTCCGAGACAAAGTTCCATGCCTTGATACTATCTTTCTGGTTTTTGGCCACAATGCAACCCACGCCCCCTTTAGCTCTTTCAGATGTGGGTACACCACTGTATAGCAGAGTGTTGCCATCGATATCCAGCAAGTATGTACCATTGTGAAATTTATCTTTGATCAGCTTTTATGTTTATCTGCCGACCAGTTGTTTCTCATTCACTCAGATGATAGTTCATTGTTAAGAAGAAAAAAGTGATTACTTGAAGATTTACTCGTGTCAGACTTGTATGACAGATCCTGTCATTCTTGGTATAATTTTTAAAAAGTAAACAAGAAGATATTGGCAATGGGTAGGACACATTGAGCAGAACTGTTGATAGCATTAAAAGGCAGTTCTTGATCTGGAATCCTCATGGTAAAAGAGGTAATGGGAGACTGAAAAAACACTGGGAGCAGGAAACATACATGAAAGGGATATGGAAAGACCTTGAGCTGATGGCACAGGACAGGAGGATTTGGCATGAGCTGGTTGAGGGCCTTTACTCCTTGAGGAGCTGAAGGTAACGAGTGAACGAAATTAGCATTTTCCATTTTATTTGATTCTCCCCTCCCCAGACCTTTCTCTGGCAAATTTGTGAAATGGAAGGAAGAAGGTATATACAACTGTGTTGTCTGTGGAACGCCGCTGTTTTCTTCAGAATCAAAGTTTGATTCAGGCTCAGGTTGGCCAGCTTTTAATGATGTGCTGGGGAAGGAGAGAGTTCTGCTAAAGGAGGAAAGCATTGGAGGTAAAGATTTATCTGCTCTGGTGTTGCAGTCTTGTTTTGATTGTTTTTAGCTTTAACACTTTTCTGACCAAGTTCGACGATCGTCGAATTTCCACTATATACCCTTGCTGACCAAATTCGACAGTCGTTGAATTAGCACGACTATGAAAATGACAGGGCCGCCGTATCGATAGTTTTACAAAATAAGCCTCATCCAGGTATTTGTAGCATTCCAAAATGGCTGCGCCCACGTATCGATAGTTTTACAAAATAAGCCTCATCCAGGTATTTGTAGCATTCCAGGGGCAAAGTCTTTACAGACAGGGGGTATGATGTGCTGGTGTTGTGGGTAGTGGGTTTCCCCCTTGCTTCACCCTAGGCCTAGTGAATTCTTGTTCATGAAAGGAGCGACCATTGCGGTGTTAGTCTCTTGGCCTAGCAAAACCTCTCATACCCCAAGATCGTTGTGCGTGGTGAAGAGCCACACCCTCCTCGAGGTAGTCCTGGTAACTGAGGGTGCGAATCCTCAGGCTAAACACAACGGATCTAGAGGAGCAAACCTCGATAATAAAACCGGTGCACTACACCGTACACGCCCTCTGTGGGTGGGAAGGAGCCAGATGGATACTGAACAAGTCTTGGAGGTGGGAACGAGCGTGGACTGCTCCCTGAAGATCGGAACCCATCGTACAGGCACAGAGACTCAGGACTTGACGATCCTATTGCCTTCAACTCTTGGTCACATGCCTAGAGCCTCGGAGAACTCGGCGTAACCAGCAGGCAATTTGGTGGCGGGGAAAGAGCACTGTGAGCCCTACCATGGCTACGTATCACAAGGAGACGCAGAAACACCCCCTTTATCTCCCCCAGAGCTGGCACAGTACACTTCTGGCTTCTACCCGGGGCGGTAGGAAATCCACATCAAACCTGGCAGAGCAAGTCCTCCATCAGATGCGGCCGATGCTGGGCCCACTGGCGCGTGGACACGTCCCGATCCCCATCGAGACTTGCCCGGGGAGCCCACCCCGGCTCAAAAAAGCAGAGAAGGCCACTCTCCAAACCTCCGATGTCTTGCGGGCAGTGTTAGGATGTGCAAGAACATGGACAGGAAGACTCCACAACTTCCCCACTGAAGACACGCCCACGGCGACCGTTGCCTCAATTGGCTGTGTGTGGTGTACCCGGAAACGGGGCCTCCCAGTACTGAGGCACAGTTAAGTCCCCGATGCCACTTATCGGTGCAGAGTTGAGAGAGATGGCTGAGCATCACAATCCCCCCTGTGTTGCAGCATGATGAGAACCCAGCATTGCACACTGAGCTTGGGGGGATCACTTGGGCACCAGACTTAATACTGGCTCTTGACTGGATGGCCGCATGCAGGAGATTTCTACAATGGAGGGTTGGCAGGTGGTGGGTATCTGGAAGTGGCTCTGTGCAGGACGTGAGGATTCCTTGGGAGAGCCCAGAACCAGAGCACAGCATTGTGCAAGCTCTGCATAGTTGGAGAGCCCCCTGGATGACGGGGAATGCACAGTGTGCTACCCCACCTATCCCCAACTGCTAACTTAGAACCAGAAGTGGGGTCCTCTGTATGCGTGCCAGGCCAGGATAAAATGCCTGGGAAAGAGACTGGAGCTCAGAACTCCCTAACTCAAAGTTGCAGGATGGCAGAAAAGCCATGGGAAAGACAGGGCTATTTTGAAGATAACGCAACCATATTTTTCACCATACGAGCTCGGACGCCGCCTCGGTAAACAAGGTCCGCGCAGAGCAGTGACACCCCCAGGCTGCTTGCGAATAGTCTACTACTGGGAACATAAACAGATTTAGGGATGAGCCCACTCTCCCATTGAACAGGTGCTAAAGTCATAGATACTGGGCCAGAAGGCGCACCGGAAACCACAGTATCACGCAACTCGCTTTTTTTTTTCTATGGAGAGTACACCGTCAAATAAATCTCGTACTGGTGCTCGCCCTGTGGAGCTCCACCAGGCAGGTGCAGTGCCGGGCTCTGAGCCTCGACAGAGCCCACCCTCAGCTACTGGAGGACCCTCTAGACCGTCTTGTGGAGTCAGCAGACGGCGGAGGAGAACTACTGACCAAAACAAAACAGAAAAAGAGAAACCCAGAGTGCCACTTGTCATGATGCACTGGAATGCAGAGGGAGTGAACAGCAAGCAGGCTGGATACAGCAAAAAGACAGAGCTGGAAAACATCTTGTATGAGAAGCAAGTCAGTGTTTGCTGTATCCAAGAGACTCACTTAAAAGCAGATCAAACCTTTAAAATAAGGGGATATCAATGCTTCAGATCTGACAGAAAAGATAGACGAAAAGGAGGAGTACTTACTCTTGTAAGGAATAACATTCCTGCACACGAAAGGAAAACCTTCATGGATGGAGCAGAATATCAGCTGTTGCAGATAAAGGTAGACAAGATGGAAATAGAACTCCTGAACTATTACTGTCCGAACAACAAACCCCTGAGTCTCAGCTCTATACAGGTACCAGCCACCAACTTTATAGCAGTTGGAGACTTTAATAGCCACTCCCAGAGCTGGGGCTATAACCATCTGGATCACAGAGGTGAAGAGGTTGAAACTTGGCAAGATGATCACTCCCTAATCCTAGTCAATAATGCCACAGATACTCCTACCTTCTACTCCAGAGGATGGCACACAACTTCAACACCAGATCTTGCCTTCTCCACACCAGATATAGCTGGATCTATTAATAGAGAAGTAGGAGACCAACTAGGGGGAAGCGACCATCGCCCAATCTTTCTTACTGTCCAGAGTGCAACTCTCAGTACAGGCCCAGCCATTACAAGATGGAACTACAAAAAAGCCAACTGGGGTTTATTCAGGCATCAGGTGAACACGCTGCTGTCTACCCTCAAGGTACAGAACAGAGACATTAATGAAGTGGTTAAAGACTTCAACAGATGCATACTACAAGCTGCAAAAGAAACCATTCCCAAAGGATGCCGGCGTAACTACATACCATACTGGTCCAGCACACTCCAAGAACGTCAGGAAGCTATGGACAGGGCTAGAAAGGACGCAGAGTCTCAGCCTTCACTTGAAACTCACAACAAATGGAAAAAGGCTGTAGCAGAGTTTCAGAGAACAAAGCTAGAAGAAAAACGGAAAAGCTGGAGAACTAAAACGGCATCGCTGAACCTTGAGAAAGACGGCAGGAAACTTTGGAGATTAGTCAAGTCTCTAAATGAAGAGCGTTCCTCACCTAGGCAGACTATCACATTGGATGAAGGTGGCAAACTTTTCAGAGGAAAACAAGCTGCAGACTTGTTTGCTAGAAGATACAGTTCAGAAAGCAACTTACCCATTAACATAGATCATCAGAGAGAGATAAGAAAAGAAATACTGGCAACCATGGGACAAACAGATACTCCTGCCCCAATGATGGAACCCATCACACTAGGAGAACTACAGAAGGCTATTTCCAAGCTTAAGTTTCAAAAGTCACCCGGCCCAGACAAAATCAGCAACGAAATGCTAGTAAATCTGAGCTCAGCAGCAAAGACAAAACTGCTTGAGATATTCAACCACAGCTGGTTGAAAGGAACGGTACCCCAAGTATGGAGAGCAGCCATCACAATACCCATACTAAAGAAAGGGAAATGTAAGACCGAGGCTGCAAGTTACCGGCCAATCAGTCTCACAAGCTGTGGTGGGAAGACTATGGAGCGAATAGTCAACCACAGATTGAAATGGTATTTAGAGTCTGAGCAGATCCTGGTGCCGGAACAAGCTGGATTTAGAGAATGCTACAGTATAGAAGACCAAGTTACTTACTTGTCTCAAGCAATAGAAGATGCCTTCCAGGAGAAGAAAAAGGTCTTAACGATCTGGGTCGACTTCAAGCTGGCCTTTGACAAGGTGTGGAAAGATGGCCTCATTGCAAAACTTAGGAGAAGTGGAATCCAAGGCAACATGATGAAATGGATCCAGTCATACTTGCATAACAGGAGAACTAGAGTCACTCTTGACGGTCTGCAGAGCAGAAAAGTGTTGCTCCATCAGGGGGTACCTCAAGGAGGAGTAATTTCCCCAACACTCTTCCTTGTTTACATCAATGACCTGGTGAAAGATCTCCCTGCAGGAGTTAAAGCTGCCTTATATGCAGATGACCTAGTACTCTGGTGCGCTGATGAAAACGTCACCACAGCAAATTATAGAATGCAGCGGGCAGCAGACATGCTAGTGTCATGGGCAGAGAAATGGCTTATCACAATAAACACAGACAAAACCTCCACAACACTGTTCTCCCTCGCCCCCAAGGACAAATCAGCTAACATACACCTAGGGACAACCGTGATCAAGGAAGAAAGAAAGCTACCCCACCTATCTTGGGGTGACATTTGACCAAAGGCTTACATGGAATAAGCATATTGAAAATGCAGAAGGAAAGGCCCGAAGACGACTAGGCATACTCAGAAAATTAGCAGGTACCAACTGGGGAGCAAATGAACGAAATCTAAAGAAGATTTATAATGGGGTAATAAGACCACACTTAGAGTTTAGCTCAGCAGCATGGTCATCAGCTGCTAACTCACATCTGCAGTCTTTGGACAAGGTGCAAAATCAAGCTCTCAGGCTCATTACAGGAGCCATGAAAACTACACCAATAACAGAGATGCAGAAGGTTGCTGGATTACAGACATTGTCCCATAGAAGAGACACAAAAACCATGATCCAGATGGAAAAGTACAACAGTATGCAAATGCACCCAATGAAGGCAAGACTAGATGATCTGGCATTGGGACGTCTAAAGCGTAGCAGCTTTGTGCATCAGGGGAAAAGACTTATAAGACAGCATCAAGAAGACCTATCCATGAAGACAACACCACTGAAGCCCACCCTATACCCTGTACCATGGGAGCAGGCCAGCAGTGCTCTCCAAATTAATACATCAGTCAGTGGTCTCACAAGTGGATGTGAGTATAATGATCTGCAAAAACGAACTGCTACATTGAGTATGATCCAAGAAAGCTATCCCGATCAATCATGGATACATTCCTATACAGATGGATCAGCAACTAATGCTGTTAGGAATGGAGGTGCCGGTATCTTTATCTCATATCCTGACAACCACTATGAGACTAGGCACATTCCCACTGGTAAATTCTGTTCCAAACTATACAGCTGAGGTTCAAGCTCTAGAGCAAGCTGCAAATATGATTTATAACACCAACTCTGACTGCCACCAGGTAGTCATCCTCACAGATGCACTGTCTGTCCTGCAAGCTCTCAAGGGTGGTAAACTCCCGCATCTGAGAAATGAACTAAACAAGGTAGCTGCCAAAAAGAGAACCATACTTCAGTGGGTACCATCTCATTGTGGTGTACCCGGAAATGAAAAGGCAGATAAACTTGCAAAAAAGGGAGGAGAATGTGAACAAGAAGATAATGAAGTCACATACTTTGAGAAAAAGAGAGCTATCCAGACTATCAGAAGAGAACAGAACCAACCCAAAGACGACTATCACACTCTCGACCGGCAGGGACAGATAACTATTTTTCGACTCAGGACAGGGCATAACAAACTGAATAAACACATGCACAAGCTACGATTGTCTGCTTCACCACTGTGCACATGTGGATTAAACGAACAAACTGCTGAGCATGTTCTACAGGACTGTCCTCTGTATGACCAGTTAAGAAAGATATACTGGCCCAATGACTCAACACTAAACTCAAAGCTATATGGAGTTAAAGAGGAACTTCAAACAACAGTCGAATTCATCATGAGAACTCGTCTGACGGTGTAATCATCAAAGATGCGATCGCAAGAAGAAGAAGAAGAAGAGTAGCATTCCAAAATGGCTGCGCCCACGATTCATCTTGTAGCGGTGTTAGAAGCGGAAATTTGATTAAAATTTCATTATTTTTAGTACAAGAGCCCGTTCTTCATTTTCATCATGAGTGATGATGAAAACCAGACTTATAACAGAGATGATTCTGACTCTGGCAGTGAATCTGGGGCTGAAAGTGATATCTCATGGCAAAGTAGAGATGGCTCACTGAATAATAACATTAGTCACAGCAGCGACAACGAAACTGGAGGTGATGTAGTTAGGTCTGAAGCAGGAGATGGGCGTGGCACAAGGGACCATAGCAGGACTGCACATCAAATAATCCTTGGAAATGGAGAAAGCTTGCTCAAAATTAACTTATTGAGCTTTCCATTCTTCCTCCATATGAAGAGCAAGAAGGTATCAAGGCAGACTTAACTGAATTCAAGTCCATTGATTTTTTTCGAACTTTATTTTCCTGACAGTGCCATAGAGCTGATCACTGACGAAGTGAATAGGTATGGAAAAAATCACCTCGCTCAGCTCACAAGGAGGAATATATTTCAAGCAGTACCTGCCAGCAAAACCCACAAAGTGGGGATTCAAACTATTTGTTCTCACTGATGCTAAAACACTATAGGCCCCTATTGCCTGAAAATGAAAATTTATACTGATAAGAAAAATGGTGGTTATGTGTGGGGCAACTTCCAGGGTTGTGAAAGTTCTTCTTGATGGATA
Source organism: Oreohelix idahoensis (assembly GCA_024509875.1). Taxonomy (NCBI): domain Eukaryota; kingdom Metazoa; phylum Mollusca; class Gastropoda; order Stylommatophora; family Oreohelicidae; genus Oreohelix; species Oreohelix idahoensis. The sequence continues at coordinate 119,003 of JAMPIV010020157.1, read as the reverse complement.
TGGCAGCAAAGGACATATTCTTTACTGCGACAGCTTTTATTCAGCCCCAGCTTTATTTCAAGAGCTGAAAGAAATTTAGATTGGTGCATATGGAATAGTAGCTGAGAATAGAAAGCATTTTCCTGAAGCACTGAAGGAAAAGCAATTGAAATTGAAAAAGGCAGATCATCCTGTGTTTTGTGCCACAGAAGATAAAAGCATGCCGGCAGTCACCTGGCATGATACGAAAAGAGTTAACCTTATATCTACTGTTCACTCCAATGATATGATGGATAAGACAGTTGTGGCGTGAGGTTTTATTTGGCTCTAGGGTCAGTATAGTACTGACAATTACAGAAATAGAATTTCTGCAGAAAATGGTGAAGTCCCAGTGTCTGAGAGAACTACTGGTATCACAAATTAGTTACGGCTGTGAATGTTCTGATCTCAAAAAATTAGTAGAGAGGAGACCGACATAACTTGCCACCTCCGCTGTGTAACTAACTGTGATATTAAGACAAGGAAACAGATTTTACTTAACAATGATAAAATTGACAAGTCTTCAAATACAATTTCCTTATTATTTATTTAGTATATACACTATCTACTCTTGTGCTGAAGGGTGAATGTTGTAAAATGGAACGTAATGAATTTGTAAGTTTACATATGATTTACAAATATTTATATTTATATAGATATGTAAATATATTACAACAAGTTTTCAAATTTTAGGAACAAAAATTATATCAGCTGTGCTGTTATTCAATTATAGTACATGTATCAGCTGTGCTGTTAATTACGTATAATTTATCAGCTATAATCTTATTATTGTCTCTTGCTACGCTAATTCACTTTCTCGTCACTGACACTAGCTTTTGCTCACAATGCTGACAGAAATGGTACTAATGTGTACTCATCTCTTAAAACGTTCTGTTCTCCTTAGTTTGGGTCACACAACTCCTGCTGAGGCTCGTTACTTTAGCCCACCCAAGACTGAGGGGGACTAAAGATGTAGCTTCTGTACAATCTCTATGCTCCTGCGAAGTTCCAGGCAGCTGGATTGACTCGAACATACGACCTCAGGTTTTATGACACGAATAAAACCCTCCAAGATTTAAACAGGCCAGATTTTGACTCGACTTAGCGAAGCAGGCTACAGGTCAATGCTCTCAGGTAAGCTATAAATCAAAGCTGACAGCTCCTCTCTTCAGTCGGTCGTCTCTGGTTTCGTGTTCGGTGTTGCGTGTTTTAGCATAAATCTCGCCCGATTATATAGGCAGGTAAAATAACTTCTACTGGTAAAGGAAAGCGTTTGGTTGGTTCCTGGCGGAGCAAGCTGATTGGTTGCCTGCAGTTTCGTCTTATGCTCGTACAGCCTAATTTTATTCAGTTTTCTTCCGCCATCTTGCGTGAACAAGATGGCCGCGACCCACATCCGAAAAAAACAGGGCTTAAGTTTTTCCTGGCGTAACTTCAGGTAATTTATTCAGGCTCAGCAACTGTGCATTGATTGGTTGGGCTCTTGACATAGGGATTTAACAAAGTAGTGGGTTTACACAACTCATTCCATGACAACAGTTAGAAAAAGAGAAATTCCTGAGGGCAGAACAATTCAAAAGCCAGTGCTTGCAGAAAAATACAACAAAAGTATGGGAGGTGTCGACCACTTCAGCCAACTGGGTGCAAGCTACCCCTACCTACACAGATCCTTATAAATGGTACCTGCCATTGTATCATTTCTTAGTTGCTACTGCCGTGGACAATGGGCACATAACCTACAACACTGCCAACTCTACAAAAACGATCAAAGCAAAGAGGTTCAGACAGTCTGTCAGTCTCACTCTTATTGAGCCTGCAGTTCATCGACGCAATGTAACACCTTCAAAACCATGTCACAACAACACGGCTTTCTGAGTGCCACTTCATTGCCAAATATGAATGGGCAAGGCACAAACCAGACTGTAGAGTGTGTAAGGCTGCAGGGAAAAGAAGCCATACTTGCATCTACTGCCCAGATAGCAATGTATCTCTACGCCTGATACCCTGCTTCAAGATATACCACACAGTCAAGGATTTTCAACGTTCCCGACAAAGTCTCTTGCAGAGGCCTACAGCTACAACTCCAACCCCAGTTAATGAAGGAAGCAGCTCAGACTCCATTCATTATGGTGCTCTGAAAATTTCAAAGCCCTGTTTGTTTTTAAATTTTGTATGAATTTTCCAGTAGAGTTATTTTTAAAGAAATCTGCAAACACCCTTGGTTATGGGAGACAGTAATGGTCCGGATTGCTGGTCAGCAAAGTGTTAAGTTACATAAAGAAATGTATAATGCTGAGTTTTACTTAATTAAAGCATGTTAAATATATTCTACTTTTTTTTTTTTTTTTTAGTTTCCATATAGGGAAAGTAAGGATAGCTGTATTAGGCATTTAAAAAATTATGTTACGTATCTATACTGGGAAAGGGGCAGGGAAGGCCTAATTAAATCATGGAGATAAATCACTAAGAGGGGAGTGAAGTAAAGTTGAGAACACCTAGAATAAATTATGCTGACTTATACAAGACAGGTATACTATAAGTGGGTACAAATTTGTTACTGGCTTTGCTCCCTAGGGAATTTGGAGAAAAAATTCTTCTGAAACCTGGTGCTTCACTTTTGTGATTTGAAAAGCAGTATTCACTTTTTTAATTTAGTAATTTCTCTGAATATATTTCCTACCAGGCCTTCAGAGAATGGAGGTCAAATGTCGAGAGTGCAAAGCCCATCTTGGCCATGTGTTTGATGATGGACCGAAACCTACAGGTATCAGGTTCTGCGTGAACTCATGCTCTCTTGACTTTCGGAAGCACACAACAGTTTGACTGAGGTTTTGGCCATATGTTCTATTCACTGTAGAACATATACATACACTGTTTTGTGGGAGAGGTGAAGTTTATCATCATTGTGTCTCAGTGGTACTATTTCTGACTGATATTATCCAGTGATACCTTTTTTTAATTTTTTGGGTAGGGAGGGGTGGGTCAATTTATAACCTTTGCAATCTTTTAAAGAAAGATATTTTGATGCGTTTAGAAAACTGAAGGCTGTGTGATTTTATATGTAATTATGACTCCTGTGGTATTTGACACACTAGATATTCCATTTTAATCTGAAATTTGCCATGACTGCATATAGTCTTACATCTGCTTTTGAAATTCTGATCAAAACATGAGTTCTTTGCTTTCACAACTTATGAAATTAAGAGCGAGTTATGCACGTCGTATCATAGCCTTGACATTTCATGTGGATTTTTATCCACTAAAGTTATGAACATTGTTTTTCATCCATTAAAAGACAGAAACAAACAAAATAAAACCATTGTAGTTAACCTCCTGAAGGAAACATACATGATGATGTTGATTATAGCTCAGTTTGAATGAAACTAATCTGATCAACAGTTATTTGTTGGGGTCATGATACTTACAGTAAATTTATATGACAGGTTGGTGTGTATTAGTTAGAGACTCTGTTTAACTACTACCAAAATTTAAACCATGCTAGATGTTTAAAAAATATTTTATATTTGGGAGATATTCATTTTACGAAGAAGATGCTTTGTTTTAATTAGTCGTTTAATTATACATTGGCAGAGTATTTGCCTCTCGTGTCAAAATTACCAGATTATACGTTTGAAACCTGGTAGTAAAATAAGAAAGGGAATTAGTAATCTCACCTTGTAAGGCTGCACCTAGTATAGTGAAGTCTGCAACACTTCGCTCCCCTGCAGCAGCATCTGCAACGGGACTACCTTTACCAGAAGTATACATTGCCGGCTTGCAAGGCCTGTCTTGTAAGGCTTGTTAGTGTAGCAGACCCTATCTCCTTTGTGATAAGTGAGAGCTGATAACCACTATATTTACAAAGTCTTGAAGTCTTTTTATTTAAAAAATTTAAAAGAAAGGATATCTGTCAGCTTTGTATATTCCTTGTCAAATGTGTATGTTATCGCTGGTTTTTGAATCCACAGAATGTTAAACTTGTTTACTTCCTTTAATGCTTCCCATGTTCTATATGCAGTGGAAGAACGGTTATATACTTTAAGATTATATGTGTAAATAATGATTATAACATGGTCATTTCAAGAACAAAATATTTTTAGCTTCAAGCAATTTTGAAATGACATCTGGGATTGGATTGATACTTTTTTTTTTAATGAAGACAACGTAGATTCACCACTGTCTTATATTTTTCTTTCTCTGCAGACTTGAGCAAAGGATCATTTACTTTATGTAATGTGCTTGTGCTCTTCATATACTTCCAAGAGAAAGTCTTGCTTCTTTGTGATATTATTTCAGGAGGGTAATTTATTTTTATTTTTTTTTGGGGGGGGGTGGGGGCATCTTGATCATTATTTTGCTTCAGAGTAAGGTCTTGTATCATAATTTTTAATGTCAAGGCATTGTGTTTTATTACAAGTTTTACTTCTAGTGAATACTTTACTTTTTAATTTTATATCAAGAAAACATCTTGTGTCAAATTTTTACTCTAGTGGAAAAAAGTTTTTTTTATCATGTTTTGCTCTCAACTGGAAAGTCTGGCATTGTTATATTCCTTCACGACAGTAATTTTTTCAGGACATTTTTCATCATTATTTTGCTTTAGAGTAAAGTCTTGTTTCATACTTTTACTACAAGGCAAGGCAATGTCTTTTATTACAGTTTTACTTCAAGATAAAATATCTTATATAAAATTGTTACTTTGGTTAAAAAAAAAAAAAAAGAAGTCTTGTATCATAATTTGACTTCAGTGGGACATTTTGTGCCACGGTTTTACTCCAGGCTAGAAAATCTTACACCACAGTTTTACTTCGAGAGAGTTTGTTTCCTTTTTTTCTTTCATGAAATTTTTTTGCTTTCTGTAAATTTTGAGCAGAAGATCAACATTCTTTCTTGATAACCTTCATGTTTTTTATTTCTTGGGAAATATTCTTGTTTCTCCTTCCAAGTGCAATGAATTTTGACTTGAACATTTTTATTTTGTTTATATAGAATTCATGTTTCAAGTGATCTGTTATAAAGTATGTGATTTTTGACATCAAGTGCTATTTCCAAATGCCACTGATCACTTTATTAAACCAAGTGCCGTGAACAGTTGATTAACAAACATGTAAATTTCTAAAAGCCTTGAGCTTGGTGTTATCTCTTATGCTTTGTCATCTGTGAAATGAAATCTCACCATCTTCAGTCATTAAAACAGTTTTTTTTAACAGCTTTTCGTGTCTTGCAGCATAAGTCTGGTTCATTTCCTTAAAAAGCATGCAACCGAACTTATGTCACAAGATGGCATTCACTCAGTCTTCTAAGTTTAAGTCTTAATTGTTGTAAGTTTTTTTTTATTCGCCTGGTCCTTAACTTCTGAGGATATTTGCTTTGCAGGGTAATACCACCAGGAGTTATATGCAGATTGCATATACATCCCAGCAGTATTTAAGGTTATATACATCTTATACTGTAACCTTTTAATGGATCTCATGTTTCTGTTATTTTGTTTGTTTTTATATGCTTTCTTTTTTGGGAAGAGTGATCTCCTCTTGCAAAGATGGCGACATAAAATTTATGTTAACAATTTTCTACGTTTCTATGTCAATACCAGTCATTTGTAGACACTAAACTGCTGCCTTGGAGGTAGGCTGGGGACTGTCAAAAACTAAGGAATGCAACCTGACATAAATGCATGTTGAAATTGGATGCAATGAGCCACAGGCCTAATGAATCAGTGCAATGTACTTCACCTGCTGATGATGTCACAAAAAAGTAAGCAGAATATCGCTAACTCCATACTTGGGAGAGTGCTGAACCCACCACCTTGTAGGGGTCCACCCTATGGTACTGGTGGTCACCTTCCCCTGAAATATGGAGTGAAGGCACAGATGCAAATGGCTAGTGTTGTTGACCAAGCCCCCAAAACATTCAGCATACTGCAGTAAAGATAGGAACTACTGATGACTATAAATGTGGCACTGATAAAATGATTGCTGAACATCTGCTTCAAAGATGCCCTACATACGAGGATCATAGAAAGCACATATGGCCGTCACCAGTACCATTTTTGGAAAAACTCTGTAGAGATGCAAATAGCCTGAAGCTGACCACTGATTTCTTTGAACATATTCAAGTAGACGTCTTAGAGTGTACAAAGAAGAAGAAAAATATGGTTGTTTTTTTTTCCAGGACACAAGTTATTTTAAGAATGTGTCATGTTTAAAAAGACTTCCTGTAAATCTTTCAGGTCTGAAATCAAATTTATTAAAAATGTAAACATAAAAATTGATATTTCTAAACTACCTTAGAGTCATTCTGTCTGTATTTATGTTTGTTAAACAGCACATCTGTTATCATCTCTTTTCTTGAAAGGAAAAAAAAACAGCTTCAATTTTGTATTGCTTATGGTCAACATTTAATATGTGCTGTGATATGGAGGTTGATTTTAAAGAGCTTTGTCCTTTTCCTTATCATGTATTCTTCTAGAATGTTCTTTCATCCAGTAGTCCAGTACTTGCACTCATGTTGTCCTATCAATGCTATTAAACTTTTCTTCTGGTCCTCTAGTAATAGTTTCTCTTATTATCCATTTCTTACTAAGTTTATGCTTCTTATTTCTTGACTTGAATATTATTCTTAACTCTTTAAGTCCCGATCGACTTTATAAAGGCTCAGGGGTTAGACGCGCTTGGCCCAATCGACTTTAAAAAGCCTTTAGTATATGTGCCTCTGTTTGAGACTGTTTCTCTGGGGTGGCCATTTTTGCTTGGGCCAAACCCACTTTTTTGCTTGGGACTGAAAGAGTTAATGTTATAATAGTTTTACTTTTCAGATACCATCATATTCATAATTTTGTGATGGATATTTATTGTCATTGAGTTTGAGAGTAATCGTCTGAAAGCCTGCTTCTTGAAAGCATTTATTTTTCCATTTGTAGAAAGTAAATATGGGCTTTGGTAATTAGCTATAATATTTTCTGCATTTTATTTAAAATACATTCATTCATTCTCCTTCTATGCTACATAAGGATCACTGCTGTTGACCCTTTAGGAAACTTGCGCCATAAAGAATTTCATGAGCTTTTGTGATGGTAATTTCTGTATCATTTTATTTTTAACATGATGAGGTTGCCTGCCCCCGAAAAACCAAACTGGGTTTATTAAGAAATTAATCTGTTCACATTTTTCCCCCCCAGAGAAATTGTTTTACTTTTCAGTCTATAAAAATGTTAAAAAGCAGCTCTAATTGCCATCTATTAGTTTGTTTTGTTTAATTTTGTTTCAGATTTAATAAACCATAGTTTACAGTTAGTTTTATTTACAGTCTAAAAACTTTGTAGTGTTCCCTTAAAAAAAAAACAACTTTCAAAGTTATGGTATAAGGAAGCACACGAGGGTGTGTCAAAAATCAGAAATATATAACATTTAAAACTTTTGTTGAATATTTCTGTCTATTTTTATGTCATTTGGAGTTATTGAGTTTTTCACTTTTTTCTACTAGTATTTTATATTTAAATGCAGTTACATTTAACGCAGTTTTGAGTGTGTGAACTTTTTTTTTTTTTTTTTTTTAAATAAAGATTGAAACTAGGGAGAGAAAAAGTTTCTCAATCCCACATTTTTTTTTTTCTGACATTTTTAAATGTAGTCCAGGTCATTCCTACTGATAAATTATTTTAAGGTCATATTAGAAGAAAAGAGCTAACATGTCTGGCTTTTAGAAGACTTTTGTCACTTCTCACATACAATCTCATAGTTTTCAGATACCAGATTTATGCTGCATTTTTATCCCAAAGTTGTGTTTTAGATTTGAGAGATTTTTAAGCAAGTTGCTGTCTGGCATATTTATTGCCATGATCTAATATTATTAATGAGTGTTCACATATTAAGTACTTGTGCTGTTTTATAAATGTACCATATTTCTTAAAGGTTACAAATGTTCTAATCCAGCATTATGTTGCTATTCATACTTTCAGTATTCTTTATACCGTCTTAACCCATCTTATAAGTAGGTCAGAAATGATTTGTGTGAAAATCCCATTTACGTATTTGGACCTATGAGTCTCAATCTATGAATGTTATACTTATTAAATGGTTTAACTTTTGGCATATTTACAATACAGAAATGCTGTTTGTTTATCACTAAACTGTTTTTTTTTTTTTGGTGTTATGTTTTTAAATGGTATTCGGGGAAAATAATGAATGGGAAAGATGGGGTCCAAACATATCCCCCTTGTCTCAGAATACTTAGTCTGGGATTTAAAAAGAAAAACCACAACACTGAGAAAAGCTCATTCATCTCTTTTTTTTGTGTGTATGCTCCTTTCGGAGTATGGAGGCACTGTTACAGCTGGTCCTCTAGCAGGAAGCCTGCATAGAAGCATATGCTGATACAGCGGTGCGTCTGCTAAAATTTGATTTACTTGATGATGTTGCCAGCCATAGGGCACAGCCTCACATTTGTCACCTTTTATGACATGCCTGAGGGAACAGTAGAACTGTTCCTTTGTCTGCTCGGTGATGCCCAGGAATGTCCTTGTCATCCACCACATGCTATTGTTTTTGCCTGTACTATAATTGTTTCTTTGTTACTCCTGGCTTGAATGATTCTGAAGCATCCACACTCTGAGTGTATTGTTTTATCAGGGGAATGTTGGAACATTGTTAATTGTAGCTAATAGACTTGAGTGACTGAAGCATCCACACTCTGAGTGTATTGTTTTATCAGGGGAATGTTGGAACAGTGTTAATTGTAGCTAATAGACTTGCGTGACTGAAGCATCCACACTCTGAAATCAAGGGGATGTTGAAACATTGTTAACTGTAGGTAATAGACTTGAGTGACTGAAGCATCCACACTCTGAGTGTATTGTTTTTTCATGGGAATGTTGGAACATTGTTAACTGTAGCTAATAGACTTTAGTGACTCTGAAGCATCCATACTGTGAGTGTATAAGGGGAATGTTGGAACATTGTTAACTGTAGCTAATAGACTTGAATGACTCTGAATTACCTCCTCTAAACATTGATTGATGTGATATTTTTGTAACTTTTTAAAATTTTCATTTTACAGGCAATAATGAGAATGTCCTTCATTTTTAAAACAGTAATGAAAATGTCTTTAGTTTTTAAAACAGCACTGAAAATGTCCTTAATTTAAAAAAAAACAGTAATGATTGCATAACATCAAAACCAGAGTTTAACCATTTTTTGATGGTGCTAGATGTTGTTGCTGTGGAGAAAAGAACTAGAACAGATTGACCAGGTCATAATGGCTTGGGGAGATCTGGTTGAATACCATTGCTTCACAGGGAGTGTGAAGGCAAAGGAAAGAGGTAGGGGAGCAGAAAAAGTTATTGTTATGCCTGTGTATTAGTTTGCTGTTATCATTTGTATTCTTCCATTAAGTCACATGACTCATGAAGTTGCCAGGGGTCTCTAAAGAGACAAAGAAAGAATAGGACTGCTGTACAATCAGGCATGTCATTCAAGGTCACTAAAATGAGGTTGTGAATGGGGCTGGCAACCTCATCATGTGAAACTAATTGCCACAGAAACCACCGCTGCAGGTACATGTGAACACTTGGTGCAAGGGAACGAACAAACTTTATTTTCAAAGGGTGGCACCACACTCCATAAGGAGCCCAAAGGAAAATGAATGATAATGGTTAAAGTCACATGGTGTGGAAGTTATGTTTTTGTATAACGTTGTTTTTTTCTCCTGCTGCTGTAATTACGCTTGTAGATGTTGTTGCTATGATGAAAAATATCTGTTGTATTTTTGAAGCCTTTCCTGTGTACTTTATACCCCACGGATATTATTGTATTTTGGTTAAGTTTTATTTTTGGTGGTTATATAGGCTGTGAATGTTGTAGATATCACATTTGGTGTGTGAAACTATTATATTTGGTTTCATATTCTGATATTAGACCCACTGTCACGGTTATCATCTTTTGTAAACTCTGCAATGTAGATGAAATCCTAAATGTAATGTCAGTATGTGGCTTGTTTATGCAAAATCCTATGTCTCCGGGGTCAGCAATTGGTAGAACACATGAGATAATCTCTAGGTGACGGGAAGCTATGGGCATTTTGAACTTACCTCTCTCCTGCTGACATTTAAAAGCATGGTATGTGCAGGGTTAAAGTACTTGTAATGTTTGCCGTGAAAACTCATGAGCTAACTTCCTAAATTTACTTTATTCATTATAAGACAGGCAGACAATGTTTTCTTTGGAGTGAAGTTAATATTTGGTAAAATATCATTTGGTTTGAATTTTTAACTGAACTTTCAATAAAATAGCAGGAAGCAGATTGTCAGGCAAGAATAACAGTTAAATATGGGCTTTACTTATTCCATTTCAAATACTTTGATGCCTTAAAACAGACTTGATTTTACCAGGGTCGATCTTCAGAGAGCTCGGAGCTTCTGAAATAGCTCTCCAGAGCTACTGGGTTGATGACCGCTGCTGTAACTTGTCTTCATTTCAGAATTTCTTTGGTTCCAAAATTTGATTTTAAGATGTGTATGTTTTATGAAACTTCAGATTCTCTGCTATCAAATGGTATAGGTTGCATTTCTCAACAATATCCATTTGCGTCCATCTTACCTCACTGCACAGTTACCGGGTTCTGGTATCTAAACCTGGTATCGTCATAGCAGTATCTGCTAGGGAATACCTTTTACATTTAATATGCATTTGTAAGCAGTAAAATAAAAATTTTAAAAAAAATATGAAAAATCAGTTTTACACTTGAACAATGCATTACAAACAGTTGCAGGCTTTACCCTTTGTCAGCCAGTCATAAACAGAAAGCAAAGATAAGAAATATGTGGAAGAAATAAATGAACAAGGAAAAAAAATAGCAATACAGAAAGATGAAACAAAACAACGAACATCAGTACAGAGGGGAAAAGCAGCAATAAAGAAGTAAAAATACAGAAAGAAAGAAATATCAACTAACAACATGCCTGTAAAAGAGAAAATGAAATAACAAAACAAATAATATGAATGAAATGGCCTGGTATGAGATCCAAGATTGCACAACAGCTGGTCTAAAAAGCTCAAGGATAAATGCAACTTTTGAAATCACTACACACCAGACCAGGCCTGTGAGATTCAGCAACTCATCTCATGGTCAGTCACAACTGGTAGGTTGGGAGCCTGTGCTTTAATCTATTCTAAATACAATATAAAGTATAGCTATAGTTTGAAATATGATTAATAAATGAGTAATTAATGCATACAACTTATGCAATACCGTGAACAAAAAATCTGACTGAAAACTGCCTAGAACACTCAAAACAATTACAGGCCTGTTGCCTCTTATTTGAAATGAGTGGGAATAATTATGTTTCAGAAACCAGGATTTTTTTATATCACCCAAATCAGAATCAAGAAGTAGCCCAAATCGCGAGTGGAAAGTAGCCCAACTCTGTCCTGTAGCCTTTTGTTTTTTACAGTATGGCATATTCATATTTTTTTAAGCCGAAATAGAATTAGAGTAATATTTTTTTTTCTCTTAGGACTACATGTTAATGCTAAACAGCTGTTTTCAGCTTTTGGTTTTTCTTTGGTAAATAATCAGCTACCTATCTCAGAACAATGACCATTAATGATAATCTTAACCGTGACTCCTTCCCTGTTTTGACCATCATTCAAAAATAATTACTGGCACAACAGCAAAACTGGCATAGTTATGAATCTTCAAATTTCAGATGTCGCCTAACTCTCAGTCCTTAACATTTGCCATTACAGTTTTCTTTTTTTGTGTGTTAAGTACGGCTTAAATGTCTGCCGCACGTTTTTTTTTTAAGCGCAAAATAGAATTAAGATAGTATTTTTGTCTCTGCATCTTAAGCTTAGGCCTAATCTTAATGCAAAACTACTAACTGTTTCCAGCCATTAGTTTTTAAACAAAATAATAAGCAGCTACAAATCTCAGAATAAAGACTGCCAGCGTTTATCTTAACGGTGACTCTTGCCCTGTTTTGAGCGTTTTCAAAAATAATTGTTGGCGTACAACAGCAAACTGGAGCACTTATGAATTTTCTAATTTCAGATGTCGGCCAACTCACGATAAAAAAGTAGCCTAATTATTGATCCATGACAATTGCTTCTTTTTATATATGGCATCTCAAAACAGTATCTGCTAATGCCAATCTTAACCATAACTTCTTAACCTGTTTGGAGCATTTTCAGCAAAAATTGACACACAGTAAACTGGGGTAGTTATCAATCTTAAGTCATGTGACATGGCATGTGTCTGGTGTTTAGTTATTGTTTAACATGCTGTAGTGCATGTGCTAGCGTGGTTAATGTGAAGCACACAGATCAGAAACAAGATAAAACTGACCATGGTGCTTGGCTGGCTCATTTTCGCACACGACTGAAGTGCCACGAAAAAACATTTTTTTCTCTCCTGTTTTGGCGAAAAAACTTTTGATGTTCAGAGTATTTCAGTTAGCAGAATTTCAGATAAATGGTTATGGACCTATATTAACTTAATTTGGTGACATAAGTTGGTCATTGTACTTGATTGCGCTTATTATGCAAACATGAATGACATCCACTGTATAAGACATATATTATGTTTGGATTCATTGTATTATAATTGTACTGTGTCCTTTACAATTTAATTTATGCTGGTGGAACTTTTTTGAATTTGAAAATTTTTTATTTGGTAATATTTTTAAAATTTTAATCCTTATACAGTTCGATTGCATCTTAAGCGGTGGATGGGTTCTGGGGACACTGTGAGAAGTCAAAAAATTCGGTAAAAGACTTTTAGAGATTTCTTGTTTAGAGTTACTTCCCTTTGGAATGACCGTTCATTGTTGTTACGTATTTAAGACCCCAAGGGAAGTAACTTAAACAAGAGATCGGGACCTCAAGATGCAGCAATAGTGAATGCAGTCAGCGACTCATAGCTTGACTGCCTGCGTCAGGACCAGCGAACCAGAGCTGGTCAAGACCGCGCTCCACCTCCACGTGGTGGTCCTGGAAACAGTCTGCAGCAGTGCAGGCTGGCTGAGCGAGCACGGATCGAAATGGGAAGGCAAACCCGGTCCTTAAAAAATGCCGTGCAGAAGTCGGATGTGTCGACCGAAAGGTGCAGATATCACAGCTTAGGCGTAAACAGACACAACGCAACCACCGTCCTTTTCAGGGCGAACGAGGAAGAAGAAGAAGAAACAAGAGATCTCTAAAATAATCTTTTACCAAAAATTCATATTGTCAAAATAGGGTGGTAGCCCTAGCAAGCCCTTCTATCCTCAGTTTTCAGATAAAAGATATTTGACATTTCACTATATATATATTGTAATATATTATAAATTGGAATTAATGTTAAAGAAAAACTTTTTTTTAAAAAGTGATTTTCAGTTGTTTAAAATGCTGCGAAGGGAAATGCATGCTACCATCCTAAAATGAATGGCACAAGCCAGTTAGTATTGCATCTGCATGACTAGTCATATACATGTAGTTATATTAATTAATTTTTGTAAACATTAAGAAAATAAAAAGATCTACTAAATAATTTTTATAAAACAATGATATGTTGAAATGCCCACATGAGACTTCCCGTAATCTTCAAAGAGTATTGCGTCATTGTTCCACCACCCGTACAACAATGTAACGCCAATATGACAAACTGACAACTTGTGCAGGGCAAGCAAACTGAATGCATAAAAGGGATATTAGCTTTGGTACCAAGTTGTTATTGTTGTTTAACTAGGGCTGCTGAGCTTCTCGCTGTTTAGCAGCCAATACCAAGTTGAAGACTCCTTGGCATTATCTACACTGTAGATCTAGGCTTTTCTGCCATTCCGAAACGTGTTGAGTTGAAGTCATGAGCTCCAGTTTCTCCAGCTTGGCTTGCATTTAAAGGATTGTCGCATCTGGTCCCAAGCTAGGAGTAAGAAGTGCATGGCATACTGTGCATTCCACCATCCAAGGGGGCTCTCCAGCTATGCAGAGCTAAAATACTGTAATCTGGTTGTGGGCTCTCCCAAGAAATTGTCACGTCCTGCACATAGCCACTTCTCAGCTTCCCCTGCCTATCACTATAATGAGATCCTTCTGCATGCAGTCAACCAAGTCAAAGCCAAAGAATTACGCCTGGGGCTCAAGTGACTTCTCCAAGCTTAAAGTGCAATGCTGGATTCTCAACAAGTTTCACTACAGGGGGAATCCCTGGAAGTGTGTGGATGGTTTCAAGAGTCAGTAAGGATGTAATTAGCCTCACAGACTTAGGTTCACTTCCACGTATGTATATTATAGCATTGTGCGTAGCTGATGGTCATATAAGGATGACTTCAGATATGCCTCCATGCATTAGGTACCAAGTCTATAGCATGTTTTATCTTCATTTTTATTATTATTTCTGTATGTTCTATTTTTTAATTTGGCTTTATTTCACATTCTGTTTTCTCAGAGTTTTAATAAATAATCTTGTATGTATTTATTTAAAAATTCCTGTAAATATATAATTAGAATAATTTACAATGAAAGTTGTTTTGCAATTTTACCCCTTGGTCAACCAAATGAGTAAAGCTGAATCTGCGTACGTTAAGTCTGCGTAAGATGCGATCGAACTGTACTGTATATTCAGTCTGTATATAGAGTGGTCTTTATGTTTTTATTTAAATGCATGTTACTAAAAAAAAATCTTTCTCTGACTTATTTATGTAAAATTGTATACTGATAATGTGATTCTCTGCTTTGACTTTTGCTTGCCACCTTTTTGGTCATCTACAACAAGCATTTACATGAATGTCTAGGAATTATGGGAAAACATTTGGAAGTTAAAAGAATTGTGTACTTGTACTGATTTTTGTGCAAGTGTACTGATTTTTGTGCAAGTGTCTCCTGCTATATTTGGATGTACCTAGTGTGCTTTATTGTAACTAGTAGCTTCAAGTCATTATTTGAAGTATTCATATCTTATAGCATGATCCTGTTGTTAGTATTGGTGCTGATAATTTAATACATTTGTCAATGCGTTGAGGTCCTTGAGATCTGTTGAGCTTTGGGTAATGTTTTATTAAAACTGAGCACATATTTGAGTGTAGTTAGAACGTAAATGCTTCTGTGTTTCACCATTAAGTGTATTGGGGAGATGTGCTCCATTTTACTGTAGTCATGTCACACTGTTCACCATGTAGTTTCTGGGAGTCTCTTGGCAGATGTAGAACTGCAGTTCCCTCTGGTGTATCATACATGGAAATTAATAACTAACATGAGACTGTGAGTAGAGCTGACAGCCTTACTGTGTAAAGGTAATGCTACTGAAACCACTGCTGCAAGAGCACATGATTGCTTTGGTGCAGGCCTCCTGTAAAGAGCCTAGCTGCAGTGATAGTTCCATGTTCCAGAGGGAGCAAAAGGGAAATGTTGACAATGAAACATTTGGGAGAAATTATTACAGAGATACAACTAGAGACAGAGAGAGAGAGAAACATTAAAGTAGGACAAAAATGCATCTTCGGATACGTAAGGGAATTTTAGAAAACAATGATTTACAACCTCCTTATACTGTGCGGTCTGAATAAGTAGAAGTCGTTCGGACCATTTAAAATACCTCTTCTTATCCGAAATTCTGCTTATCAGAATTCTACTAAAAGGTGGAAATTTTCATCAGAAGAAGAGGTAAAACATGAAGCAATTATTTTATCCATTCAGAGACAAGTAGTTAGATTTTAAGTTTTCATTTCTGCATCTTTTAAAGTTTCAAAAGCAAATTAGTGTCACGGTTAATTGCTAGTAGCATGGTTGGTAACAAGTGTAAAAAACGTTCAAATCGCATTTTTGGCTTACGAGGGGCGGTCGAAAAGTTTTGCACTTTAGTATGAAGGAGTCAAGGCACGTACCTGGAAATTGGTGTGAACTTTAGTCCTTCTCTATGTATTCACCCCTCAAGGCAATGCATTTCTCCCATCTCTTCTAAGTCCTGGTCGTTAGAAAATTGACGTCCATGAAGCGGATTCTTCATGTTTGGAAACAGGAAGAAGTCACTCAGTGCCAAGTCCGGTGAGTATGGTGGATGGGGCATGATTTCATACCCGCACTGCTGGGCAAGGACGATGGAGCCATGAGCTGCGTGAGCCGGCGCATTGTCTGAAGCAGACGAACGCCTCTGGACAGCATCCCGCGTCTTTTGCGCTTCATTTCTTCTCGTAACTTCTGGAGAAGGCTTTGGTAGTACGTGGAGTTGATAGTACGGCCGCGAGGAAGGTAGTCGGTGAGTATTGCCCTGCAGCAGTAACAAAAGACAGTGAGCATGACCTTTCCCGCAGAGGGTAACGTCTTTGCCTTCTTTGGTGGTGGCCGCCTGTCTTAACGCTTTCTTAGTAAAGTGCAAAACTTTTTGACCGCCCCTCGTAGTATTTTTGTGTGCTCTATTAGCAGTTCCTACACGGATTCCAAGAGCAGTAACTATTGCAGGACAAGTAACCTGATGTAAGAGTTACCTGTAGTATAGTAATTTTCTTCCTTCTTTCTTACGAGTGCCTGCCAAATACTGGATTATGTTCATTGTTTACAATTCAGAATTGTTGTCCGCTGGGAGGACAACATTAGACAATCTTTGAAGGACCGAGGACTAGAATGGAACCAGGCCAGGAGGAAGACAGCCGATAGGATAGTCTGGCGCTCTCTCTTCCAAACCTCTACACCTCACGGTAGAAGGGGAACGACTAAGTAACTAAGTAAAGTTTACAATTCACAGACCTCGGGTTTCACTCTTTGTTTATCTTGTATCTCAAGCGGGTAGTCCCGTTGCTATCATAGTTTATTGCAAGCCCTTTTCTCGCTAACCGAGGTGAACCAGTGTTCGCTCAGCCGGCCTGATGATTATGTGCTTGATAGTTTAATGAATGCCAGCGTTGTAATGCACTCCTGGATACTCTGACACTTATTAACCTGATATCGCCTGTTTACAACAACAAAAAATTATGTATGGCCACGTTGTACTGTAACTTGTGTGATGACGGCAGAAGCTCTGCTTATGCAAGTCAATTTGAGTTCAGCCAGACAAATTACCTCGACTTATCCGAAAAGTCTAGTTATCAGATTTCGACTTAACCGGAGTTTTATTAACAAAGACAAAGAAAGCATTTGGCTGGGACCTTAAGAAGCGTTTCTACTTGAGTGAAATTTGACTTATGCGAGTTCTGCTTAAGTGGACTGCACTGTATTCACATTGCTATAGGTTTCTAAAGTTCAAACATAGACGGTGCTGTACAGAGATATTACCACATAGCTATGGTTCTTAAAGTTTGAACATAGACAGTACTGTTTCAGAAATATTACCACATTGCTATGGTTGTTTAAGTTAAACACAGGCAGCACTGTATCAAAAATATTACCACATTGCTATGGTTCTTTTAAAGTTCAAACATAGACAGCACTGTATCAGAAATATTACCACATTGCTATGGTTCTTAAAGTTCAAACATAGACAGAACTGTATCAGAAATATTACCACAGTGCTATGGTTCTTAAAGTTCGAACATAGACAGTGCTGTACATTTCTTAAGCTCCAACATAGAGAGCACTGCATCAGAGATATTATCAATTTTCTTAGTGATACTCTTATGATGGTGTTAATTCATTAGTTCCGCTCTTGATGCCCAGGGTAATCATAAAATGTTTTGTGTTAAAATGAAGGGGGAAAAAAAAAAGTGCTGAAAAAGATTATTTTACATGTTGCAAGTTTATGTGTATAAAAGAACTGAAGTAGAATACGTCCATTGTGAATACATTAAGAGTAATCTAAGCTTAATATGTAATGTATAGCACCTTCCCCAAATATAACAAAAATTATTGCATGATAGGCTTTCAATGTGCTTTAGCAGTTAATGTGATCAAACTGATTTCAAGTTGATTCTGCAGTAAGATATACTTATTTGATCCATTCTTACCATCTTGTGTTTCAGGTATAATGTTTGAAAAGTTTTTTTACTGCTGTTGGAGCATTTCACTCATATAATACCGAAAGTCCAAATTGATTCTGCAGTAGGATATACTTATTTTATCAATTCTTACCACCTTGTGTTTCAGATATAATGTTTGAAAAGTTTTTTACTGCTGTTGGAGCATTTCACTCATATAATACTGAAAGCCCAAGTTGGGTGGCTTAAAATTACATATGTAATGAAGTTTCCCACCCCTAAAGCTACTAATTTGAGCATGTGCCTGTGGTTGGCAACCTCATCATGTCAAACTAATTGCCACAGGAACCTCTGCTGCAAGAGCATGTGAATGCTTGGTGCAGGCTTCCTGCAAGAGAACCGGCTACATTGATGGTTCCATTGCTCTGTAAGGAGTAAAAAAGGAAGAAGAATGAAGGATCCATCATTAAATGTAGAGAAACTTTTACAGCCCTATAAGTAATAGCGGAAAGTTTTTGTATATGTTCTAACATCATAAATAACATAACAGACGTCACACTGTAGTGATTACAAATAGTTGTATTATTATGTGGAAGACATTTTTAATTTCTACATGTACATAAATGGATTTAAAAACAACAGTGTCTAATGTTACAGCAAACTGTTGCTAGAGAAATAACATATATATCACATATCAATCATTATTAAGAACATTAAGTATTGTTTTGTTTTTGTAGGATGAAACTCGGCATACATACTGATGCCACAAAAAGTTACCATTTAAGAAACAGAAGAGTTGATACTGAGATTTTGTTGTGCACATGCAGCCAGTGTACAGAAAATTTGCTGTGTAGAACTTTTACGTTGTTTTAAGTTTGCAGTCACAAATAAAGGCACTTTCCATATTTTAAAATACCATAATTCACTAGCCTTCAAAGGTGCTCTCAAAATTACAAGATGTATTAAATACGTTACCAACTTGTTTGGGAAAAAAAGGATAAATTCAAAAGTGGTATTTTTTTTTCTTTTTTCTGAATGTGACACTAAGGACACACATTTTTAGTCCTGCAAGACTTTTTCAATGAATTAATTGCTGATAATAATTTCTATCTTTAGACCTTTCATATCGATTGGAGGCCGACCTCTGTGTAACCTACGTTTTGCTGATGATATTGATCTGATAGCTGGATCAGAATCAGAACTTCAAGACCTGTAACATCTAGATTACAACTGGAAAAGTATACAAGAACACTATTCGTGTGGAAATTAATATAGAAAAAAGCAAGATATTTGAATAGCCATAAGAAAACATGTTCGACCAACATTACGTTAAATGGGCAAACGTTAGAAGAAGTCAACAAATTAAATATCTCGGGTCCACTATATGTAGTTGGAAGATCAATTAAAATGAAATAAGACAAGACTTGAGATGGCCTCAGCTGCCATTCAAAGGTTGAATGTGATCTGGAAAAACATCAGTTTTCCTGTGAAGATCAAATTATACAAAATCACTTGTATTAATCTATTCTCATTGTATGGGTGTGAGGGCCACACTCACTGCAGATACGGATGCGAAGGATTCAGGCTTTCGAGCATAAAACGATGTTATAGAAGAATTTTGCGCGATTTGCTATAAAGAGACACAAACAAAAGTCTATGTTAGAGAGAAGATAAACACCTATGCAGGCCACCAAGAACCATTTTTTCTAGTGAATCGTCGAAACTTGCCTGGTTTGGGCATGTAACTCGTCATGACTCCATTTCGAAAGTCCTGCTCCTTCAGGGAGACCTTTCAGAAGAGGGAAGGAGAGAAAAATCCTGGGCTGATAACTTCAAGAATGGGGCAGGACACGGTTTTTCCACACTTGTACGCATTGCTGAGGATGAGAGGACCCTTTCTCGCTGAATGCTTCCACCATGGCACCCGTTCTGGCAGCTACAGTGTGCATTAGCTGTGATTGATGTTTAGAATGGATCTGGAATTGTTTTAATTCACATTGAATACATGAGACGTAGTTCTACTCTTTTCACAGATTTTGAGAAAATTCCCTGTTCCTTTTTGAATTCTCGCCATTTTGTTTGATCTGCCTTTTTGTCTATTTAGCTGGTTGATAACACTGACACCATTGTCACAACAATTTGAATATCCTGTCAAGTCTGTGGAAAAACCATTGTTCCCTCTTGTGTGAAACTAAGACTATAACTGAAATAAATTTGGTAACTGAACAAAGATATCAGTGACTTTCTGTATTGTTTTATTTAGAAATGGAGAAATACTGTCTATTATCTATAACATTCAAAAAATACACGTTTTTCAGATTGGTGCATAGGTAAAGCAATTAATCAACATGGAGAATTAGCCTGCCTATGCTGTCAGAAAGACTGTCAGTGCAGTTTTTATTGGAGACACTCTACAACAGAGGATCTTAAACTTTCTTGTGCCATGGACCCCTCTGATTGTCCAGTGAAGGCTACAGACCGTATATACTCGAGTATAAGTGGAGAGATTTTTTTCCCGTTACATTAGAGTAAAAAAATTAATTTATGAAACCCGTCAGTGTTCTCCGCCCTTACCGTCGCACACAGGTATCCTTCAGGTATAAACTTGCTGCTTCATTTAGTGTTTTTATCAAAATATCTTGAGTAATACACGTTTGAACTCCTATTAAGTCCCTAATTTCAACTGGAGTACACCTTGTTGACAAACCTCCTTTGTTTGATCTATCAACAATACCATTACTTCTTTCACTAGATTCATTTTTTGAGAGTCTAAATCAGGCCCTTATTCAATAATACCACATCTGATTCGGCCGCACGGTTTGCATCCTGATCAAATAACAAGTCACTTCTCAGACCCCAAAGCAAATATTTGACCTCCCGGAAAGCCTCTAAAAAAATTTTTTTTTAAACGGAAGCATTTTAATGTAATGGAAATCTATAACTCAGGTCTTGCTAAATACCGAGATCTTATTGCTACTTAGCAACCGACAACAGTAATCAGACTTTCCGGACAAACGAACAAACTGTATTTTCAAATGGTTGAGAATTGGGCGCACAGGCCAGTCTAACATTCTACCCTTCTTTTCTCTCATCTTTTACACTGAATTAATTTATTCTCCAACTCAGCCCTCAAGACAGAAGAAGGCCCTCTGGAAAGGAGGTGCATGAAGCAGCCCAGAGAAAGCTGAAAGGAGTCTGTGTTGTCGGCTAACTTTTTTTTTCATCTAGGAAAATCTCCAGGATTGGCACCTGGAATGTTTGCACTATGTGAACAAGGGAAAACTGCACAGGTAGCAGTGGAAATTACAAATTACAGGATTGATATCCTGGGTCTCTGTGAGACATGTTGGAAGGGCATAGAGAGGAGGAGATTGATCACAGGAGAAATGGTGTCCTCAGGACATGAGGAGGAAAGAGCCCACCACAGTGAAGGGGTGGCTATAATGCTGTCTAGGGAAGCACAGAAGGCACTTATAGAATGGGAAGCAATAGGACCCCGAATTATAACCGCAAGGTTTAAATCAGCCAAAAAGAAAGTAAATATAAACATCATCCAATGTTATGCACCAACAAATGATAAAGAAGAATCTGAGAAAGAAGACTTTTACACCAGACTACAAAATGTCTTGAACAAAAAAAAAAAAAAAGAGAGGACATCACAATTTTGATGGGGGACCTAAACGCAAAAATAGGAACAGACAACACTGGCTTTGAAGAAATCAGGGATTAGGTATGATGAACGAGAATGGGGAACTATTGGCTAATTTCTGTGCTTCAAATCAACTAGCTATAGGAGGAAGCATATTTCCACATAAAAGAATACATAAAGCAACATAGATATCACCTGATCACAGAACTGCGAATCAGATTGATGACATATGCATAAGTAAGAAGTTTAGGTTATCATTGCATGATGTAAAAGTATGTAGAGGAGCAGATGTGGTATCAGACCACCCTCTTCTGTTGGCTAAAGCAAAATTAAAACTCAAGAAATTTACAACATTATATAGCTATAGACAACAGTATAATGTGGGATATCTCAGAAAATAAGAGAAAAATTTTCAATCACAGTATCCAACAAATACCAAGTACTCCAACGGCTGGAAGATGAAGCAGATACGGAAGACTACCACTGGCAACAAGTAAAAAATATATGGAACGAGACGTGAAGAAGTACTGAGAAAACAGCACAAAGCATGGATAACAACAGAAACCATTAGCAAGATAGAAGATAGGAAAAACAAGAAAGCAGATTTAAACAGAAGCTCCAAAGCCAGGGCTCATGAAGTGTACATAGAAGCAAACAAAGAAATAAGAAGAAACATCAAAAGAGACCAGAGGAAGTATATTGAAGAGTTGGCAAGGGAAGCAGAGGAAGCTGCAGCCAAAGAAAATATGAGGGACCTGTACAACAACACAAAGAAACTACCAGGGAAATATAAGCAAGCAAATGGCCTCATAAAAGATAAGAATGGAAAATTGCATAGTAATATACAAGAACCTTTTGAGGAACTTTTCAACAGACCAGCTCCAACTAATCCCCCAGACATTCAGCCAGCAGAAGTGGAGCTACTAATCAGCTGTGAACGACCAAATAGAGAAGAGATAAAGAAAGCCATAAAGCTTCTGAAAGATGGAAAAGCAGCTGGTCCAGATGGAATTCCAGCAGAGACCATCAAAACAGATATTGATTCCTCTACAGAGATATTTTACAAACTTCTTGGCAAAGTCTGGGAGAGAGAACGAACGAAAGAACTTTATTTTCAAAGGGTTGAGAATTGGGCATGCAGGCCCGTCTGACATTCTGCCCTTCCTTTCTCTCGTCTTTTATACAGATTTCATTTATTCTCACTTACATTTTACCCATCAATTCAAGGAATTAACGTTGTAAAGGTAAAATAATAGCATACTCACATTCACAGTATCTAGTTATAAACATGAAATAAAATTTTTTGAAAAGTACAAACTAAGTATTATCATGACACAAAATATGTTGAAAAGCACTAACATCATCATTAAACCTACATTCGATATTATATCATTTGTTCGGAAATACCAGCAGAATGGAAGGAAGGTTATCTGGTCAAGTTGCCTAAGAAGGGAAATTTACAAGAGTGCACAAATTATAGAGGAATAATGTTACTATCAGTGCCAGGAAAAGTATTAAACAGAATCTTCCTTGAGAGATTAAAAGAGTCCATAGACAAGCAACTGAGAGATGAACAAGCAGGTTTTTAACAAAATAGATCCTGTACAGAACAGATAGCCACATTGAGAATAATAGTTGAACAAAGTCTGGAATGGAATTCACGGCTATACATCGGATTCGTGGACTATGAAAAGGCATTTGACAGTTTAGACGGAGAATCGCTTTGGAAATTGATGAGGCATTATGGAGTTCCCATGAAGACCATTAACTTAATAAAGAAGACCTATGAAGACATGACATGCAGAGTTCTTCATGAAGGACAACTTACAGAACCGTTTAGGATTAGAACGGGAGTGTGACAGGGATGCCCCTTGTCTCCATTTCTTTTCTTACTAGCAATAAATTGGGTTATGAAAACATCAACATCACACAACAGAAATGGAATCCAGTGGAATCAGACTAAACAGCTGGATGATCTGGATTTTGCAGATGACTTGGCTTTTCTGTCCCATAACCATAATCAGATGCAAGAGAAAATGAAAATTCTCGATGAGAGGTCACAACAAGTGGACCTGAAAATATACAGGGAAAAGACAAAGATTATGAGAATAAATGCAAGAAATGATAACAAGGTTGAACTTGAAGAAACACCACTAAAGGATGTAGAATCGTACACATATCTTGGCAGTAATATAGACAGAGTTGGAGGGACAGACAATGATATCAAAATAAGAATACAAAAAGCAAGAGGAGCTTTCATTGCATTGGGAAACATATTGAGAACAAGAGAAATCAAGTCCAGCACGAAAATAAGAATCTTCAACTCAAATGTCAAGTCAGTCCTACTGTATGGCTCTGAGACATGGAGCAACAAAAACAACAACCAGAAAGCTACAGACTTTTATAAACGGGTGCTTGCGTAGAATAGAAGGACTGAAACGGTATGACAAAGTCACAAATGTGGAATTGATGACAAAATCCAGACAAGTGCCAGTTAGAAAGAAGATGCTGGCGATGGATAGGACACACATTGAGGAGACCTGCTGATAACATTACAAGGCAGTACTTGTTCTGGAATCCACAGGGAAAGAAAGGTCGAGGTAGACCAAAAAACACAAGGAGAAGAGAACTGAATACAGAGGTGACAATGTCGGGGAGCTTAAGGGTATTGATTGATTTAATTTATTCTCACATGCATTTTACATGTTAATGGAGCAATTTCAAGCACTTTAAACGGGGAAAGGGTTAAGCTGGAAATGACAAAAAATTGCAGAAGAAAGCTAAGGAAATTCCAATGCAATGCGGGAATTCGAATCAACGAAAAACTCATTCGATTTATAATCAGGCCTATTTTGGACAATTTTTAAGTCCTAAAGTATAGGGGCCTCACGGTAGAAGGGGAATGACTAAGTAAGTAAGTATAGGGGTCAACTTATACTTAACTCTTTGACTCAGAACAGCGCTGAGCGTTGGTCAGATTTGACACCCGTGCCAAAACAACTCTCTGAGCGTTGTTTTTAAGTCTATAACAAATTAAAATTACTGCACAGGGTGGAAAATAATTGCGGAGTCAAAGAGTTTTAAGTACAGTGAAAATAATAAATTTTTGCATATACATTCTACATATTATCACAGAGAAAAATTGTTATGTTTACATAATGTCATACAGATTGTTTTTTATATTTCAGTATGACTGTTATTGTTATTCTGTATAATAAGAATTCAAGACTAATCGACAAATAAGAGAAGACTAGGGAGAAATATGTCTCCAACTATATAAGGAAAAGACGATGGTCATATATCGGTCATGTCCTACGAATGCAAAACAACAGAATACCATTGCAGGCACTCACTTGGGTTCCTGAGGGTAAGAGGAAAAAAGGAAGACCAAAAGAAACACTCAGAAGAACAATAATAAGAGAAGGAAGAACGTTGGGATTAAACAATGTGCAAGAGCTAAGAGGAGTGGCGTCACAACGTACAACCTGGAGAGCACTGGTTTCTGCCTTATGCGCCGTGTTTGGTGCTTAAAGAATTTATTATTATTTTATTATAACAATAACATTCATACAGAAATATAAAAACAGTCTGTAAAAATAGTATTTTCTTTAAATGTAAAAAATCTATAATTTTCTAGTAAAAATTTTGGTGAAAATAAAATTCACATGATTTGATTATGTAGACGGACTCCCAAGAATCTATTCATGGGGTCCGTGGATCACAGGTTTCTGCTCTGATAAAATGGTTCTGCATAACCAATGGAGTCCAACAGGGATGTCTGTTGTTCAAGAAGCTTCCTGGAGCACATAATCAAAATAAGGGAATATACAAGTATATGCAAATATGATGAACGAATATCAGCTGAAAATTTGGTCCCAATGTAACCATCACCATTGTCTTATGCACTCTTTATGGAGCAAGGAGCCTCCATATCATCAAAATTGGACTTTTTCATGTAAAATACGATAACAAAAGATGGTCAAATTGCTAAGTCATAGGTCAAAGATATGAACAACAATAATGATAATATACAAAAGGTAATCAGATACTGCCATAGGGACTGCAGACGCAGCAACAGTGATAAATGCAGTCAGCGACCCATAGCTTGACTGCTTGCGTCAGGGAAACAGAGCTAACCAAGACCTTAGTCCAGCTCCAAGTGGTGGTCCTGGAAACAGGCTGCATCACTGCAGTCCGGCTGAGACAGTAGGGATAGAAGAGGGAAGGCTAACCCAGTCCCAAAAATGCCATGCTGAAACCTGATGTGTCGGGCCGAAAGGCGCAAATATCGCAGCTTTGCTGTAAAGGGCAACACAACGTAACTAACGTCCTTTTCAGGACGAATGCAGAAGTACTAGGACTTAATGTCCAGTTTTATGAGGTGGGGTGACCAGTTTTCTTCCTCACTGCCTTTGCCTTCCCTAACTCAAGGGCATAGTCAGGTACTCATTCACAGCTGGGTAGACTGGAATGTGACACTACTAGTATACTAGTTTTTAAACCCAAAACCAGGGAAGTTTGCGAGAGGCAAGCACTGTAACCACTCTGTCAATCGGACACTCAACGATAACATTCCAACCAAAACACACACATATATTTGTAAGTAACTACTTTAGGCATATTACTACAATACAATAGTAAGAATAAACAATAATAAAATATCAACCAAACATAAACATATAGATTTTAAAAAATTAAAACAAGGAAACAAATGGAGGTAGAGTTGACATACAGCAAGAAAATGTTAATGTAATACATGAACAATATGAGAAAAATACCATAGCATATTATCCATTAACATGTAAAAAATGTGGACAACAAAGAAAACCACTAATAGAATACTTATAAGCATAAAACTAGCCACCACCATCGCTAGAAACTGTGCTAACAAGTGATCTTACCCAGGAAGCTACACAATGTAGTAAACGTGCACATTACTAGAACAAAAGACAGCATATAACAGCTATAAGGGCAAATGAGAAGTATTAACGATGAACAAAGACATTTTAAAAATACTATTCACCAAACAAATTTGTAGGAAGAGACAGATTAGAACTTTCAGTTTATGATGCTTTGATAGTTTTCAATGATGGAGAACTTGGGAGAAGAGGAATTTTTGAAAATCTTGGTCTATCTTTTGGGAAATACTGCTTCAAAGGATTTTCTGGTTTTGACGCGGCATGGGTCTCTGCTTCCCTAAGATTATATGATATGAAAAAAGCAGAATACAGGCACAGAAAATCTTTCCTGGATTATAAGAATACCAACAAAGAGAATGGATATGCAATTGGTGGATTCTAATGTGAGTATGACTATTTTAAGGCATGTTTTCTCTGTATTTTGCTTATTTCTACGATATTGTTTTTCAGCAATTTTGATGACATCATGTCAGGATTACTCAAAAAGTTGTAAAGCTAAAGGCTTTAAACTTTGTATACTGTAATATCATACTATAGTGCTTGTCCCCTGCTAATTTTAAAAGTATAAACCTGTAACTTTTTGATCAGTGAATTTTTAAAGTATCTCTACCCTGTATTTTTATCAAGAAAAATGGGTCTAATTTTTGAAAATTCATAAAACATCACTCGGACAGTTTATGAAAATGAAACTAGAAGGGAGTCTTGAGAATGCTGTGATCTATGTGCAAGCCAAATTCCAATGTCCTATCTTTGCAAATAAAGTGTGCATCTTGACACAAAAAAGTTTCTATTTTTAGTAACAATATGCAAATTAGGACCCAATATAATTATTTTCCAATGATTGAGCATTTTTTATTAGATGCTTTGATGTCCTAAACATGCCCAAAAAAATTGGAGCTTGTAAAGACAAAAATAAAAAAAAAAATTTTTTAGGTGAAACCTCCCCTTAAAGGGCATGGCAACATTCTATATACGCTATAGCAATTATAAAATGCCACAGAATTAGCAGCCCATAAGAACTAAGAAAAGAAAAACAGCAAATGTAATATACTCTCCATCATACAGGTATATGCCCCCACTACTGACTATGAGGATGAGGCAATTGATACATTTTATGACAATCTGGATGAAGCAATTAAGAAAATTCCAAAGAAAGATCTCATCGTTCTAGGTGATTGGAATGCTAAAATAGGGCCAGATGCATATGGTCACTGGGCTGGCACAGTGGGGAAATTTGGGACTGGAGAAACCAACGATCGAGGACTAAGGCTACTAGAATTTGCCAGCAACTATAAACTAACCCTTGCAAATACACTATTTCCTCATAAGTTATCAAGAAGAACAACGTGGCATGCCCCAAAAACTGAGATACATAACCAAATTGATTTTATTCTTGTATCCAAAAGATTCAAGTCCAGCATTAATAAAGCCAAGACTAGGACTTTTCCTGGCGCCGACATTGGTAGTGATCACGACATGGTATTGATGACGCTCAAGCTTAAACTCAAAAAGAACTATAATCAAAACAGATGTTCTCAGTTAAGATTCAATTTAGACAAATTGAAAGATCCAGAAATCGCGGGAATCTTTGAGGCAACTGTTGGAGGAAAATTCGCAGCTCTCAACTTTTTGGAGGATGATATCAACTCAATCACAGAGAACATGAAAGACGTGCTCATTGAATCAGCAACAGAAATACTTGGTAAAAGAAAGAAAATAAACAAACCATGGGTTACAGATGAAATTCTGAAGTTATGTGATACACGGCGAGAAATGAAAAAGGTTAAGAAAGAGGTTCCTGAAGCAGCATGGCAATACAGTATGGTGAATAAAAATATTAGAAAGAAAATGAAACAGGCCAAAGAAAAATGGGTAGCTGATCAATGTGAGTCCATTAATACGGGGCTAATAAAAGGTAACAGCAAGGCAGTTTTTGACACATTAAGAAGACTATCAAAACCCCAACAGCCCAGGGTAACTGTCATAGAAGATAGCAATGGGGCTCTGCTCAATGAAAAAACAGCTGTAATGAGAAGGTGGACAGAATATTGTAAAGAATTATATAACTGTAAACTTGACACTGACTTAGGCATATTAAACAACATTAAGTGCGAAAACAGAGAACTCGGAAATGCAGCAATACTACGGGAAGAAGTGGAAGAGGCTATATGTTCGATGAAAGGAGGGAAGTCACCAGGTGTGGATAATATACCAGCAGAGCTCTTGAAATATGGAGGACCAGATATAGTAAAAATCATGACAACAATTTGCCAGAAGATATGGAGTACAAAAAAATGGCCAAAAGAATGGACGCAGTCGTTAGTAATACCGCTTCCAAAGAAAGGAAATCTAAAAATGTGCAAGAACTACAGAACAATTAGCCTTATTAGTCATCCAAGTAAGGTGATGTTAAGGATACTTTTGAACAGAATAAAACAGAAATCAGAAGAAATCTTGTCAGAGGAACAGGCTGGCTTTAGACCAAAAAGAAGTACCTCAGAACAAATCTTCAATATTAGATTACTGATCGAAAAACATCTCCAGCATCAACATGATTTATACCATAACTTCATCGATTTCACAAAAGCCTTCGATCGAGTCTGGCATGAAGGTTTATGGTGTCACCAGTGCTCTTTAACATTTATCTAGAACATATTATGCAGGAGGCTCTCTACGATTATAAATCAACCATATCGATTGGAGGCCGACCTCTGTGTAATCTACGTTTTGCTGATGATATTGATCTGATAGCTGGAACAGAATCAGAACTTCAAGACCTTACCTCTAGACTGGAGAAAGTAACAAGAACATATGGGATGGAAATTAATATAGAAAAAAGCAAGATATTGGTGAATAGCCATAAGAAACATGTTCCGACCAACATTACGTTAAATGGGCAAACGTTAGAATAAGTTAACACCTTTAAATATCTCGGGTCCACTATATGTAGTGATGGAAGATCAAATAAAGAAATCAAGACAAGACTTGAGATGGCCTCAGCTGCCATGACAAGGTTGAATGTGATCTGGAAAAGTAACATCAGTTTTCCTGTGAAGATCAAATTATACAAATCACTTGTATTATCTATTCTCTTGTATGGGTGTGAGGGCTGGACACTCACTGCAGATACGGAGCGAAGGATTCAGGCTTTCGAGCATAAATGTTATAGAAGAATTTTGCGCATTTGCTATAAAGAGCACAAAACAAATGTCTATGTTAGAGAGAAGATAAACACCTATGCAGGCCATCAAGAACCACTTTTGTCAATAGTGAAACGTCGAAAGCTTGCCTGGTTTGGGCATGTAACTCGTCATGACTCCCTTTCGAAAACGATCCTCCAGGGAACAGTCGAAGGTAAACGGAGAAGAGGAAGGCAAAGAAAATCCTGGGCTGATAACATCAAAGAATGGGCAGGACACGGTTTCTCCACACTTGTACGCATTGCTGAGAATAGAGAGCAGTGGAGGACCCTGTCTGCTGATGCTTCCACCATGGCACCCCTACGACCCATGACGGGTTATGGGTTGAGATGATGATGATGATGTAATATACTCTATACAATTAAGAACACTATATACCCACATGGGATTGAACCTGGTATTCCATGCACAGGATAAACACCATATTCCTTGTGCATGGGCCAAGAATCAATCAACATTGACAATCCTTGACATGGAATCTACTGGACAAGAGGAGAAATGCAAGAACTGGAAACGTGCAGAGATTTTAAAAAACTGATAAAGACTTTCTTCTTTACGCCTTACTTTCTGCAATTCCATCAATGCAGCTGACTCTCATGCCGGAATCCAGCACCAAGCATTCCAAAAGCTCTTCCAGTCGTTTCTGTAGCAATTTGTTTTCCATGATGAGGCTGAAAGTCCTATACAAAATCTCACGAGTCTCCTCTTTTGACATGCTTGAAGGAGTAATGGTCCCCAAGGAACGTTACAAAAGTGGAATTAGCAGCAAAAAAAACACAGAAGATAAATGAGAGTGGCTCTTGGCATGGCTTTCCCTAAGGTCTATGCATCAAACAATGCACAAATTATCTAGCCATGGGCCAGTGATTCACAAAGCAAGCCATGGAGATAGAAAATTAGTCCATTTCAATAAAGTCAAACTGCAAGACAATTTTATCACTGTTCTTGAATCTATTTTTAATGGCATTACAGCTGACCATGCACACACAACTGTCCATCCAGTCTGCAGGTGTTTCTCTTGTCAAGTCAAATACCTCGATTCTCTCTCCCATCACCCAATCTTCCATCTGATCTGTCTGATCCACAAGACTAACACGGCATCTAAAAATAGCTAATTCTGGCAGGCAATCATTACACTTATCATGAAAATAATCTATGCATATCATCATTGTATCATCATCTAGAAAACCAAGAACTGCATGAACACTGTGTCCAAGAAAATGGAGATACCAGTCTGGACTGTCGACAAGGGATTCAGATCCGATTAAGGAGCTGAATTTACATATGGGAAGAAAGTAGGTGCTATGTGATTCTTGCACCATCAGCTGCTCTTCATTTTCAAGAAATGGTAGTTGCAGCACTGATTCTTCATCTGTTACTTCAGATGATCCTGGGTATACCCCTGATAATAATGAAGACAAGTTCAGGTTTTCTGTTTTGTCATTTTCTTCCAAATCTGCATCAAAATATTCACTATCATCACTATCACTGGTATAAGGATGGTCGTAGTTTAACTCACAAGAGAGGTTACTATCTGGTTCCTGCATATTGTTAACTTCTCTGTTAAAAACTGTTGCACTGTAGCAAAATGAAAGGACTCCATTTTTAATATATTGTGTGAATTCTGAGCTTTTAATATCAAGAAAAGCTGCACACACTTCAAACCATCCATTTTCCTTACTCCTTGGCAAATGAAACAGTCCTTTTTCTCTAGCAACAACCCAGTAAGAGAATACATCACATTTGTCAAATAAGGTTATTTCAGATGAAATTCTCAATAAATCTGGCAATATCATATCTTTGCCAACTTGGCACATGTCTAAGCTGATATGCAACATATCTTCTAGGTCTTCAACTGTTGAAAAGTAGATACTGGCCCTTAAACAGCATCCGAGCTTCTCATCGTATGTAACTTTCTGAAACTCTTTTCTGAACTCAAAAAAATAGGATATGTTCCTTACTTCAAAGTCATATATGAAAGAAATAATGCTACCACTAGACGGTGTACCACTTTCAAATAATGAAACTATACGACTACCAGATAATGTATTCAAATCTTGACCAAGCAGTTCAATATTTTTCGATACATTACATTCTGAATCCTCATGAGGCTCACAGTTGACTGCATTTTCTTGAAATGACAATACAAGGTGGTTACTGTCAACTTGGTTCACACTGGCATGCTCCAGATTTTGCCTCTGACTCACATAACTGTTTTCATTAAGTAAATTTGTGTTTTGTGCCACAGCAGAAAATACACTTGCAGTATTCAGTAGTAAGACCTGCTGGTTTATCTTCTGCTGATACATTTCAGAGCTGACAATGTTCTGAAATTCACATGTTTTGTTAAAATTTCCAATTACAACAGCTGCCAGGTCCTTAATTGTGGCTGAAAGTTCAGTCTGCCATTGATGGAGACATTGCTGTAGATTAGAATGGCTTGCATTAATCAAGGATTCTTGCACCATAAACAACTGTTCCTGTCTTTGAGTCTGCATAAATTTTTCCCCTTCGTGGTTGCAATTATAACATGAAAACTCTTTTACGATTTCTTCCTGCACCTGCTGAATTTCTTTTTTCACCTTCAACACATGGTCATCAAACTTTTGTACCAATGCTCTATGAAACATCTCAAGCTTACCTTCATTGTTCCTGTCTGACTGTATAGAGCCGCCATCATGCTGATCAGGTAGTAAAGTCTGGATATCATTATGGATTTCTTTAACAAAATTTTGAATATCTTGTTGGATATCATGAACAAAAGATTAATATCAATAGGAAGACTATCCTATTATTTAACAATGTTCTTGAGTATCAATAGGAAGACTATCCTATTATTTAACAATGTTCTTGAGTAGGTCTTTTAGCCACTGCCAACATTCTCTAGACCAGATGTTTCATCATCATCATCCTTTTTTCACTCCTTATACATCATGAGACCACCACTGCAAATGACCCCCTAAGGAAGGCTGACAAAGCAAAAACCCATGCAGCTGTGGTAAGGTAAGGATCCCGTTACACGCCCATTGAGGCATATTGGGAATATGGTGTTAGGCCCATATTTTCTTGACCATCGGCACACTAGGGGTGATGTGGTCAACATCACGCCGGCCACCTTAACCTTCCCAGAGTTCCTCTGGTACCCAATTTATGAGGCTGGGTCGACCCCGGAGCCGTTTGTCTAAAACGTCCCACCTCAACTAGGGATCAAACCATGGACCACCGAGCTAGGAAGCCAGTAAACTAACCACTGTGCTACCACGGCTCCATGCAGCTGTGGTATCTGTAACAATTTGTTTTGCATTATGAGGTTGCCAACTGCATGCACAACTTTATGTTAGTTGACTTGTACAACATGCTTGAGGGAGGAGTAGTTCAATTCTGTCTTATCAGAGACCCCAGGAACTACAAGGGAGATAATAGTAGTTTATAAACTATGTTGTACACCACAAACCAGACTAAACTCAATTATTATATGCTGAGATCTAAACTAAACACATCTTAAACTTTAGCATGTGCTACAGAACAAAACTAAATGCATCATTAACTGTGGAATGTGTTATCAATCAGCATCATCATTATCATATTATTAAATGGACACAGTATCCTGTTCAACCCCTAATGAAGTTATAACTGGGATATATTTTTTTCAATATTAGGAATCGTAAATAATATATTCCAGTGCAGCCATTATCTTACTGGCAATAAGGTATCTAATTATTTGTTCCATATTTTACACCTGTTAATTAAACATTTTAATTAGGAATTACAATTCTCTATTATTTTTAATCTTAAATATTCAAACTTACTGTATTGCTTTAAAATAACTATTTTAAAAATGATAAGATTGCGTGAGTGTGTGCAAAGCCAGGGAATCTGAATGTCTGTTCAATATTACACTTTTATGTAATAACTTCAGATAATATAAATTAATTTTTTTCTTTTGTGTTCCTTTTTGATATTCTCTTTCATAAATGTGTGCTTGCATAGGATGGGAAAAAAACAGAACAGGACAAGGAAAAAGACAAAGATAATAACAATTCAGGAAACAAGAATGCGATTGTACTTGAAGAAACACCCTTACAACATGTAGAATCATTCATATATCTTGACAGCAATACAGATAGAGGGACAGACAGTGATATTCAAGTAAGGACACAAAAGGCAAGAGGAGCTATCACGGATTTGAAATAATATGAAAATCAAAAGAAATCAAGTCCAACACAAACATCAGAATCTTCAACTCAAATGCCATCAGTCCTATTGTATGGCTGTGAAACATGGAGAACAGCAAAAACAACAACCAAGTTGGGGCTGATGGGTAATGAGGATGATGATTATTTATTTATTTCTGCTATAGCTTTATTTAATTTTCCCATAATCCATTTCTGAACAAGCTAATCACTTTTTTCCTTCCTACTGCAAGAGCACAATCAGGCACATATTTTCACAG
The DNA here is from genome assembly GCA_024509875.1 of Oreohelix idahoensis. NCBI lineage: Eukaryota > Metazoa > Mollusca > Gastropoda > Stylommatophora > Oreohelicidae > Oreohelix > Oreohelix idahoensis. The sequence continues at coordinate 84,889 of JAMPIV010020157.1, read as the reverse complement.
ATGCTAATTTCAAAATAAATTCTTAGATTAGATAAATTGTGGTAAATTAACTTTATGAACCAATCTAAACTATTCACAAACTGGTAGCTGTAATGAAACTCACTGTAGAAAATAAAACCAACGGGCTGATCACCCGTTTGCCAGTCACTTCGATTACGGAAACAACAGCAAATGGATTGATTTGCCGTTGCCCTAAAGACGCCAATAGGCGTGATGGGAAACAATGGCAAAGAAAACCTATCTGCTGTTGCCCTAAGACGCCACTAGGCGTAATGGCCACTGACTGCTTTGATGGTCAGTGGCTAAGGACGGAAGAAGAAGAAGAAAGTAGAAAATAAAAAAGGGTAAACATGATATGGAAGCCGACTTACATCTTGTTTGTGTTTATGACTTGTGAAAAGTATTTCAAGAAACATGTACGTAGCTATTGTTTTTGTCCTTCATAAAAGTGACTTCCATGACATGTTTGCATTTTTTTTAAAAGAAATGTGTTGCATATTCTGTCCCTCTTTTTAGTGTCCCTGATAAAATTTAAGTCCTGGACAGACTCTCAGACACCTGGCTGAGCCACAAATGGATGAGCAAACCAAAGTACTCAAGGCCTTATCTTCACACTCAGGCAGCTGATTGAAAAGACCCTTGAGTATAAAGGTGAGATGCATCTTTGTTTCTTGGATCTGGAGAAGGCATTTGACAAGATTCCCTGGAGCAAACTTTGGGACTGCTTGGCAAGGAAGAACATTCCAGCACCTCTGATGCATGCTATACAGAGCTTCTACAAGACTTGTAGAAAATAAGTGAGGATGGTAAACCATAAGCCAGAAGAGTTCAGGACCACCACTGGTGTGACAGGGTGATATCCTGTCACCTTACCTTTTCATACTCCTCATGGACGATGTCATCAAAGCATATAAGGAGAGGACAAGAAAGCATTCAGTGGGGTACTGGAAGATGAGACAAGTCTGTATATCAGAGCTGGCATTTGCCGATGATGTTGCCATGATTGCTAAATCAGAGGCACATCTTCAATCCAACTTGAAAGTCTGGAAGGAAGAGCTGGAGAAAAGAGGGATGGTCATCAGCAGCTCTGAAACAAAACACCATGGTGATATCACGAGAGGACAAAAAAAGGCATGAGATTATGCTGGGAGAACAGGTCTTGGAGCAGGTCAACCACATTAAATCTTTGGAGCTGTCATAGACCGAAAGGGAGGCATCAAAGAAGAGTTGGCTACCCAAAGAGCAGCAGTTGGGAATACTTTTTCAGGCTATAAGTCGAAGATTCTTTAGCAAAAGAGAAACTGGCAAGTAGACGAAGATGGATGTATACTACTCCACCTAGGTCCCAGTCTTGACTTATGGATGCAAGTCATGGGCAATGACTACAACCCATAAATGTCTGCTCCAAACCTCAGAAATGAGGTGTCTGAGGAAGGTGGTTACATAACAAGAAGAGATATGGTCCACAACCAGACAATACGTCATGGCTTCAAAACCCAGCCTCTGCAGACTGAAGTGGAACAGTCCCAATTATGATGGCTTGGCCATGTCTGCAGAATGGGAGAAGATCGGCTACCACGACAAATATGGGAAACCAAGAGCCAGGGATCCAGACCTCCAGGATGACCCAGAGTTCACTCGGAGGACAACATCAGACAATCACTGAAGGACCAAGAACTAGACTGAATCCAGGCCATGAGGAAGAGAACTGATAGGATAGTAGGGTGCTGTCTCTGGCAAACCTCTACACCTGACGGTAAAAGAGGAACGACTAAGTAAGTAAGTCTTCCCCAGCTTTGACCTGAAAGTGCAACATTTTGATCAGAGGGAAGTAAAAAGAAATAGGATAGTATGGCGCTCTTTCTGGCAATCCTCTACACCCCCAGAGTAGAAGAGGGGCAACCAAGTAAGTAAGTACACTGTGTGTAGTTCCCGGGAGTCTCTGAAGAAACAAGGACAGAACAAGACTGCTCTGTCAGGTATGCCATACAAGGTGGCTAATGTTTGGAGTCGTGCAAGGGGCTGGCAACGTCATCATATAAAACAAATTGCTAGAGAAATCACTGGAGCAGCATGTACTTTAATGCAGGCTTCTTGCAAAAAAGAGGTCAGATGCAGTGGTAGTTCTATGTTCCTCAAGGAGCACAAAAGGAGATGAAAGAATGAATGAAAGAAAGAATGAATGAAAATTCTAAAAACCAAATTAAACCCATTATAACCTGTGGTATATCATCATCATAATAATATCTTGCTCATTCCTCTGAGAACATAAAGCTGTTGGTGCAGCTCTCTACTATTTCTATATAGAGCTTCTTTGGCTCTGCCCTTGCTTTAGCTTTCTGTCCTACATTCTGAAGAATATACTGACCTGACTGTGTTGCTTCATCTGACTGAGGGAACAGCTCCTTTTCCTACAGTATAATTAAAAAAAAAAAATACTGCTCCTTTAGATAAGAGAAAGACTGAATAAATAAACTTAAAAAAAAAACAAGGTCAGGAAAATAGGTATTTGTCTCATTACATTTCTAACTTAAAAAAAAAAAAAAATTTAATTATTACAAATATCTCGTTCAACCCCTCAAGGGTTATAATTAGGATATATTGTGTTTTCAAGTCCACAAAATATGAACAATTGCTGATATGCAAAACTGACATCATATCCTCCGTCCAATCTTTTTTTACATTGGGCAAATCAAAATGTCTGAATTGTGTGTGTATGTATGCCAAAAAAACAAAACAAATAAGCAAAAAGCAAACCAAGAGAAATTTTAAAAGAAAATATTTAAAAATACCAAACAAAAACAAGAAATAGGGGAAGGGGTGTGAAGGCCTCGGATCCCAAGTCTGAAATTTAATCAATTTTCAATTTCTAACTTGAATTAAGATACAGGATGGAAATAGAAGAGCCACACATGCAGGCAGATAAAACTGGAATATTTGAATCAAGATACAGGATGGAAATAGAACAGCCACACATGCAGGCAGATAAAACTGGAATATTTGAATCAAGATACAGGATGGAAATAGAAGAGCCATACATGCAGGCAGATAAAACCGGAATATTTGAATTAAGATACCAGATGGAAATAGAAGAGCCATACATGCAGGCAGATAAAACCGGAATATTTGAATTAAGATACCAGATGGAAATAGAAAAGCCATACATGCAGGCAGATAAAACCGAAATATTTGAATTAAGATACAGGATGGAAATAGAAGAGCCATACATGCAGGCAGATAAAACCGGAATATTTGAATTAAGATACAGGATGGAAATAGAAGAGCCATACATGCAGGCAGATAAAACCGGAATATTTGAAGAAGTATACTTTTTATTCACAAAGGGAAGAAGAACCATAAGCTCACACTGTTTAACAGTAAGATGACTATGAATCATTGTTAAGAGAATTTTTTTTTTTGTATTTTGACATATAATCACATATAAAGATTAAAAAGTAAGTAAACGTATATCTCATTACAAAATCTGTTTACAATATATGGATGGCTCTTTCCAAAATGTCCTCCAGGACTATCGCTTCCAAAGGTTGCCTAGCTGACCACCCCTCCTATATGACAACCTTTATCCTGGTTTTTTCCCTGCTCATGTTGTAGAACTATTATATGTTGTTTCTGTATGTTTATCATATGTCTTAGTGTTCTGTTTCATAGTGAACATTCTGATGGTGACTCACATATTCTATCAAATACTAAGCATTCAATAATCCCATATTTCATCATTCATTCCTTGTCATTTTCAATTTTGTCCCAACAGTGCATGCAGCAACCACTATAGCTGACCCCGTTTCAGGAAGTCTGCATAAAAAAAGTCATATGCTCTTAAAGTTTTTGTTTTAATTTGTTTTGCATGATGAGGTTGGCGGCTCCATGCACCTCATATTGGTTGCTTCTTACGACTGGCCTGAAGGAGCAGGTGACCTGTTCTTTCTTTGTCTTCTCAAAAACGGCAGGAACTACTTGCCGCAATATCTCATACTTCCGCAACTTTATTGTCTTCATTAAACATTTTGTTATGCATAGAGACATATCTGGAGTCATTCTTATATGACCACCAGATAAGTAACAATGCTACATTATAAGATATGAAGGTGAACGTCTGTCTGTGTGGCTAATTACACCCTCACTGACTCATGAAACCATCCACACACTTCCAGGGATCCCCCTGTGGTGAAACATGTTGAGAACCCAACATTGCACAAAAAGCTTGGAGGAGTCACTTGAGCCCCAGATGTAACTCTGGCTTTTCCCTGGTTGGCTGCATGCAAGAGGACCTCACTATAAACCCATGATAGGCAGGGGGAGCTGAGAAGTGGCTCTGTGCAGGATGTGACAATCCCTTGGGAGAGCCCAGAAGCAGAGCACAGTATTTTAGCTCTGTATATTTGGAGAGCCCCCTTGGTTGGCAGGGAATACACAGTATACCATGCGCTTCTTCCTCCTAGCTTGGGACCAGGTGTGATGATTCTTTAAATGCAAGCCAGGCTGAAGAAACTAAAGCTCATGACTTCAACTCAACCTGTTTCAGAATAGCAGAAAAGTCACTGGAAAAGCCCAGATCTACAGTGTAGATAATACCAAGGAGTCTTCAACTTGGTATTGGCTGCAATAGAGCTAGAAGCTCAGCAGCCCTAGTAAAACAAAAGCAACAAAACCCTTTTGTTAATATCATTCCCTTTCAGAAAGTATTGGCAGTGGTAAAAAAAATTATAATGACAATAATGATGGTTATAATAATAGATGATGCTGATCATTTACCGAGTTATGGCGTGAGAGCACTGCTGTTTTTTCCCCAAGTTCCTGCAAGTAGATGGGTAGAAATTCTTCATTTGTTAGCCCAAGCTCTTTGGCTTTTTCAAGTGCTCTGAGGAACTCCATGTTTCTTAGAAACTTAAAAGTGAAGTACACTGCATGTTAGAAATTAAGTCAATTTTGGTTAGCATGAGTCAGTATTCAATAGCAGCTTGTGTTAGTATTAGTAATATGAAGCAATTCTAGTAGAAAATTCAAAGCAACTGGCAATAGTAGTAGTGGTAATAGTGGTGGTAATGATGGTACTAGAAACGATAAAAGAAGTAGTTGCAGCTGCAACTCCACCATGGCCAGCCACAAGCCTATGCTGAGAAATTATGACTGGACTTCAGTGCTTCAACCTGGTCATAGTGGTTGTCCCAACATGTGGATGCAGGAGAGTCTGGAGGAATTCTTCATGCATTCAAAAAAGTCATATGCTCTTAAGTTTTTGTTTTTAATTTGTTTTGCTTGATGATTATCCCAGGTTGGCGGCTCTCATGCACCTCATATTGGTTGCTTCTTACGACTGGCCTGAAGGATGCAGGTGACCTGTTCTTTCTTTGTTTCTCTCAAAAACGGCAGGAAGTCTACTTGCCGCATATATCTCATACTTCCGCAAGATTTATTGTCTTCATTAACATTTGTTATGCATAGAGAGGTTGGCCCATATCACGCAAGAAACCAAGTATGACCAACGATAAGGAGAAATGAGCATTAAGGGACCTACAAGCTGAGAGAGCCAGAAATTGAGACACAGATATCAGGAACTTATGCTACAGCAGTGAATAACATGAGGTGAACGTCTGTCTGTGTGGCTAATTACACCCTCACTGGACTCATGAAGGGACCATCATAACACACTTCCAGGGATCCCCCTGGTGGAAACATCAAAGAGAACCCAACAAGACAAAGCTTGGAAACAATAGTCAGGAGAGCCCCAGACAAATGGAAAAAATCTGAGCTTTTCAGAACAGAAGCAAAGAACTGCATGCTAGAGGACAAAACAGAAGTCCTGGGAAGAATTTGGAGAAAAAGCTAGAAAAAAGATGGCAGGAAAACCATGAAAGTTGTTCTATAAGACAAAGATGAGGACAGAAAAAACAATGCCCTCTCAAATTTGGATAAGGACCCAGAGCAAGGCAAAATTGCTTACTGCTCTGAAGTAATGGATTTGGAGAATAGCCCTCCTGGATGGTTGGCAGGAAGCATCAGAAATGACCACTACACAGAAGAGGAAAACCACCATGCATAAAAGCTGGAAGAAAACTGAGGGCAGCACTAGAGAAAATCAAGGGGCAAAGCAGCAGGGCATGATGGTATTTCACCAGAAATTTAAGTACATGGGAAGGCGACCTATTACTCTTAAAGGTCCTACAGGCAGCATGGTGCAACAAGACCATACCAAAGGATTGGGAGATTGCCATCATAACACCAATTTTCAAAAAGGGTGACAATCGACAATGTGGAAACCATAGAGGCATATCCCTTCTCAGTGTCCCTGGTAAAATCTACTCTAGGAGTCTTAAGCAGAGTACTTGGCGCCTAGCTGAGCCACAATTGGATGAGGTCCTAGTGCAGGATTCCGAGCAAAACAAAGTACTCAAGAAATCCCACTCAGACAGCTTAATAATTCCCTTGAGTAAGTATGAGATCCATCTTTGTTTCAAGATCTGGAAAAGATTTGACAATCCCCTGAGGTTTGAAACTGTTTAAAGGAAGAATAATTCAGATGATGCTGATCATTTACCGAGTTTCCTGGCGTGAGAGCCCTGCTGTTTTTTCCCACAAGTTCCTGCAAGTGGGTAGATGGGTTAAGGCGGCCGGGTCGTGATGAGAAATTCTTCATTTGTTTCTAGCCCAAGCTCTTTGGCTTTTTCAAGTGCTGTGAGGTTTCCTTTACTCCATGTTCATTTGAGGTCAGTATAATCAGGCTTCTAAAGTGCTTGCAGAAATTATGTGAGGACTTAAACCATAAGTCAGAAGTACACTGCATGTTAGAAATTAAGTCAATTTTGGTTAGCATGAGTCAGTATTCAATAGCAGCTTGTGTTAGTATTAGTAATATGAAGCAATTTGCTTTGATGAGTTGCCCTGAAAATCAAGGCAATCTCCAATCAACTGGCAATAGTAGTAAGGTAATAGCTGGAGGTAAGAGAGGGATGGTACTAGAAACGATAAAAGAAGTAGTTGCAGCTGCAACTCCACCATGGCCAGCCACAAGCCTATGCTGAGAAATTATGACTGGACTTCAGTGCTTCATGCATCTAAGGAAGCAGAGGGTAAAAACATGAACCAGCCACATGGCCTGAATGGAAGCTGTAGGGAGGCAGCCCCTCTTATCATAAAGGCTCAATAGGCCAATTACCTGTTTCACTTTAAATATCACTTACTTACTTACTTAGTCATTCCTCTTCTACCGTGAGGTGTAGAGGTTTGGAAGAGAGAGCGCCATACTATCCTATCGGCTGTCTTCCTCCTGGTCTGGTTCCATTCTAGTCCTGGCTGTGTTTTTAATATTTTAACATCTATTTTTCCTCTAATAAAAGATTTCTAAAACATGAGCACTGTCTTAGTGCTCACATCTCATCCTTTACCTTTCAAAGATCTTAACAAGCTAGCCAATCCTCTGCAAAATTCTACTAGTTTATCTATGCGTTTATTCTAGGGAGCCGCGGTAGCATAGTGGTTAGTGCACTGGCTTCCTAGCGCAGTGGTCTATGGTTCTATCCCCAGATGAGGCGGGAGTTTTTTAGGCCACAAATGGCTCCTGGGTCGACCCAGCCCCAAATGGGTACCAGAGCAACTCTGGGAAGGTTAAGGCGGCCGGCGTGATGCCGACCACATCACCCCTCGTGTGCCGACGGTCAAGATAATATGGGCCTAACACCATATTCCCAATATGCCTCAATGGGCGTGTAACGGGTTCCTTTTTTTTTTTACCTTTTATTCTAGTTCAGCTGTTGGTCCAATGTCACTCCTAGATATCGAGCGGTTTGGACTGTACTAATGTTTTGCCGTTGGATATTTAAGTCTATAATCTTATTTTTAACAACCTTACCATTACTGAAGATCATTCCCTCTGTTATTTTTGCATTCAACTGAAATCCCCATTTTGTCATCCATTTACATATTTTATTCTTTTCTTTTGTAGATCCTTATATAATTTTAGCAGATTTTTCCCAGTTCTCCATATAGCAGCATCATCTGCAAACTATGACAATTTATTTTTCCTTGGGGCATTCCATTTTGTTGTTCATACGGTTCTGACCTATAATTGTTACCTGAATGGTGGAATACCTGTCTTGCCGGAAGTTCTCAAAATAATTATATATTTTACTGGTTACTCCTATCTTCTTCACTTTAAAGACAGCACCTTCTCTCCAGCATTTATCCTAGCTACATAGTTTGACTGTATAAATTATTCTTTTCCAAATAAAACTTTAATCTTTTATTTACTATGGTTTCTAATATTTTACCTAGATGGGATGTTAAAGAAATTGGTCTGCATGACCTGGCATCATGGGCATTTTTTTCTGGCTTTAGAACTTTTTCTGGTTTTAATATTGGAATAATTACTGCTGTTTTCCATTTTTTGGGAATTTTCCCTGTATTCCAAATTTAGTTACATAGGGATGTTGCAATTTCAATGGTACTTTTTTTGGTATATGTTTCAATCAGGGCTGTCGGTAAAAAATGTCCTGACTCCGAATTTTACGAGACTTAAGAGAAAGGCAGATCTATGTTTCTTCTTCTTCTGCGTTCGTCTTGAAAAGGACGTTTGTTACGTTGTGTTGCCTTTTACAGTAAAGATTCGATATCTTCGCCTTTCGGCCTGACACATCCAGTTTCAGCATTGCATTTTTGGGACCGGGTTAGCTTTCCCTCTTCGATCCCTACTCTCTCAGCCAGACTGCAGTGATACAGCCTGTTTCCAGGACCACCACTTGGAGGTAGAGTAGGGTCTTGGTCAGCTCTGGTTTGCTGACCCTGACACAAGCAGTCAAGCTATGGGTCGCTGACTGCATTTATCACATTTGCTGCGTCTTTGATCCATGTTTGATCCATGCAAGTGAGGGGGTGCTTAAAAAAATTTGAAATAACATTTTAAAGTAGTAGAACTCCTAAAACCACTTTCATGTTAAAGTACATCCATTTTTACATAATGGTGGGAAATTTCAGTTGCTTCTGATCATAAATAAAGTTTTTATCACAATTGGAAATTTGTTGGCACATTTAGAAAAAACACACAAGAAATGAAAATAAACTATATACACTGTCAATTTTCCCGTCATTGTTAAAATTAAACTATTTTGCCTCATAGTGTTTGACAAAGCAGCCATGTGTGTGTAGGTGTGGATGATTTGTTGTTTTGTAGTATTGTATGAATGAATGAATAGTTTAAAATGTAGTCTACAAAAGCCACGTATTCATTTATCCACACACATACCATACTTATACATATAACTCCATATAAGTGCATAATTTTATGCCATATCACTTGTTTAAAAAACTGTAGCCGTAGTCGGGGTCAGATTTCTAAAATTTCCGGAGTCAGAGTTGGAAAATTTGTTGGCTGACTCCACAACCCTGGTTTCAATATTTAACAGCTCAAGACATCAAGCCCTGATGATGATTTTTTTTTTCCTTTACTGCATTTTCAACTTCCTCCGCTGTAATATCTGCAAATACTTAGAGAACTGAACAATTTAGTAAAACAGTATATAATACATAACTTACTTACTTAGTCGTTCCCCTTCTATCGTGAGGTGTAGAGGTTTGGAAGAGAGAGCGCCAGACTATCCTATCGGCTGTCTTCCTCCTGGCCTGGTTCCATTCTAGTCCTCGGTCCTTCAAAGATTGTCTAATGTTGTCCTCCCAGCGAACTCTGGGTCGTCCTGAGGGTCTGGATCCCTGGCTCTTTGTTTCCCATGCTTGTCGTGGTAGCCAATCTTTTCTCATTCTGCAGACATGGCCAAACCATCTTAGTTGGGACTGTTCTACTTGGGTCTGCAGGGGGTGGCATTTTAGGCCTTGACGTATCGTCTGGTTGCGTACCATGTCTCTTCTTGTTACTTCAACCACCTTCCTCAGATACCTCATTTCTGAGGTTTGGATCTGGCTTTTGTGGGTTGTAGTCATTGCCCATGGCTCGTATCCATATGTCAAGACTGGGACATAGGTGGAGCGGTATACAGCCATCTTCGTTTTCTTACCAACCTCTCTCTTGCTGAGGAATCCTCGATTTATGGCCTGAAAAAGTCTCCCAGCTGCAGCTTTTCGAGTGGCCAACTCTTCTTTGATGCCTCCCTTTCGGTCTATAACAGCTCCGAGATATTTAAAGTGGTTGACCTGCTCCAGGACCTGTTCTCCCAGCTAACATGAACAATAATTAACATATACGGATCAGTGACATGATGGTGTGATGGGAAAGTGGGACTCTCGAAGGGGTTTCGTAATTTTTATTGATGATAGCAGATGACTGGTGGATTGGATGTCATTCCGGACACCCCAGGCATTCCCACCCATCTGTCCCATGTTAACAACATGGCAGTTGTGAGATACTTTTGTGTTGTTTTTTTTAAAAGGGAGGATACACATACATTCACACAATTTTACATTTTTGATTTACTCTATTTGGACTGAGTTGAGTGGGGAGATGATTCCATTTTTGACATTGGAAATTAAAATTATTATCTTGAATGAACTACACTACATCCTGAATATATCCCATCAAGGGTTGAATGAGATATATAGGCTTATACATTTATATATTTTAATGTAAAACTGGTAATGTTTCTCATTAGCCTTTTTTATTATGGCGGCCATTGAAATGATTATTAGTTACCTCCCTTGGAGTGCTTGGGAGGTTACATATACAAACTCGGCAAGTATTGATTCCACACGCATTGGAAAAAAAAAGGGGGTAGACACCAAAAGCCATTTAAAATAAAAAGAAATCAAGAGCCAGTGCAAATCCTATGCTTGTACCATACGTCTACGATAGAATCAAAATATGGGTCATTTTAGGGTGTACTATATCTATCTATCTGTCTGTGTATCTGTCTGCCTGATAGATAGACAGACAGAACGGACGAACAAACTTTATTTTCAAAGGGGTAAGAATTGGGCGTGAAGGCCTGTCTAAGACGGATGGACGGACAGACAGGTGGATAGATGGGAAAAAAAGATAAATGGATGGATGCATAGATAGAAAAATAGTAGGATAGATGCATGATACCCGCACTTAAATACGTTGTGTGGTATACACATTTTCATTATTTGCTTTAATTTTTTTTTTTTCAATGGCGTTTGGTTCTTCTCTCCACACCTCCATTTTCTCAAATGTGTAGGCCTATGGAATCGAAACTTGCCGAGTTTGTATATGTAACCGCCCAAGCATTCCAAGGGATGTAACTAATAATCGTCATGTGACCGCCATAATAAAAAAGGCTAATGAGAAACATTACCGTAATACTTAGAAATTGTACACGTACACAACATTTCGTTAAAGTCTAGGCCTATAGCTCGATAAGTAGGCCTATAATACAATTAGGCCTACAACATGTCAGATATTCTGAGAATGAGATATCATGACCAAAAACAACAATACACGTTAACGTTATAAATTTGAAGCTAGATAACGTAGGCTACCTGAATGCTGTAGCGTCACTTTATCATTTCATGCTAGATAAATTCCGTCAACCACGAAAGAATTTCGAAGCACCAGCTGGTCTCCCACATCAGCTTTAAAGTTATGTAATATGTAGCTTCCAAGAACTTCGAATTAGATCTAGTTCTTGTTTCACTTTAGAATTCGAAACTAGCTTATAAAGGTTACATTCCGATCAGGCGGATGCGCCACACAGCGTTCCCACTCGTAGGTAGATTCATCTAGAATTCTAGATCTATGTTTTTTTGGTCCCGTCTAGGTGTAATTTACTTTCATTAGTTGAAGAACGCCACTTACATCAACTTTCGAGTTTTCGCCCAAAGTAGCCAAAAAAAAAGTGTCCAAAGTAGCCCTAAAAACCCGCCTAAACTAACCCAAGTCACCCAAAAGTAGCCCAAAATTCAAAATCTAGGTGTATCTAAGATTCTAAGTGCTTTTTAAGGTACTATCTAAGTTTTTTTTCAAAATATAGGTTGGAAACACTGGCCACACAGGCTTTGCATGATGTCCCGCCCGCTTTCAAATAGGCCAAATATATAGTTCTGTTACATGCACGTCATCTTAAGAGCAAGATAAAAGATACGCCCGATTAAGAAATTTTCTTTGATGCGCCGGTACGGTCCTCCGCGTCTCCCGTTCAGCTTTTTTCACAGGGTTGTCAACTAGAGTCAATCGACTCGAGTCGGACTCACCACAACAACACGATTATGTGCTCGAAATGCAGTGTTATATTAGCGACTCAACAAGACTCGGGACTTGTCAATTTTGGCACCATAACTCACTCTTGCTCAGGAACACTGTACTGTTTAAAATAGAATGTTAGAGTAGATATAGATCACATAAAATCTAGATCTTTTAGTCCTTTGTAAAATATCAATTATATACCTGGTTTGTTTGGTTTTTTTTTTTTAATTAATGAAAAAAAAAATATCCCGTTCAACCTCTGATGGGTTATAATTAGGATATATATTGTTTTCAATTCCAAATAATATGAGCAACTGCCGACATGAGAAAGTGGCATCACATTTGTCAAATCAATGTAAATAGGGATAATCACAATTGTGCTTATACGTTAAATAAATAAATAAAAACAAACAAAATCAAGAAGAAACTATGAACAAGAATAATATTAAAGTGGAGGGGTGTAAAGGCCTGGTGGTTCTAGTTATATAACGGACTTTAACAGATATTTAATTGACTTTCATCTGTTTAAAGTCACATGCATTGTAAGAACAGCATCAGACCTTCACATTCCCAGCCACTATATATTAACATGTGTTCGTGTTAAATATTGTTTGACTATATTATGCAGTTCCCTAGGTCTGTCTATTCTCAACATCTATACCTGGTTCCTATCAACGTTTTCTCCTCTCTTCTGCTTGTCGTTAGAGCTTCTTTTCGCCCAATCTCAGGTAGAGAGTGTCGCAACTTGGTGCGATCGGCAGCTTCATCCTCCCAGGTTGCTGGATTTAGGGCCAGTGCCTTAATGTCCTTCTTGCACACATCTTTGAACTTCAGCTGCGGTCGCCCAACTGCTCTTTTGCCATCTGCTAGTTGCCCGTAGCAGATATCTTTCGGGATGCGACCATCTTCCATGCGGCGGACATGACCAAGCCAGCATAGTCTGCGCTGTCTAAGTAGTGTGTACATGCTTTAAAGGCCAGCACGTGACAACACATCGAATTTGTCCTTCGACGAAATACCGAGGATGTGGCGCAGGCACCGTAGATGGAAGGTATTGTTCCTTCTTTCTTGCTTAGCATATGTTGTCCATATCTCGCTGCCATATAGAAGTATGCTGGTGACGCAGGCGTTATATACCGCGGCTTTATTCTTCGTTGTGAGATTGGAGTATCATCAAACACGCATTGTGAGCCAGGCAAAGTGTTAAGTCATGTTTCTGAGTGGGAGTTAAGTGTTTGGGATTTTTATGTACGGGTCTGATTTTTTATAGACACGCTAGTATCGTAGGCACGTTTAAAGTTATGAGATGATTTTTTTATTTGGGTGCTTGAACATAGCTCAACTGAGTATGTGTTAGTTTTTTTTAAACATAAAGAAAGTGTTCAAATGTTCTGAGTAGTTGGGGGAGAGATACGGGTGAGCTGAGCTCACATCTCAAGCTGTTAGTTCGCGCTTGAGTGAAGATGTACTGAGTTGTATTGAGAAACAATAATCTCGGTCACTAGGTATCTGGCAGCGCTTTGAGACGGTTCTTATAGTCTCGCTAGTGTGTCCAGAGTGTTTTTTGAAGGGGAGAGATTCAATATATTATTAATGCCATGGATTATACCGGCTATTACCATTTATAATGAATTGCTGTTAATGCAACCAATTTCTGACGGATTATATATTATTACCATTTATGATGAGTTGCAGGTGATGCACTCAACTTTCTGACGGATTATATATTATTACAATTTATGATGAGTTGCTGGTGATGCACTCAACTTTCTGACGGATTGTATGCTATGTCGATTTTTGATGAGTTGCTGGTGTTGCACTCAATTTATCTATGGATAATACCTACTATCATACCTTGTGATTTGCTGTGATATTTTGTCCATGATGTCAACGTTACTGTCGTAAATAAACTGTGTATAAGTTGAAAACTAATTCGTCTTACCCGTTGGTCTGTTTCCTGACCAAACGTTACTGTTGTGTGGGTTTACATCAGACGTTTACAAACCTAAAGTACTCACGCCATTCACCCATTATATTTACACACCCGTCGGCCACAAACAGTAAGCCCGACATTGTAGCACTATCTCTTTCAGACAACCCCCCACACACACATGCAACAGTAGTGATGGCCTTTGTGGCCTGTAATAGAAGGGATGACCCAAAACAACAGTAACACAAAGGTGGCTGCAGCTTTACCAATGCGGCTGTCAATTTCTGTGTCCAGTGAGAGTTTGTCATTGATGATAGACCCCAGGTATGTGAAGTGGTGCACCACTGCCAATTCATAGTTATCAATAGTGATAACTGGTGCACCATCCCCATCCTCATAGTTTTCTTTAGACTTATTGTCACATAGGTTTTATGATCATTAAATTGCCTATATATCTTCTTCTTTTTCTGTCACCCGTATCCTCTATTTTTATTATTGCTCTTTACCTTTTTCCTGTGTTTTTCGCATTCGTTGGTTTGCGACTATATACATTACTATTTTCCCATTAAACTAAACGTTTTACCTTGTTTCTTTTCTCTAAAACTGAGAAACGCAGTTTATGACGTAACGTTTCTAATCAAAGTCTCTGCAAAAGGTGACGGGAGAGCGTTCAAAATGCATTTCTAATTGCATTAGATGTCAGGACACGAAACTGTGACTTTTCGCTTATATCTCAGTCATACGACAGGACTATGTCTACACTTTCAGCTGGCAGGCGCAGCTTCTTCGGCTGAGCGCTCAGGAAAAGCGCGATAACGTCACCTCTACGGTGCAGTTCGAGACATTTGTCTGGAAATTTCACCTGACATACGACACTCATTGTGGGCCATGGTCAGCGTGAGGTGCGAAAAAAACTGCCCCTGCATTGCAGGACAAGTTGTCTACATTTGCATCTAACACTTAGCGCTACGGCCCGTTTCTTAGACGGAGGCAGTCAGAGACGCAGAGTGTCAGTTTTTCGACAGCCTCTTAGTGTTAAACAGTAAACTAAAGTTTCCTTGTTATAGACGGAAAGGGGGGTTATTTCGTTTGGCGAAATAAAAGTTTACCTCTTTGTCTGTTAATAGATATAACCAGAGTTTTAAACTTGATTTTCATTCTCGCTCCTAAATTCAGCAAGTAGACAGGACGTTTTCGTGCTAAGAGAATAAGCTGTATAGCGAAGTCTTAGTTTGTTCTTGGCAACAATTTTACCGAACTTCTAGACTACCAATAAATATAAGCATATAATTCCAAAGTTGTGCGATCGCCTGTAAATTCTGGGTGGAGGTAAAATATTATACATATTATCTTAGTATTTCGTGAAGTGTTTTAAAGTGTTAAATCGCTTATTTTATTTCACTAGTTAGATTTGGTGCAGAGTGCTTAATTTATATAGTCTGTATTATTTTCTAGTGACGTGTTTCAGTGGAAAGCAGAATAAATTATAATTTCTAGCTTAACCAACAATGTAGCTATAATGAATTTAATTTTACTGCTAAATAATCAGACGAGAGTAATTTTTCTAAAAAAAACTAACTTATAAATGCTAGATGCCTCATGAGTGTTGACGGAATCCGTAGGTATTCCTAATTCATGATCATGATGACTGATTGTTTTTTATAATAACTTATTTCACGGGAAGTTTTAAACTATAAGACAAGCTATACGCTTGCAGTTTAAAAATGTAAGTTATATTGAGTACATAATATGTAAAATATTTCATATGTATTTTTCTTTATTCAGTGAATACTGTGGTACCCAAACTTTGCCAGCGTTCTAGTACGTGAACATTATCTGTGAAGAACTTAAGCACTTTCATTACATGAACTGTAACAGTTAAATGAAGTAAAAGGCCTATCGCGCCAGGATTAATTCTTCCAGAATAACACTTAAGTACAGATCAGCCGCTATGGCAAGCAAAATATAAGTAACATCCGACAGAGTTTTGGACTAGTAGTGTGGTGACCAAATATAGTCATATACTGAGATAAGGCACCCGACCTGACATTCCTCATTTCTAGAAACCTACGCTAGTGACACTGTGCTCTGCTAACTTTCGTGCCTGGACAACTTTTATGTGACTTAAACAGACATCCGAAAAATAAGAACACCCAAGGAATCGTTCCCTGAGACAGAGAATTCAGTACGTCTTTTTGGAACTGGGGATTTCTTGGTCTAGACTGCATTTACGGGTCTGTGTGAAAGTCCTAAAACAAATTATGTTCCCAGAGGCAGCGATCAAAGCTGTAAGTATAAATGTGCGCACGTGGCCACGGCTGAATGAATAGAGTGAACGCAGGTCTGAGTGTTATTTTACCGTTGTATTTTTGGCACCTATTTGCTGTCATAACTTTCTTCATGCAAGTTTGTTTTGCTAACAATATTTTCCCTTAAACTAGATTATAGTATCAGGTCTGTTCGTACCTTAAACGGGGGAAACTCTTAGACTCAATCATATGTATCTGGGACTTTTTGTGCTATCATCTTTCTCCTAACGGGACTGTGGGCTATCCATCGAGGGAAGATCATAACTGTGGGTCAACCAGTTCATGTAGCATTCCTTGATTTGTTTATGACTTTGTGTATATGCATTTTTGATGTAATTTTACATGTTGTGACGTAAGTTTACAATGATAAATAAACTTAACAATAAATTAATCAGCATGTTGGTCAGCTCGTTCTAAATATCTATATAATCATTTGTTATAGTTTCCCACGTCTGTGTGTCTACCTGTCGTCACTTGAATGTGCGTGCACGTGAGTGGGTATATATATATATTTAATGTATATGCGTTAGACTGTCTGACTACTCTAGATCTGTCGTAGAAGATAGGTGAGAGAGAGAGAGAGAGAGAGAGAGAGAGAGAGAGAGAAGATTCCTCGCTCTCAGAGTGTGACGACTTGCCCAATCTTCTCTTCATTTTTATTATTATTTACGAGCACATCATTTTTTATCATCTTCAATGCATGATCGAAAGCCCGTAAAGTCCCGAGAAATGTCACTTGCGGATATTCTCCTAGCGTTCAGTGATTTTCTCCTCGAGTCTAATACTATTTTTAGATACGACGTCATTTTTGACCCCTGACCTCGGTAGCGAGAAACCCGCTTTAATTTAAGACAAGACTGCTTAAACTAGATAGAACCAGTTTATGCCACTTTCGGAACCCCCCCACGTGACTTTTAACGTTATTGATTGGAGCGTCTATATGAGGCTAAGGTCACATGATGCACGCTTCGGATCACGTGTCCAAGCGGAAATGACCCGCTAAAAGTGCGGCAAATCCAGCCATTTTTCACTTGCCCAGGAAACCTCGAGACCGCTAGACTAATCCAGATATCGGCGAATTCACGCATTAAAAGCACTGAAGCCACGTGTCTAAATTGCGGGTTAGCGTCCATCTGAGTAGGTAAGTGAAAATCTCGTTAGAAAATAGTAGGTGATGAAATGTGTAGTACCTTGCAAAATCGACGCAAAATTGGTATAACTGCGTTTACTTTATTCATCATTTTTGTTTTACGATCACATCCAGCCACATGTGATCGGGTATATTTTATGATCCCACGGGATATGTACAACATGTTCATAATAATGTATAACGGGAATACATATATCTATTAATTTCCATAATATTTGAGTATTTTCGACCCGACGCTTAGACTAGCGGAAATTAATATTAACGATAATGTGACAGACCGTGACATATATTCATTATAAATTATATGACGATGCGACCAGACATGAAGTGTGTGATAATGTTGTCAGACAATTCTAAAACACTAATGTCCAATTATTTGTTAAATTCATCATAATTGACATGACGATTAGGCTAGAGGCACAGAACTAGAATACTGTTGCCGACATTTCTATGATAAATTTGGTGGGTTTAACTGACATTTATAATAATTCATCGGGTTAAGTTGACGATAAATCAGTCTAAAGAATTATAATACTGCCACTGGGGCAGAGAAATATAATAAAGGACAGAAAGAAGAAACTTGAATTCAAGATTAGGCTCTAGACATATGATGTTAGAGACTAAAATCTGAGATGACTGGCAGACGGACGGCTTAAGGAAAGACTGCTTTCCAAAGCCAGAAAATTAATGAAGCCGTCGTATTTGTCTTCAGTCTATGGTGGAGCCTTGCACGACAGTCCAATCTCAGAGCAGAATACGGAGTCGAGCACAGAGAAGGCAAATCCGAACCATTCAAGACCTACCTGGGGCAACGTCAGGAGACCGGAGAACTAACCACGCTTCACTATCAGCCAGGGGCTGAAAAGATAAGTTCCTCAAAAAAGGGAACTCACCATATCAATGCCATATTTTTGTCATCCATGATGAAAAACACTTGAATTGTGAGACACATATTACATACAGCAGACACTAATTCCATCGACAATACTATCATTCACCATCTATTCGTTTTAATTGCAATAAACCAATTGGGTGTATATAATGTACCCCATGCTTTGTTCCTTCTATTAGATGTTGAATATTGTCTGATGTTTATCTTCCTTTATAAGGGAGGGGGGCTCGTAAAATATAATATAATTTAAAGAATAACAATAATAGATAACTGAGAAGGGGACGACGGTAGCGAGAGACCAAATATCTCCTTACAACTTTTTCCAGACCTGTCTAGCTAGGAGAATTTACCCTCTTTGTCTCCCTTCAGTGGTGGAAAACGCAGCAGGAATTCCTTGAGCCAAATCTTCCACATTCAGATCTATTATTTCCTCTAAATAATTCTTATCCTTCAAACGCTACGCGACACTGGGGTCTCAGTCCGGGATTTGAACTTATGTATTTTATCATACCTCTGGGATAGTATCATTCATTCAGTCATTACAGTATACTATTTGAACACATGTATTTTCACACAGTGAGCTCTAGAAAGACATAATACATTTTTTCTAGAATTTCAGGCATTGATTGGTGAATCCCTTTATATATGTTGTATTTAATTTAGTTCATGATTTTGTATTTCATTGAATTACAGACCTTAAATCTCCATAACTGTAGTCATTTCATTCTACAGCAGTCTGATAATTAGTAAGTTTTTGCTTGTTGTTAGAAATACTATTGGAAGGTAGCACTAGCTTACTCAGTGTGGACTATAACTGCAAAAGATACCTGAAATAGTTAAGCTTAAGGCAGCACTAGGGGAGGCCGGTCGAGATCTAGGTTATAGTGGGGTCGACCTTGCGAATTATGTCAGTGTCGAGACTGATAAGTATTACGCTCGAGAAACAGCGAAAGCTGAAAGAGAAGAGCGAATAAAGTTAGCAGAAATAGATGAGAGGACAAAAGCTGTAGACGCTAGGGAAAGAAGCGAGAGAGATGAACGCGAGCATGCACTGAAGATGAAGCAGTTAGAGATGCAGGTACAGGCTCAAAGAGTTGAACCAGTAGCCGGTGCAACAGCATCTACATCATCAGGCAACCATATGCCATCCTTGCAAATGGGGAGCATAGGACCTTTGCCATCCTCACTCATGTCAAACTTGGGACCCTTGACGTTTCCATTCGAAGCTTTCTCGGAACGAGCTGACTCGATCGATGTGTATTTGGACAAATTTGAGAAGTTTGCCACCACGTTTGGTTTGGAGAAGAGCAAGTGGAACCTGAAACTGTCGCAAGGGCTTAGAGGAACTGCTTATGACGTGTATAGCAAGCTTCCTCCAGGTTTACAGGATGACTACGACTCTCTGAAAAAGGCACTATTGGTTCGTTATGAGCTACATGCTGACGCCTATAGGAAGAGGTTCCGTAACTCTAGGAGGGAAGTTGGAGAGAGCGTTGCTCAGTTTGCTGCGAGACTGGATTCCTACGTGGAGAAGTGGGGTGCCCTAGGGAATTTTACTCATGATTGGGAAAGCCTGAAGGAAATGGTCATGATCGAGCAACTGAAGGACACCATGACTTCCGACATGAGAAGATTCCTGACAGAGAACGGGGCCAGCACTTTAGAATCCATCGTCCAGTTGGCAGAACGTTATCAGACAGCGCTAACAGAGAATGACCCATCCCGGTGGAACCAACCGGAAGAATTATCGAGGCCGACACCTCAGGCACACTTGGACCCCCAAATGAATCTACCTTACCACCACTTCAGAAAACATGACAGGCAAAATAAGACTACTCAGAGATCAAATTTCCAGCCTCAGAGGCGAGGAGAAAAGTGGTGTACGACGTGTAAAATGAGCAACCACAATACTGCCGAGTGCAGAAGGAAAAACCCTCCACATCAGGTTGCATGTTTGCAGGTGAGGGCTGTTGACAGGAAGGAACTGACAGTGAATCAGAATAGCCTCCATCACCCACCTATACAGGAGACAGTGACCGTGAATGGCAAACAAGTCATCGGGATGTATGACACAGGTTTGTCTTATGACGCGGTCGTTTCTTCATCTCTGGTGCACCCTGAACAACTCACCACAGAAACAGTGGATATCCAGGGGCCACTCAAGAGAGCATTACCCTTAACTTTGCCCATAGCGAAGATTCAGGTCAGTTGTCGCTATGTGGAAGGGGAAATCAATGCTGCAGTTTTAGAGGATCCTTTCTACCCCCTGATGTTAGGGCGTAGATATGTCTTTTTAGGAGAACCAGTAAAGCCTGTGGTTATGGCTGCCATCCAGACCAGGTCTGACTCCAAATGCATAGAAAGGGACTCTAAATTAGAAATTCATCCGAATAAGATGAAAAGGGCTCAAGCAGCTTATAGCACATTGGAGCCTTGCTTTGGCAAATTGAAAAACTCACATAATCCTCGAAGAAAGGGTGACTTTTATATGGAACATGGACTCTTGCACAGGAAAGCTGGCAGAGGGCTAAAAAGTCATGGACAGATTGTGGTGCCATCCATATATAGAAATAAAGTTATGGAATGGGGGCACGGTGCTACTTTGAGTGAACACCTGGGTAATGGTGCCACAAATCAAAGGATAGCCACCCATTATTATTGGCCCGGCATCATGGAAGACATAGCTCGATATGTGAAGTCCTGTTCAGATTGTAACCAGGTAACCTCAACACATAGGGTAGACCAGTTACAGGACCTAGGAAAGCATTTCTGCAGACGTAGGCATCCAAAGAAAACCAGGAAGAAAACCAGAATACTTACCTGGGAAGAACAACGTAGGGGCAGATTTTTTTAGTAAACACCCTTAGGCAAACGAGGAGAAATAGGAGAGAATATTGAGGATGAAAGTGAAATGAGAAGCTGTAAAAGAAGAGGAAGACAGGACCAGTGGAGTTGGACGGAACGTCAAACTTAAGGAGGGGCTTCTGTGACGACTTGCCCAATCTTCTCTTCATTTTTATTATTATTTACGAGCACATCATTTTTTATCATCTTCAATGCATGATCGAAAGCCCGTAAAGTCCCGAGAAATGTCACTTGCGGATATTCTCCTAGCGTTCAGTGATTTTCTCCTCGAGTCTAATACTATTTTTAGATACGACGTCATTTTTTACCCCTGACCTCGGTAGCGAGAAACCCGCTTTAATTTAAGACAAGACTGCTTAAACTAGATAGAACCAGGTTATGCCACTTTCGGAACCCCCCCACGTGACTTTTAACGTTATTGATTGGAGCGTCTATATGAGGCTAAGGTCACATGATGCACGCTTCGGATCACGTGTCCAAGCGGAAATGACCCGCTAAAAGTGCGGCAAATCCAGCCATTTTTCACTTGCCCAGGAAACCTCGAGACCGCTAGACTAATCCAGATATCGGCGAATTCACGCATTAAAAGCACTGAAGCCACGTGTCTAAATTGCGGGTTAGCGTCCATCTGAGTAGGTAAGTGAAAATCTCGTTAGAAAATAGTAGTGTGATGAAATGTGTAGTACCGTGTAAATTCGACGCAAGATTGGTATAACTGCGTTTACTTTATTCATAAATTTTTGTTTTAACGATCACATCCAGCCACATGTGATCGGGTATATTTTATGATCCCACGGGATATGTACATGTTCATAATAATGTATAACGGGAATATATATATATATATATATATATATATATATATATATATATATATATATATATATATATATAAATTTCCATATTATTTGATTATTTTCGACCCGACGCTTAGACTAGCGGAAATTAATATTAACGATAATGTGACAGACCGTGACATATATTCATTATAAATTATATGACGATGCGACCAGACATGAAGTGTGTGATAATGTTGTCAGACAATTCTAAAACACTGGTGTCCAATTATTTGTTAAATTCATCATAATTGACATGACGATTAGGCTAGAGGCACAGAACTAGAATACTGTTGCCGACATTTCTATGATAAATTTGGTGGGTTAACTGACATTTATAATAATTCATCGGGTTAAGTTGACGATAAATCAGTCTAAAGAATTATAATACTGCCACTGGGGCAGAGAAATATAATAAAGGACAGAAAGAAGAAACTTGAATTCAAGATTAGGTTCTAGACATATGATGTTAGAGACTAAAATATGAGATGACTGGCAGACGGACGGCTTAGGGAAAGACTGCTTTTTAAAGCCAGAAAATTAATGAAGCCGTCGTATTTGTCTTCAGTCTATGGTGGAGCCTTGCACGACAGTCCAATCTCAGAGCAGAATACGGAGTCGAGCACAGAGAAGGCAAATCCGAACCATTCAAGACCTACCTGGGGCAACGTCAGAAGGAGACCGAAGAACTAACCACGCTTCACTATCAGCCAGGGGCTGAAAAGATAAGTTCCTCAAAAAAAGGAACTCACCATATCAATGCCATATTTTTGTCATCCATGATGAAAAACACTTGAATTGTGAGACACATATTATATACAGCAGACACTAATTCCATCGACAATACTATCATTCACCATCTATTCGTTTTAATTGCAATAAACCAATTGGGTGTATATAATGTACCCCATGCTTTGTTCCTTCTATTAGATGTTGAATATTGTCTGATGTTTATCTTCCTTTATAAGGGAGGGGGGGGGGGGGGCTCGTAAAATATAATATAATTTAAAGATAAACAATAATAGAAAAAGGAGAAGGGGACGACGGTAGCGCGAGACCACGTATCTCCTTACAATCTTTGCCAGACCTAGCTGGTAAGGAGAATTTACCCTCTTTGTCTCCCTTCAGTGGTGGCAAACCCAGCAGGAATTCCTTGAGCCAAATCTTCCACAATCAGATCTATTATTTCCTCTAAATAATTCTTATCCTTCAAACGCTACGCGACACAGAGACAGCCTCTATCACAATTCTATCACCTCACTCGTGGAAATCTATTTTGTATTTTCTATCTCACACTGTGACTATCACTTATTCTAATCTATTCAGAAGGGACCAACCCAAGTCTTAATTCTCCTATCAAAAATCTACGACACTTATTATGAGATCAAAGTCCTTGCATGCTTGGGTGAAGCGATTCATGAAGCTCTTAAGCTCCTGTTATTTTTGACTGACGATTGCTGGTCATCAGTGAATAATAAGTCTCTTATAGTGACCCTTCTTAATTTTGTTTTTGACTTCAGCCTTTCGAGGTTAACCGATCGGCCATCTGAACTAGTGTGATGGCATATTTCTTCAGTTGCATCCCTGAATGCATGTTTGAAAAGCAAGGCAAAGAAGATCCCGAAGAGGGTTGGAGCCAGGATGCAGCCTTGTTTAACGACACTGCGTGTGTAAAAAGGCTATGATGTACTTCCTGCATGTTGAACTGTTCCCTTCATGTCTTCATGGAATGACTTGATCATTCATAGCAATTTAGTGGAGCAGCCTATTTTCAGGAGGACTGAAGAGTCCATCCCTACTAACCAGGTCCAATGCCTTTGTGAGGTCTATAAAGGCGATATATGAAGGCCTTTTCTGCTCTCTTGATTTTTCGTGAAGCTGGTGGAGAGAAAAGATCATGTCTATTGTTGATCTGTTACAATCTTGGCATCTCGTATGTCTTGTGGGATAATTGTCTCTTGCCAGCACTGGCACAGCACGATATGCAGGAGATGTAATAGTATGCTCTTACAGCATTTGATTAAATCTGGAGGAATCCCATTGCTGCCTGGTGCTTTGCCAGAGACCAAGCTATCAGTGGCCTTGCTGAGTTCTTCCAATGTTGATTCATCATCCAGCTCCTCCATAGCTGGCAGACAGTTGACTGCGTCAAGGGCTGCAGGCGTGACGGTATCTTCTCTAGCGTAAAGCTCAGAGTAGTGCTCAACCCACCTCCCCATCTGTTTACCCGTATCGATTAGTTTCTCCCCGCTGATGGTTTTTAGTGGTGCCGTCTTACTTTCTTGGGGACCAAGGGCTTTCTTTATACCGTCGTACACTTTGTCTAATCTTGCCTGTTCTCGCTGCGGTCTGGATGCTCTCGCTGAGCTGGAGCCAATAATCATTTGCACAACGTCGAGCAGTTTGTTGGAATTTTCTTCTCGTAGCCTTCGGGATCTGTATGGTTCTAGCACTCGGTGAACGTTTGTACTCAATCGCAGCACTGCATCTAGCTTCAATGACAGGTGTCATCGCATCTGATGAAGCATCAATTAAGTCATTTGACTTCGCTATCTCCTTACCTAAGATAGCAAGCGCAGTACCATGAATGTAGTTCCGCAGGTGCTTCCAGTTCTCTGTAACAGTATCAAAAAGCTGTGGGCTTCTGAGTGCTTCCTTGAAGGTCTTGGTAAATTTAGCGATCATGACAGGGTCTGGCATCTTGCTGATATCGATGCGTGGTTTCCCTTCATGTCTGACACGATTAAGTTGTCTTGGTTGCGCTCTGATTTTTCAGCAAACCAATGAGTGATCAGCTTTACCGTCTGCACTATGGTACGAGCGCGTAGAGAGCACAGGCTTGAGAAGTTGTCTTCTGACAAGAATCAAGTCCAGTTGGTGCCAGTGCTTGGATCGTGGGTGTCTCCATGTTGAGGACTGCTGCATGGTTTTGCCAGCATCTCCGTTTGATTTTATTTGAGATGGTCTCATTATGCAGCATTGCCTTATGTCAGACTCCTAACGCTATGCGTACGTTACTTGCTGACGTGTTAGACTTGGTTACGCAGAGTCGACATGTGGCCTTAGGGCATAAAGCAGTGGTTTTTTAGATTATGTGTGGTTAGCCCACTAAAAGATATAAGTGTAGGCTTTGAATAGCCAATGGCAAATGTAAGGTATAAGGACGTTCGAGTCCAGAATATATGGTACGCGTTTTATCGGTGGATAAGCTAAATTAAATATGAGAAACTAGCCAGAGATTTAATAAATATACTACTGGACAAAAGTTAAGGGCTGCCATTCAGTTTAGACAAGGTTTATATAATTCTTCGTGAGCAGGGTCGATTTTCCAAATGTCCGGTAGCTTGAAATCTCTCAAGAAGTCTCTGAATGGTAGAGTGGGACACTGCTAAACGTCTTGCAACATGACGAACAGATTGACCATCCTGAATCCATGCCATGGCTCGACCACGGTCTACAGTGCTGAGACTTCTCCTTGGTGGCATGGCTAATGCAGTGATCATTTCGACCACTTGTCATACTGATTTATTGCATACTAACGGTGAACACTCTTTACCGATGATCATTTTCCACGTGCATTCAAATTCAACTCACTTTTTCACCTTTTGAACTAGTGGGGCGTATTGCAAAAACCACGAGTTTTTGCAGCAACAATGGCAATTTTCACGTGCGGGTTAAAGTGACCCAGTTTTTGGACATTTAAAAAAAATTAACCTAGTGCACTGTGGCGTGAGGTTTTATTTGGCTCTATGATCAGTATAGTACTGACAATTACAGAAATAGAATTTCTGCAGAAAATGGTGAAGTCCCAGTTTCTGAGAGAACTACTGGTATTACAAATTAGTTACGGCTGTGAATGATCTGATCTCGAAACAATAGTAGAGAGGAGACCGACATAAAGTGCCACCTCCGCTGTGTAACTAACTGTAATATTAAAAAATCAAGGAAACAGATTTCACTTAACAATTTTAAAAAGTTTGACAAGTCGTTCAAATACAATTTCCTTATTATTTATTTAGTATATACACTATCTACTCTTGTGCTGAAGGATGAATGTTGAAAAATGGAATGTAATGGATTTGTAAGTTTACATATAATTCACACACACACACACACACACACACACACACACATATATATATATATATATATATATATATATATATATATATATATATATATATATATATATATATATATATATATATATATATATATATATATATATATATATATATATATATATATTACAAGTCTTCCAATTATAGGAAACAAATTTATATCAGCTGTGCTGTTAATCACTTATAGTAAATGTATCAGCTGTGCTGTTAATTAAGTATATAACATTTATCAGCTATGCTGTTATTATTGTCTCTTTCTACGCTAAATCACTTTCTCGTCACTGACACTAATTTTTGCTCACAATGCTGACAGAAATGGTACTAATGTGTACTCATCTCTTAGAAGTTCTTGGTTTGGTTGACACAAAAACCGGCTGAAGATCGTTCCTTTAGCCCACCCAAGACTGAGGGGGACTAAAGATGTAGATTCTGTGCAATCTCTATGCTCCTGCGGAGTTCCAGGCAGCTGGACTGACGACCCACGATCTCAGTTTTTATGACACGAATAAAACCTGTAACAAGGAAAAATAGGGGCTAATTTCTGTCCTCAAGCCCACCTATTTCTATTGTATATGATATGAGCGTGTCTCAGTGTCTGCATGTAGGATGAATGACAACATGGCTCAGTATGATTTAGCAATAGCGAGACAAGACAGGTGTCTACTTGCAAAACATTCTTTCTGATAAACTAATACATGGATACATTCAATAATATAAATTCAATGCATAAATACATTCAATAATATAAATTCAATACATGAATATATTCAATACATGAATACATCCCATAATATGTACACCTAGGTGTGATACAACCATTTTCTTCCCCCTATAATATACCAGGCCCTCTCTGACAAGTGCTATACTAGCTGGTAACATATATCCTAACAACCATGTTCTTATGATAGGAGTATATGAGACGAGGACTGTTTGGTGATATATCAGGTGGGAGTTATATGGGACAATAGATTGGAGTTAGATGAGACAATAGATTGAGTCCTAACAAGGACTGTTTTGGTTATATTTCAGTTGGTTTTATCTGAGATAACACTGAAGTTATAGGAGACAATAGATTGAGTTATAGGAGACAATAGATTGAGTTATAGGAGACAATAGATTGAGTCCTAACATGGACTGTTTTGCTTATATTGCAGTTGGTCTGAGATGATAGATTGAAGTAATAGGAGACAATAGGTTGAGTCCTAACAAGGACTGTTTTGGTTATATTTCAGTTTGGAGTTATCTGAGACAATAGACTGAAGTTATAGGAGACAATAGATTGAAGTATGAGTCCTATTAGTCTTCGTCTATTCAATCATATTAGGAAATAAAATCATTATACCTAATTCCCCCAAGATACAATCAGTAAACTGATACGTTCATATTAAAACAATATATGTTAAATATATATATATATATATATATATATATATATATATATATATATATTATATATATATATATTATATATATATATATATATATATATATACAGGTGTATCTGCTGTAGGCCTATTTTCTTACCAGTTTATAGTAAATTTATATTTACCCTCCAAGATTTAAACAGGCCAGATTTTGACTCGACTTAGCGAAGCAGGCTGCAGGTCAATGCTCTCAGGCAAGCAATAAATCAGGTTGACAGCTCCTCTCACACAGTCGGTCGTCTCTGGCTTCGTGTTCGGTGTTGCGTGCCTTTGCATAAAATCTCGCCCTATTATATAGGTAGGTGAATGCTTAAGCAAAGCTTTTGGTTGGTTCCTGGCGGAGCAAGCTGATTGGTTTCCTGCAGTTTCGTCTTTTGCTCGTACAGCCTAATTTTATTCAGTTTTCTTCCGCCATCTTGCGTGAACAAGATGGCCACGACCCACATCCGAAAAAAACAGGGCTTAAGTTTTTTTCCTGGCGTAACTTCTTGTAATTTATTCCGGCTCAGCAACTGTGCGTTGATTGGCTGGGCTCTCGACATAGGGATTTAACAAAGTAGTGTGTTTACACAACTCGTTCCACGACACGCACACAGAAATGTATACACATTTCTCTGAGCTCATTTTTAATGACATTTTCACTTGTCTTTACAGTTTGCCAATCAATTATATAAACCTTGTCTAAACTGAATGGTGGCCCTTAACTTTTGTCCAGTAGTATAATAAGGCTCCTAAGAGAGAAGCTAAAGGTATGGTAACCCATTGAAATACGTTAAATGCGTAATTATTCTGAAGAAGCTAACAGTGCTAGATATTACAACTCTGAAGAGTTAATGTGCTAAAGTAACGGTTAACTTGACCGTGTAGAGGTCAAACAGGCTAAGGCTAATGTACAATGTTCGCTACTGCCTACGTGATATATGAACCTCATGTTTTTGTCGTCAATTATCATACGATGTTGTATTATGGATAATAAATGTAAAATTCGTCATTCAGGCATTCCTGTCGATTGCTTGTGAGTTGCAAAAAGTTTGTGCTGCATACTTAAGCACTTCTGTTTTTCGTTCAAGATTTCTGATCGACCATGTTGGGTTGATTACACGCACACCGAAGAGATACCAAGAAACTTAGACAGGGACTAATGGGCAAAAATATAATGAGAAATAATATGCTTGAATATCCGAAATCCAGTATTACTGCAGAAACCCACAGTTACGGCAGTATACTAACTTTACTGCAGTAAAACGACAGCCCAGTCAGAGGAGAAATTCAAGGCAAGAGAAATATGCCCACATAAGAAAATAAAACCCGTAACACTCCATGACAACTTATGCTGGGGTTTTGTCTGAAAGTAGGTGTTGATCACGCAGAGATCATGATGGACATACAACTGAAAGAACTGTTGTCCATTTTGATTCATCTTGCCAACACCAAACCTGCCAGACATGAAAGCAATGAAACATTATCGGCACCAACTCTAGCGTTGGAGTCACCAAGGAGAACAAATTGTTCTGGTTTAGGTGTGCTTTTCACGACTACTGCTAGCTCACTCTCTCTCTCTCTCTCTCTCTCTCTCTCTCTCTCTCTCTCTCTCTCTCTCTCTCTATGTATGTAGTGTTCCCTTCGTCATGGACGGACGTGTTTTTGATCTGCTCTCACATTTCGCAGTATTAACGCAGGAAGTTTAAGTCACATTCCGTGGATGTTTATATCAGTACCGGTATATTGGTTATTAGACGGTGAAATTTTTAAACATGATATTGTGTTAATGTAATGTGTAATATTTTATAGAATACCGTTGAAATGTGTATCAGTTTTTTCTCTATGTTATTGGAGGATATTTTCAACAATGACTACATGACTCATCCGAATGTGACCTTCGCCAAAGCAAGAGGTCAGTTGTTGGTCAAGCGTTGCTGTCAAGCATCATAAAATTTTCCCGGTATACAATGTTCTTCACCGATAACAAAACCACCTGTGGAATGTAACAATGTCATGCTTGGAAGAAGGCGTTAGTTCGCAGCTAACAGTGGGCCCCAGGGACGCTGGTTTAAGACCAACAACCATAAAAAAAACTATGCTTTGAACAGAGAGGGCTATTCACGTAAAACTTAAAGGTTGTAGAACCGGGTCCGGTATAACCTTGAAGCTATCAAGTCATGGAAAATGTGTAACTATAACATTCCAGAGCACATTTCAGTGCGAGGCATTTCGTTTAATTGTCATTAAATACTACGAAACAGGACTTGTAGAGTCAAGAACAGACATAAATGGTGCACTAGTAGAAGACGTTATAACAACACCACTTCTCAAAGTTCACCTTTATCACACTAAGAACAAAATTATGCCCAGGGGACTGCCGCAGCTATCGAATCATGGTTAGAAACAGAATTTGAAGAATTAAAAGAATCTGCAAAAATTGTAATTGATGTTGAGTTAGAAAACACTAAAATGGACTCCGCTGTTTCTATGCCCCACTTGGCAGTAGACACAATGATTCCATGCATAAATGCCTTTACTACCGACAACGACATTCTCAACATCAGCTGCAACCCAATTTCTCACAGTGAATCAGAAATTCTACCTTCTGCAGTATTGGATAAAATAACAGACACCCCTACAATTTCTAAACCTATGTTGGCCATCGAATACCCCATGGACCATGAAAATATACGAAAAGCTGAAACTGTATCTCTTGAGCAACAAAAAGAAGACACCACGAAGTTACCTGTGTCGTGCTGCCAGGAGCTAATGCAAAATATGGAGGACACGCTACGAAGTTTAATTGGTGATCTCATGTCTAGTATACAGACATCGCTCAAGGCCGAAAACGAACTTCTTAAAAGGGAGATAGTATCTCTGAGGGAAGACAATTCTAGCATGAAGGACATCATCGAAAAACTGCAGAGAGACTTCTCACTCTATAAGATAAGACAACCAGATCATCCTCAAACAATAGTAGAAGATTGCGAAGAATCCATACATAAAAATACGCCAAATCAGCAAAAAGGTCACCACCAAACTGTACACAAAAAACACGAAGAGACACTCACAAACACAACATATCCCATTGGAGTCAAAATTACCAACAGATTTCAAGTTCTTGAGGATTATTCAACAGAAAATGAGCAGGTATCAGCATCCCTACCAGACAACGTTCCAGTGCCCGAAAACCCAATTCACAAATCTCAGAGCCATCACGACAGTCCACAAAAAGAACACCACAAAAGGCAGCAGCATCAATCTAATAGAAAACAAAGAAAACATCATAGAATGCTCTGTCCCTAATATTGCAATGAGTGACCACTATCCAGTATGCTGTACATGGTCAAAGAATAAATGTAAAGTTCCAAAAATAAACATGTAAGTATCAAATTTAGAAGTTTCAAACATTTCAGTAAGGAATTATTTTTAAATGACTTGCTAACTGCACCTCTCGCCCGTGTTTACCAACTTCCTGATCCGGATGACGCTATTGAATACTGGACAAAATTTTTTTATAATGTTTTTGACACGCACGTACCAGCTAAGGAAATTCGCGTCAAACGACAATTAAAATCTCCGTGGATCACGCAGGAAGTGTTGGAGGCTATGAGGCAGAGAGATCAAGCGCACAAAAATAAGGACCTCAACACATACAGGGTATACAGGAACAAAGTTCAATATTTAATTCGGAAAGAAAAGAAAAATCATTTTAGAAATATGGTTCAGAACAAATCAAATAATAAGGAAATATGGAAGGCAATTAACACCTTAGCGAAAAAACGTAATGCACCAGACTCATTCTCTTCCAACACTTCATTTACTTGCACCGACTTCAGCAATCACTTTCAAGCAGAAATAAAAAATCTGAAATCCACAATACCACCTTCCTGTAGTGACTTAGACAAACTTTCAGCATTCTGTAAAAACAAATGTACAAACTCAGTTCCACCCGACATTCCTTTTATGACAGTTAATGAAGTGTATAACTATCTTATTGGCCTTAAGGATAATAGCTCATCAGGGCTTGACGGAATTAGTAATCGAATACTGCGTTACGCCGCACCAGCTATTAGTGATTCACTAACTTTTATATATAATCAATGTATTGCTAAAAGTTATTTTCCTTCGGCCTTTAAGATTGCCAAAGTATATCCTCTCTTCAAACCTGGCTCGTCAGATAACAGTAATCTTGGTAACTATAGACCAATTTATCTTTTATCATCGCTTTCTAAACCACTAGAAAAACACATACATAAAGCAACACTACATTACCTAGTTAGCAATGACTTGCTAATTGACAGTCAGTCAGGGTTTCGACAAAAGCATTCATGCCACACAGCTCTAACTAAGATGATAGACAACTTGCACCTAAACATAAATAACGATAACATATGTGGAGCAATCTTTGTAGACTTTAGGAAAGCATTTGATATGTTAGATCACACTGTTTTAATAAGAAAATTAGAAACAATGAAAGTTAACTTTAAACTAGTGACATTACTTAAATCATTCCTGTCCGACAGACAGCAAGTAGTGTGGTACAATAACTCCTTGTCAAGCCCAACTATTATTGACACTGGTGTTCCTCAGGGTTCTATTCTCGGCCCTCTACTTTTTTCCATTTACATAAATGACCTTCCACTACACATGGAGCACTCATCCTGCGACCTATTTGCCGATGACTGTACCATTTATACTAGTGATAAAAGTTGCAACACGCTAGAAATATTATTACAAAGCGACACAGACAATCTTATTAAGTGGAGCAATGAAAACTGCATGCAAATAAATATCACTAAAACAAAATGTATGATAATATCAACTAGACAAAAATTACAAAACTCGCCGAAAACATTAAGTTGGAATTCGCATGTACAAGCACTGACCAAACAAACGGCACAAAAAGTTTACCAGTTAGCTAAAATCAAACATTTCCTAGATGAGGAGACACGAAAAATGTTCTATACATCCCAGATACAAACACATCTAGACTATTGTTCCACAATTTGGGATGGCTGCACCATGTCCAACACTAAAAGACTCTATTCATTACAAAAACGTGCAGTGCGCCTAATTTCAGACAAAAACCTCACACAGTGTGTAGACGCATATACATATCTTAACATATTACCACTAAGAAAGCGCCTTCTCTTCAACAAAGCCAAATTTATTCACAAAATCTTGTCACAGAATGCTCCAACGTATCTGTGGCCTATTTTCAAATACAGCGGAAGACGCAGTCAACGCTTAAATAAATTACACATGCCCAAGCCTAGGCTCGACTTATTCAAGACAAGTTTAGCTTTTTCTGCTGCTCATCTGTGGAATACTCTTCCACACGACTTAAAAAATACTCTTAGTCCATATTCATTCAATCACAGACTTTTCAAATACATCATGAGTGCAGATTATATGCCACCCTAATTTCGTTATGTCCTTAGATAATTACATAACATCATATGTAGGTTTTAAAGTTAATTTTGTCCTGTTTAGTATAAATTATGATACGCATCTGTAAATCTGTGTAACTGTTATTGTACTGTTACAATGTTGGGATTTTATTTTATTGTACTTTTTTGTTTTTGTTTTATTATTTAAGTAATATTTCGGATACGTGTGAGAATAAATGGATTCAGTATAGAAGATGAGAGAAAGGAAGGGCAGAATGTTAGACGGGCCTGCGTGCCCAATTCTAAACCCTTTGAAAATAAAGTAAGTTCGTTCGTTCGTTCGTTCTCTCTCTCTCTCTCTCTCTCTCTCTCTCTCTCTCTATATATATATATATATATATATATATCAGGAAACTGTCCTTAGATGACGCTATCCTACTTGGATAACTGCCGTTCCTCTGAATTCCCCAGCTTCGTGGGTCATGCTGTATGGACACAACTGCTTGACCTCTTTACCCAAGCGCCAAACCTCGCGTCGACCGAGACATTGTCTCGGAGGCACGTTCATATGGTCAGTAATGACAGAAAGGGATACTCATAATATAAAACTGTATTTTAACTGACAGTTTCATTCTTATTATACATTTACTAATCAATATAAACATTATCCCTCACCATCGGGAAGAACACTGGTGAATGCAGACATCGTTGTCTGACACCTATTTCACCAAGTCATGCAATTCGCCTCATTTGTGAGGATTCTTCCGGACTCGAGCTGGTCGTTATCCGATTTCCAGTTTCTGTTATATATTATTTTTTGTCTAAGCTTAGATTGTCAGCCAAAGCCAAGTCCCAGACCTGATGGACGATTTTAGATCTTCTTTGTCTAGTCTCTCCCTCCAAGACCTTTTCAATTTGGTTGAGCCTGCCAGTAATAAAGGATTCCTATGACCTAGGTCATAAAATCCATAAGGAATGCGAGCCGACCCACAATTTTACGATTGTGGGATCTAAATTTTGTTCAGGCACAAACGTTATGAGCTATTTTTAGGCCAAGAAACATATTTATTGCCCTCCTCCATGACTGGATGTAAAATATTGGTCCAAGCATTACTATAAAATTTACCTAACAGATAAAGGCTTTCTGATTAGTGAGACAAAAAACACAGTACACTTATCGGAGACCGAGACTAGCAAACGCTGTAGCCATATTGTATGAATACCGTGGTGTTGATTCATCGTGCTTAATGCAATCATTTTTTTTCTTTTCTTCTAACCAGCGGCACCCGAGCTTTCCAGCCCTTTTGGCCCAATGACATGTCATTGCGAGGCTGGGGAGACAGTGGACTTTTCTTCCAACCCGGTCAGGAGCTTCGCTCCTTCCCATCCACAACGGGTTTATCTGCAGGAGCCGTTCAGGTTATTCAGTCAATTTCCCGGTTGATGACACTCCTACAAATGCCGGCGCCCGGGCTTGAATGTTGAAAACTTGGTCGCTAGCACAACATCTTAACCATTACACCAGCGCGGCTCCCAATGCAATCATTAATTGGCTAAAATTTTTGTTTAAACTGTTGGAGAAAAATATCATGCCCAGTCCCTGATAGGTTATGATTAGGATATGTTCTTACTTTGTTTTCATCAATTTTTTTTTTTTTTTTTTTTTTTTTTTTGCGTTCGCCCGCTAATACTCGAGGCGAAATCTCAGGTTATTATTTATGTCTAACCTGACATTGATTTTACGTGAGTATCCCTTTATTTCTTGTACAGAGACAGGTGTCCCTCGCCATTCAGGCAAATACTCTCCGATTTCGGAGGTACCCATTGCAGCTGGGTCGGCTCAGGAGCCGCCAGTCCCTGGTCGACGACACTCCTTCAAATGTCCTCGCCAGGTCTCGAGTTAATCCAGTCAAAATCCCGGTCGACGAAAAATCCTCAAATGCCGTCGCCCGGGTTTGATCCTGTATCACCCGGTCGCCAGAGCGGTGTTGTAACCACTACGCTAGCGCGGCTCCGTTTTCATCAATGAATAAATACTGTTTTACTAAATTGTGCAATTCTCTAGGTCTATCTGTTCTCAACACCTGTTCACATTTATGGATGAACTGCATGCCTGTTAATAATCTGTATATAACTTACTTAGTCGTTCCCCTTCTACCGTGAGGTGTAGAGGTTTGGAAGAGAGAGCGCCAGACTATCCTATCGGCTGTCTTCCTCCTGGCCTGGTTCCATTCTAGTCCTCGGTCCTTCAAAGATTGTCTAATGTTGTCCTCCCAGCGGACTCTGGGTCGTCCTGGGGGTCTGGATCCTTGGCTTTTTGTTTCCCATGCTTGTCGTGGTAGCCGGTCTTCT
Organism: Oreohelix idahoensis; assembly: GCA_024509875.1. Lineage (NCBI taxonomy): Eukaryota > Metazoa > Mollusca > Gastropoda > Stylommatophora > Oreohelicidae > Oreohelix > Oreohelix idahoensis. The sequence goes on along the minus strand of JAMPIV010020157.1, from coordinate 49,472 downwards.
CCCATTCTGCAGACATGGCCAAACCATCTTAGTTGGGACTGTTCTACTTGGGTCTGCAGGTGGTGGGATTTTATGCCTTGACGTATCGTCTGGTTGCGTACCATGTCTCTTCTTGTTACTTCAACCACCTTCCTCAGGTACCTCATTTCTGAGGTTTGGATCTGGCTTTTGTGGGTTGTAGTCATTGCCCATGACTCGCATCCATATGTCAAGACTGGGACATAGGTGGAGCGGTATACAGCCATCTTCGTTTTCTTACCAACCTCTCTCTTGCTGAGGAATCCTCGATTTATGGCCTGAAAAAGTCTCCCAGCTGCTGCTTTTCGAGAAGTCAACTCTTCTTTGATGCCTCCCTTTCGGTCAAAAATACTCGTAGCTCCGAGGTATTTAAAGTGGTCTACCTGCTACAGGACTTGTTCTCCCAGCTTAATCTGATGTCTTCTTTCTTCTCGTGATATCACCATGGATTTTGTTTTAGAGCTGCTTATGATTATCCCTCTCTTCTCCAGCTCTTCCTTCCAGACTTGCAGGTTGGATTGGAGATGTGCCTCTGATTTAGCAATCAGGGCAACATCATCAGCAAATGCCACCTCCGAAATACAGACCTGTCTCATCTTCCAGTACCCCACTGAATACTTTCTTATTCTCTCCTTACATGCCTTAATGACATCGTCCATGAGGAGTATGAAAAGGTAAGGTGACAGGATATCACCTTGTCTTACACCAGTGGTGGTCCTGAACTCTTCTGACTTATGGTTTGCTGTCCTCACATAATTTCTGTAAGACTTGTAGAAGCTCTGTATAGCATGAATCAGAGGTGCTGGAATGTTCTTCCTTGCCAAACAATCCCAAAGTTTGCTCCAGGGGACCCTGTCAAACGCCTTTTCCAGATCTATGAAACAAAGATGGATCTCACTCTTATACTCAAGGGCCTTTTCACTCAGCTGTCTGAGTGTGAAGATTAGGTCTTGAGTACTTCGGTTCGCTCGGAATCCGCACTGGACCTCATCCAGTTGTTGCTCAGCTAGGCGTCGAAGTCTCTGCTCTAGGATTCTAGAGTAGATATCTCTATATAACAAGAACTAAAATTAATATATAAGAATCAATGATGGTGTTAGGATAAGGGGTAGTCTGATCACGTGAATGATGGCAGATAATTGGTGGATTGGGTGTCATCCCGGACACCTCCGGGTTTTCTCACCCCTTGTTCATAACAGGGCAGTTATGAGAGACTTTACATTTTTCTTTTTCTCTTGTTGTTTGTATTTTTTTTAAATATTTATTTTAATTTTGTAGTTGTGTTGTTTTTCTTTTTGGATAGGAGAAGGCACACACACACACACACACACACACACACACACACACACACACACACACACACACACACACACACACACACACACTCACACACACACACTCACACACACACACACACACACACACACGCACACGCACACGCACACGCACACACGCACACGCACACACACAAACATTCACACAATTTTAGTTTTGATTTACTGTATTTGGACTGTTTGGGGGTGGGGGGGGGGGGCGGGGGGAGAGATACTATATTTAGTTATCGAAAATCAGATTTTATTAACTTGAATTTACTGCATGATATATCCTAATTATAACCACCCATCAAGGGTTGAACGGGATACTTTGTCTATTAAAAAAAATCAATGAATAAAACTTAAATGTCTTGGTACTTATTGCTATTTTTATAGTATATGTCTGACATATAAATCGTAATTCAGTTGTATATTTAAAAATTATTTGCCATGCCTGTTGCAATTAAACTGCCAAATTAAAGCAATAAAATATGACTGTGGGGGTTGGGGGGAGGGGGGAGGGTTGTAGAAACATCAGGTGCTCTAAATATATTATTTCCTAAACCACATTTAAAAATACTAAATTTTTGACGTTCCGTTTCATGTGCTATCGTGACATAATTTTGGTCTCTCAAACAAGTCTGGAAATCTTATGCAATAAGATAATCAACTGTAATACAGGACACTTTGGAGCGCCAGAAGTAACTTTATTTCGCAATGGGGATGTTGGACTGAAAATGTTGGGAACCACGGGGGTACACGCCACCCGAAACACAGCGAAATTTCGCACAGCACTTAAGCGGTAGAAGTGGAAGGATAAGTTTAAAAAAAAAAAAAAGAGGAAGGAAGATTTTGCGGTACACAAGCCATTAACATCTGTCACACTGACACAAAACCGTACAACACCGCGCGTGTGCTGTGGGAGTGAGGATGTGTGCCCTGTGATTCCTGTGTACCTGTGCGCTAACTTCGCTAGAAATCGGGTGCTATTTTTAAGCGCACCGCCCACCGACTTTACTTCTGCTTTGGATATAACGTACCAGTACAGACTTTCGTGACCAGGCAGCGATTGAAACGGATTACGATGGGAGAAGAAAGGGGTATGTAAATATTGTTTTCCGATTTAATTTGGTGTAATGAATTCCATCATGGTTGTAGTACAGATTTACATGCAAGGAAAACATATTTTATTGCATTTGTTCGATCTCTTTCCTTCAACAAACTGTAGGCCCTGGTGTTGATAGAAGGTACAACATACTATTATTGAAAGTTATAGCACAGAAACACTCCTCATCGTGCAAAGTCAGGGAGTTAACCGAGCACAAACCTGTTTTTGCTTTCTCTTGCTCCAGATATGCAGTGGCAAGGCAATGTCACTGAACAATCTGTCAAAAGTTACTCTAAATATGGCTGTGTATGTTGACCCAGCTGTACTTGGAGGCAAAACTGTCTGAAGCGTCTAACACAGACAAACACACTCCATCAGCAAAAAACGTACCTTTTGCTACACTCATTCATCTATTTTAGCTAGCCTATGTAACAAAATCTGACATTCCACATCCACCATTTCTGTCCACTTTTGATGTTACAAAAACAAAAACTAAATGAGATTCATGTCGTAATTTGGATGTTATAGGCTAGGGTGACCATATTGTTCAACACAAAACGGAGGACAAATGCCATTTTTTGGTCATAAAAAGGAGGAAAATATTTTTTAAAATTAGGACACCTTTATTCAATAACTACGAGACGCTGAAACATATTTTTAAACATTCAAACAGTAAGCTAATAAAATCACATTGATTTCGTGCCCACTTATATTTTTCTGATGATAAAATCTTCTTCAACAAAGTTGGGCTATGTATTAAATATATGCATAGAAATTCGAGCATGAAAACTCCTTGAAATTGTACTGCACTAGTAGAGTGCCTTTAATGGAATCTACACTCAAAATGTTCATTTCTTTTGTCCATCGACCCTGCATAAGTGAAAAAAGTCTCTCAAACATTGGCGTTGTGGTCAGGAATTGCACAAATAAATTGTGCAAGTCTTAAGAATTTTGAATGCAATTCGACATTTCTCGATTGTTCAAAATATTTAGTCTATTTCTAGTGCTTTTCTGTTTCTATGTTTTTTTTTTAAAATCAGCTGCACCTTTATTTGCTACCGATACAAATGTGCCGCCTCTACATATAAGACATTCTGCTTCATACTCTCATCGACCACTGGAAAAGCACTGACATTTTTTTTTTCAGCTCATCCGTGAACACACACTTCCGTTTTGGCATTTTGAGCAGGTATCTGTAATACAAATATAATATTAATATAATGCCATTAATCAATGGTACATTCCATGTTAAAGTTAAAATTATTGGTAAAATGCAACAGACGAGGTTTTAATTTCAACAAACCCATTACTATACTACTCGTGTATTTTTTCATAATAAACTAATTGCAATAAATATAAAAGCAGTACGAGCTAAGGTTAATATTATTTGTAATTTGCAAAAGACAACGAAGTTATAAGTGACTAAATCCAGCTCCAAGTTCTTATTCATGCCGTTTTGTCTGTTAAATTTTCGCCTAACAAATGCCAATAAACCTAAACAGTGTTTAACCTTGGTTAAAATATGATAGTAATCTATTATAAACTATCGAACAACATGACAACTTACCGTAGTGTTGTTGGCAATTTGCGCGATCCTTTGATTTTGTGGAGATAAAAATTCTTAATTCTGTTCTTAGAAATCGGATTCCAATGAAGATTTTTCAAAAATTGTATCTTTCACATGAGTAATTTAGCCAATCACATAAAAGCCGGATATTTCAACATTTTAAAAAAATCCGGCCGGATGCTCAGTTTAGGCACGGAAAGCCGGGCAAATCTGGACGTCTGGTCGCCCTATTATAGGCCTACACTCCATACAAAGTAGCAAATATTAAATTGAAATAAGTGCAAGGCAAGTTATTGTACTTTGGTTGTGACAGATGCTTACATATTTGGGGACAGTTAACTTTTCTATATTTAGCTAGGCTTAAATTGAAAACATTGTGATGTTGCTTTTATAAATGAGGCATTAATGTGATACATAAAGAACATTAGCAGAAAGTAGACAATTCCTTATGCTACACTGATTAAGTCTGATCAGGTTAAAGAGTCGATTTGGTTTCTTCATGTGAATCATTGTCTTCAGTATTGTAGCATTTCCAATGACCAATGTGTTTTACCCTTGCCTCTTTAATACCTACACATTAAACAAATTTTCAGTTGAAAGTATGCAAGGACTAAACATAAATGGAACAGTAATAAACAACCTTAGGTACGCAAAAGACATGATACAATATTGTTGGCTGAAAGTGAAAGAGACTTGCAAGAGTTAATAGAACAAATAAACAACAGAAGCACTGTATGTAGATCAAATAGATCAGATTAGAATAAGTGCCACCTCCACATCAACGATTGGCTGCAGTGGATCTAAAATGTCTTCTGTTTCTTGCCTTGATATACGTACACTTTGACAGGCTATTATCTGGCCATGCCCTCTTAAACCAGTCAAATGTTTAGATATGCTGATAATTATAGGACATTTCAGATATATCACATTTCACACATTCCTAATAAACTTACTTTCATCCCGTCCATTTCCATCTTGATGTTATCTAATTTTCCATTCTGCACTAGGGTCCCATGGTTAAGGCATCCTTAATTCTAACTTTGCTGACAATAGCTTGATGATGGTTTGGTATCACCTGTAGCACATGATGCTCCCTAGAACTCTCTTTACCATCACTGTTTTTTCTAAGGAAGTTGTTTTGATTCATGACTTTACAAGGGGCAAAACAACAGTTGTCACCCGTTGCTGTCTGTCAGTTTGTATACTGATGGCTGCGATAGCCTTTGACTATAAATCAAAGTCTAACTCACAATTCATAAGTTAATGCGCCTCCATCTCACTGGTTGTCACATTATAAATACTTAAAATAGAAACTATGATAATTAGTAAAGCAGATCGGTGAACAATATACTTAAGGCACAAAACCTGTTGTATAATTAGTGAGCAGATTAGTAGCTATCATTAGACATATGGCATGTGAGGACTTGGCATGTGTTTGTTGAAGGCCTATGCTCCTTTGGGAGTGGAGGGTTATGACATGACATGACATTAGACATAAGCTGCCACCAAGGGTACCTATACCTTGTAGCTGTATGGCAACTTGTGTACCCTGACAATCCCCAGAGCTATGCCAGTGGGAGATTTACTCCTGGTAGGTTCAACCAAGCTGGACTGGTCTGCATGGGTAGGGGTCAGACAAAAGCTGGTACCCTGGTCCTCGAGGATGGGGGTTTTAGCACAGGACCGACACCCCTGTCTATGTAAAAAATCGCACATGTTACGGAAACGGCAACAGATGAAAAAAACTTTGATGCGGGACGGACATCCGGAGTCTCAGGCTCGTATGACTGACAGTGGTGAAAGCTGAAAGGAAGCCATTGGCATGAAAATGGATGCCCTGACCGCAAAACATGAAACCAGAATTGGTTTTTGGAACATCAGAACTATGAATAAGGCAGGAAAGCTGAGACAAATCACAGCAGAGATGAGGAACTACAAATTACATATCCTGGGAATAAGCGAGAGCAGATGGACAGGGATGGGGAGAATAAAAACAGCTACAGGGGAAACAGTACTTTATTCTGGTAGAGAAGATGGTCAGCACAACGAAGGTGTAGCCATTATCCTGAAGAAAGGAATGGAAAGGTCTTTACTGGAATGGAAACCCATCAACAACAGACTGATAAGAGCAAGAACACACAACAATTATAATGAAAGAGTAATGGGAGTCCGCTGGGAGGACAACATTAGACAATCTTTGAAGGACCGAGGACTGGAATGGAACCAGGCCAGGAGGAAGACAGCTGATAGGATAGTATGGCACTCTCACTTCTAAACCTCTACACCTCAAGATAGAAGGGGAACGGCTAAGTAAGTAAGTACATTAGCTTTGTACAGGTAGAGGTTTGTCCAGTATTGATATTGTTTACATTAGCTTTGTACAGGTAGAGCTTTGCCCAGTATTGATATTGTTTACATCGAGCACATTGCAGGTAGAAGTTGTGTCCATGTATTGACACTGTTTATATGTAGCATGTTACAGGTAATAGTTTGTTGAAGTATTGATATTATTCACTAGTACCTTATTACAAGTGATCAAAAGGATTGACATTATTACACTTCTAGCATGTGACATGCAGAAGTTACAAAAAATTGATACCTCAGACTGCTATGTTCTCATTTCCTACTTCTTTTCCTAACAGAGAAAGATGAGGCATTTGTCACACTTGCCACAAATGACACGTATGCCTTGGGATGTTTGGTGCTTGGAAGTTCACTACGGAGGGTCGGCACGACAAGACAGCTTGTTGTCATGGTCACGCAAGGTGTGTCGCCATCAATGAGGTTTGTCAATAGTTCAATCTTGATTCCTACATACTCTTAAATCTGCTAGTAGTGTTGGTTTATGTGGTATTATTACTGTTTGTTTAAGCATTCTCTTACTAACTTCTCTTTTAATTTTCTTGGTATGTCTCAGCGAACCCGGTCCTAAAAATGCTGACTGAAGGGAATGTCACCGAATTAGAGTAACAGCTACGTTGTAAACAGAAAAAAAGAAGAACCAAGTGAAGGTTTCTATGGTTTAGAGGTTAGAACATTTACCTTCCAAGCAAACATTTTGCATTTGATGCTCAACAGAGGTTTTTTTTTAAAAATTCAGTAATCTTGCCTTGTTAGTGTGTTTTTTGTTCATGATAGTTTCCAAGTGTAACAAAAATTAGACAGTAAGAATTGTATAATGTTACTGTTATACTGGCAGAAATGTAACAAGTGAAAGTGTTATACTGTTACTGATACTTCATCGATTAATTAATTGTTGTGTTAATTTATTACACAGACAGAGAATAACAATGCTGTTACATTAATGCTGAACTAGCAGAATGTAAGGATGCTATAGTTTTAATGGAAACATGCTGTAATGCCCACAGTATTAGCAAGGCATAGTTCAGCATTGCTTTCTTTGCTCTCTGTCTGGTAGGATAATTCCAGACACACATCAGTCAGTCCTAACACTGAATTCTGGAGATAAGTCATGTCTCCATACAAAGGTTTAATCTTTGTGTTCTGAGATTTGTTATCACTCATCTAACCATGTTGTTAACAACTAACAGAATCCCAGACATGATGACACATCGCTTCACCTTATATTCTAATGGCCCCAGTGAGTGATACAATATCAGGTCCTTTCACTCCAACCTCCAATTGTCCGTTCTGCCAATCATGTGCCGCTGACATCACTAACAACCATATTTTCCTGTTCATTATATGCCATTCATCGTGGGCTAACAACCATTCTGTAACCATATTATCCACATAATTTCTTACATGCAACATTTGACATCAGATCAATTATCCAACATACAAGGACCTATACAAAGTGAATAACAAAATAACACTAAATCACCAGACACATACACACACTGTACCTTGATACAGGCAGAAAGTAAAAAAATGTGTTATTGTAATACTGGCGGACCATAACAATGCTGTATTGTTACTGCTATACTGACAGAAAGTAGCAATATTTCAGTGTTCATTTTATGTTCACAGAAAGTAGCAATTGCTGTAACTTTCCTATTATACTAACAGTAAGTATAACTGTGTTAATATTAAAGTGTTAATGTTATAGGCCATATTGTTTCTAGAGGACGGGGTAAGCAGCCACATGCACAACCTACTTTAGCCACCTCTTGTGTCATGCTTGGTATGTTACAGTGTTACTATTATTGCTCTCCTTTCTGACTTCAATAACACATGGGTGTTATCTTCATCTCAGACATCAAGGCTGCCCTATTGTGTGGATCTGAAACATGGAGAATACACAAAGAACAAGCAAGAAGTTACAGACTTTCATAAATGGGTGCTTGCAATGTTTAAAGGGATTGAAATTGTTTGACACAATCACCAATGTGGAACTGATGACAAGAACCAAAAAAGCGCCAGTGGAACAAAACATGAGAAGTAGATGCTGTTGATGGATAGGACACATTGAGGAAACCTACTGATAGCATTACAAGGTGGTCCTTGCTCTAGGATCCCCAGGGTAATAGACTGAAAAATACATGGAGAAGAGAACTGAGGACAACAATTATAGGGATTTGGAAGACATGGAAAGACCTTGAACTGATGGCATGGGACAGAAAGACTTGGCATATGTTTGTTGAGATCCTATGATACGTGCAGAGCCGAAAGGTAATGATGATAATCATGAATATTATAATGGCAGAAAGTAAAAATATTTTAGTCTGTTCAGGATGTGGTGATTCGTTGGGAGAGCATAAAATCAGAGCTCAGAATATTTAGCCCTTTGTAATTGGATAGCCCCATGGATGACGGGGAATGCACAGTGTGATGCCCCCTCCCCTCTTCTGGCATGAAACCAGATGTGAAGATCCTTTAAATACATACCAGGCCAGGATAGAATGCTAGGGAAAGAAACTGCAGCTCGTGACTCCAACTCAACTAGTTTTAGAAAGGCAGAAAAGCCGTAGAAAAAGCTTACATCTATGATGTAGATAATACCAAGGATTGTTCAACTTGGCATTGGCTGCACAAGAGCTACAAGCTTAGTAGCCCTAGTTAAACAACAACAGCAGCAAAACTGAAAAAATAAGACTGTAATAATATGTTTGTAATGTCCTTGTATAGTCATATATTTGCTACTGCTCACAATCCAAGACTTTCTTCTCCTTCTGTTATGCTTAATTTTTTTTTTTGGTTTCAGGAATCAGCTAAGTAGGCTTTTCGATCAGACAGTTCTTGTAAATGCTCTTGACAGTAGTGACACTTGTAACCTTGAACTTTTGGGTAGGCCTGACCTCAGTGTGACCTTCACAAAATTCCACTGTTGGCGGCTTACACAGTTCAAGAAATGTGTATTTATGGATGCAGATACTTTAGTAAGTATCATTATTATCATGTGTTGTAACCATGTGTGGTTCTTGGGGGGTCTCTATAGAAATCTTGGTGATGTATGCCTATGGTATCTGATGATAGACTGTCATTGTACATTTTCTTAGTGATGTATGCATATCGTATCTGATGATTGTCATTGTACATTTTCTTGGTGATGTATGCCTATGGTATCTGATGATAGATTGTCATTGTACATTTTCTTGGTGATGTATGTCTGAAGTATGTGATGATAGACTGTCATTGTACATTTTCTTGGTGATGTATGTCTGAAGTATGTGATAATAGACTATCATTGTACATTTTCTTGGTGATGTATGTCTGAAGTATGTGATGATAGACTGTCATTGTACATTTTCTTGGTGATGTATGTCTGAAGTATGTGATGATAGACTGTCACTGTACATTTTCTTGGTGATGTATGTCTGAAGTATGTGATGATAGACTGTCATTGTACATTTTCTTGGTGATGTATGTCTGAAGTATGTCATGATAGACTGTCACTGTACATTTTCTTGGTGATGTATGTCTGAAGTATGTGATGATAGACTGTCATTGTACATTTTCTTGGTGATGTATGTCTGAAGTATGTGATGATAGACTGTTATTGTACATTTTCTTGGTGATGTATGTCTGAAGTATGTGATGATAGACTGTTATTGTACATTTTCTTGGTAATGTATGTCTGAAGTATGTGATGATAGACTGTCATTGTACATTTTCTTGGTGATGTATGTCTGAAGTATGTGATGATAGACTGTCATTGTACATTTTCTTGGTGATGTATGTCTGAAGTATGTGATGATAGACTGTTATTGTACATTTTCTTGGTAATGTATGTCTGAAGTATGTGATGATAGACTGTCATTGTACATTTTCTTGGTGATGTATGTCTGAAGTATGTGATGATAGACTGTCATTGTACATTTTCTTGGTGATGTATGTGATGATAGACTGTCATTGTACATTTTCTTGGTGATGTATGTCTGAAGTATGTGATGATAGACTGTCATTGTACATTTTCTTGGTGATGTATGTCTGAAGTATGTGATGATAGACTGTCATTGTACATTTTCTTGGTGATGTATGTCTGAAGTATGTGATGATAGACTGTCATTGTACATTTTCTTGGTGATGTATGTCTGAAGTATGTGATGATAGACTGTCATTGTACATTTTCTTGGTGATGTATGTCTGAAGTATGTGATGATAGACTGTCATTGTACATTTTCTTGGTGATGTATGTCTGAAGTATGTGATGATAGACTGTCATTGTACATTTTCTTGGTAATGTATGTCTGAAGTATGTGATGATAGACTGTCATTGTACATTTTCTTGGTGATGTATGTCTGAAGTATCTGATGATAGACTGTCATTGTACATTTTCTTGGTGATGTATGTCTGAAGTATGTGATGATAGACTGTCATTGTACATTTTCTTGGTGATGTATGTCTGAAGTAAGTGATGATAGACTGTCATTGTACATTTTCTTGGTGATGTATGTCTGAAGTATGTGATGATAGACTGTCATTGTACATTTTCTTGGTGATGTATGTCTGAAGTATCTGATGATAGACTGTCATTGTACATTTTCTTGGTGATGTATGTCTGAAGTATGTGATGATAGACTGTCATTGTACATTTTCTTGGTGATGTATGTCAGAAGTATGTGATGATAGACTGTCATTGTACATTTTCTTGGTGATGTATGTCTGAAGTATCTGATGATAGACTGTCATTGTACATTTTCTTGGTGATGTATGTCTGAAGTATGTGATGATAAACTTTCATTGTACATTTTCTTGGTGATGTATGTCTGAAGTATGTGATGATAGACTGTCATTGTACATTTTCTTGGTGATGTATGACTGAAGTATCTGATGATAGACTGTCATTGTACATTTTCTTGGTGATGTATGTCTGAAGTATGTGATGATAGACTGTCATTGTACATTTTCTTGGTGATGTATGTCTGAAGTATGTGATGATAGACTGTCATTGTACATTTTCTTGGTGATGTATGTCTGAAGTATGTGATGATAGACTGTCATTGTACATTTTCTTGGTGATGTATGTCTGAAGTATGTGATGATAGACTGTCATTGTACATTTTCTTGTTGATGTATGTCTGAAGTATCTGATGATAGACTGTCATTGTACATTTTCTTGGTGATGTATGTCTGAAGTATGTGATGATAGACTGTCATTGTTCTATTTCTTGGTGATGTATGTCTGAAGTATCTGATGATAGACTGTCATTGTACATTTTCTTGGTGATGTATATCTGAAGTAAGTGATGATAGACTGTCATTGTACATTTTCTTGGTGATGTATGTCTGAAGTATCTGATGATAGACTGTCATTGTACATTTTCTTGGTGATGTATGTCTGAAGTATGTGATGATAGTCTGTCATTGTACATATTCTAGGTGATGTATGTCTGAAGTATGTGATGATAGACTGTCATTGTACATTTTCTTGGTGATGTATGTCTGAAGTATGTGATGATAGACTGTCATTGTACATTTTCTTGGTGATGTATGTCTGAAGTATCTGATGATAGACTGTCATTGTACAATGGGATTGACATAAGTCTTGGGCCTGACCATGAAGGAGTCACAGGAGGAAGATGAAACTTGGCACATTTAAAGTTCATCATATTTGCACTGAATATGTGAAGTACGCGTTTGTTTCTTCAATGGGTTTTCCCGCTACGGTGCACGGCGCAATGTACCCTATTGACCGGATCTGCTGTTCCAAAGATTTGTCAGAGCTGTGATAAAATGTCTGATGTTTCAGGGAAAAACACCTACAGAAATACACAGGGAGATGGAACCAGTGTTTCGTGAGTCTTGTCCTTCATATACTTCGGTAAAAAACTGGTGTCAACAGTTTAAGTGCGGCCGCTCAAATGTTGCTGATCTGCCAAGATCTGGTAGACCAGCCTCAGAGTGCAACGATGAAAATGCAACAAGAGTGAAGAAAATCATTGACCAGGATCGAAAAATGACAATTGTGGAGATAGCTAGTAGAGTAAAACTAAATGAAAGAACAGTTTATAGAATTTTACACAACAGACTGAACATGAGAAAAGTGTGTGCACGCTGGGTTCCGCGACTGTTGACACGTGAACAGAAGCAAACGAGGGTAAATTGCTGTCAATTGTTGCTCAAAAAGTGTTAGTCAAAAATGGAAAACCCCGGGCTCCCCAACACCTGTCAAGCCGAGAGCGCAGAAATCTGCAGGAAAAGTGATGCTGACTGTTTTTTGGGATGGCAAAGGTGTCCTTTTGAAAGATTATCTGCCTCGTGGCAACACAGTTAATGGACAGTACTACACAGATCTTCTCACCAAACTAAGAAAGGTTGTGACCAGGAAACGAGGGATAACGCGCACTCAAAATCTTCCTTTGCTTCAAGACAACGCGCCCTCTCACAAAGCACGGCTTGTGCAGCTAGCAGCCAACGATTTGAATATTGAAATTCTTCCACACCCACCATATCCTCCAGATTAGGCTCCATCAGACTTTTCTATTCCCAAATCTTAAAAAACAGCTAAAAGGAAATCATTTTGACAGCGATGAAGAGGTTATACTGGCATGTGATGACTGGTTTAGTTTGAAAAATAGGGTGTTCTACTCTCAAGGTCTTTTCAAGGTCAAGCAGAGATGGCAGAAGTGTATCAATTCAGATGGTAGCTATATTGAAAAGGAATAAACACTATACAAAATGTCAGCTCTCTGTGACATGTCCTTCATGGTCAGGCCCAAGACTTATGTCAATCCCCTTGTACATTTTCTTGGTGATGTATGTCTGAAGTATGTGATGATAGACTGTCGTTGTATATTTTCTTGGTGATGTATGTCTGAAGTATGTGATGATAGACTGTCATTGTACATTTTCTTGGTGATGTATGTCTGAAGTATGTGATGATAGACTGTCATTGTACATTTTCTTGGTGATGTATGTCTGAAGTATCTGATGATAGATTGTCATTGTACATTTTCTTGGTGATGTATGTCTGAAGTGTGTGATGATAGACTGTCATTGTACATTTTCTTGGTGATGTATGTCTGAAGTATGTGATGATAGACTGTCATTGTACATTTTCTTGGTGATGTATGTCTGAAGTATCTGATGATAGACTGTCATTGTACATTTTCTTGGTGATGTATATCTGAAGTATGTGATGATAGACTGTCATTGTACATTTTCTTGGTGATGTACGTCTGAAGAGATAAAGAAAGAATATGACTACTGCACCCTCAGGCATGTCGTACAAGGTGACTAATATGAAGTTGTGGATGAGGCTGGCAACCACATTACGTGAAACAGATTGCCACAAAAACCACCGCTTGTGAGCACATGAATGCTTGGTGTAGGCTTCCTGCATGGAGACCAGATATGGATGTGGTTCCGTGCTCCTTAAGGAGTGCAAAGAACAATGATGATGATTTTGATCATATATTGTCAAGTATCAACGTAATAATATTTCATTTGTCATAAATTGTCATACTTTGTCAAGTATCATACATTGTAAGTGCCATATACTTTGTCAGTTATCATACATTGTTCATATCATACTTTGATAAATATCAAACAGTATTAGTTATTAGTATTGTACCTTGATGAGTATCACACACTGTTTTGCTAGTTGAATATTTTTTTAAGCACTGTGCCTTGTTATTTGAAATGGACTTGATGTGTCAGTTTTAGTACTGCTGGCACTTCTTCAGTCAGATGGAATTGTAAATGTGACTGCATTAAACCAGAATGTTGCACAGTAGATACCTTGGTGAAAGTAAGACACAGCTGCGTTCATTGTGAAATCACTTAAGTTAAGGTGTTTTAAAAAAAAATACCTGTTGGCCTTAAAAACAGTTAGGTGAGAAAGTTAAGAACTGTGAAAGTTATCAAATGAAGCTCTCAGGGTGTGAATATTTTAAATGCTTTCTATGAAGAAACTGGAAATGAAAAGTGAATGTTTTAAATGCTTTCTGTGAAGAAACTGGATATTAACAAGCCAGTCTTCATACTCAAGTACATTGTGATAGGGTTCAGTGTGTTAAGATCTGCCTGTGTCTTTACTCCTGTAACTTCTGTCTCCAGTTCTCTTCTCTATGTGTGTATCAGTTTTCCCTCTATTTCTTTTATTCAGGGGATTTCATAACAAGTATTGCCTTGTAATGATATCAGTAGGTTTCTTCAGTGTGTGTCCTCTCCAATGTCAACTTCTTCACCTATTTGATCAATCAATACCCTTCAGCTCCCCCAAGGCCTTCAACAAACACATTCCATCTTCCTGTCACATGACATCAACTCAAGATCTTGTCACATGACTGATAAGTGCAGATGTGATGAAAGGGAAATGATCTTGGGAAATACGTGTTGAGTAGAGTTAATTTTGGGTTAGAGTACTTGCTTACAGATTGGTATGGATTTGTTTAAAGATATCTCCTCTTGGTTTCGTGGAAGACAGTATGTCAGATAGCAGGTGAACTCTGGTCATAATGTTCTGTTTCTGTACTGGTTTTAAGTGATGTGTGAATAGCTCTCGCGGCTAGTGTCCGCAGGGATTTTTGAGAGCAGTGTTAAGAGAACAGTAGATTCTCGTGACTGTGTGAACGGGGTGTGTTCCCGTGGGTTCAGTGTGTGCAGGGTTTTTGACTGAGGTGGTCAGCCCTAAGGTGTTTTTTGGATAATGTATGCCTGCGCAGGGCTATAGAGATTTTGTAGGCCTTGATTATTATATATCTGCCGTAGATGCAGTATTTGTGCACTG
This sequence comes from Oreohelix idahoensis, assembly GCA_024509875.1. Taxonomy (NCBI): domain Eukaryota; kingdom Metazoa; phylum Mollusca; class Gastropoda; order Stylommatophora; family Oreohelicidae; genus Oreohelix; species Oreohelix idahoensis. The sequence continues at coordinate 34,331 of JAMPIV010020157.1, read as the reverse complement.
ATGTGAAGTATAGAGATTTGGTAGGCCTTGATTATTATATATCTGCCGTAGATGCAGTATTTGTGCACTGATGTGAAGTATAGAGATTTGGTAGGCCTTGATTATTATATATCTGCCGTAGATGCAGTATTTGTGCACTGATGTGAAGTATAGGGATTTGGTAGGCCTTGATTATTATATATCTGCCGTAGATGCAGTATTTGTGCACTGATGTGAAGTATAGAGATTTGGTAGGCCTTGATTATTATATATCTGCCGTAGATGCAGTATTTGTGCACTGATGTGAAGTATAGAGATTTGGTAGGCCTTGATTATTATATATCTGCCGTAGATGCAGTATTTGTGCACTGATGTGAAGTATAGAGATTTTGTAGGCCTTGATTATTATATATCTGCCGTAGATGCAGTATTTGTGCACTGATGTGAAGTATAGAGATTTTGTAGGCCTTGATTATTATATATCTGCCGTAGATGCAGTATTTGTGCACTGATGTGAAGTATAGAGATTTGGTAGGCCTTGATTATTATATATCTGCCGTAGATGCAGTATTTGTGCACTGATGTGAAGTATAGAGATTTTGTAGGCCTTGATTATTATATATCTGCCGTAGATGCAGTATTTGTGCACTGATGTGAAGTATAGAGATTTGGTAGGCCTTGATTATTATATATCTGCCGTAGATGCAGTATTTGTGCACTGATGTGAAGTATAGAGATTTGGTAGGCCTTGATTATTATATATCTGCCGTAGATGCAGTATTTGTGCACTGATGTGAAGTATAGAGATTTTGTAGGCCTTGATTATTATATATCTGCCGTAGATGCAGTATTTGTGCACTGATGTGAAGTATAGAGATTTTGTAGGCCTTGATTATTATATATCTGCCGTAGATGCAGTATTTGTGCACTGATGTGAGGAGTAGAGATTTTGTAGGCCAGGATGTGTAAGGGCCGTATGGTGTGTTAACTACATTATGAAGATTCATGTTTCGATGTAACTGTATTCGTCTAGATCTACGTGATGTTATAATTGTAATAAACCATGGTTAAAATATCATCAGACATTACACCATTCCATGACTTGGTGTGTGCGCTACTGTGAGTGACTGTCCCAAACCACACACTCACCTTCTTCAACATAATTAATTACATATAACATTTGGATTCTCCTTCACTAAAAAGCCCTTTAATTATCAATGACATCAACTCAAGATCTTGTCACATGACATCAACTCAAGATCTTGTCACATGACATCAACCCAAGATCTTGTCACATGACATCAACTCAAGATCTTGTCACATGACATCAACTCAAGACCTTGTCACATGCCATCAACTCAAGATCTTTCCACATCTTCCTTATCATTGTAACTTCTGTCTCCAGTTCTCTTTTCCTTGTTTTTTTTTTTCATCTATCTCTGCCTCTCTTACCCTGGGGATTCCAGAACAAGGATTACCTTGTAATACTATCAGCAGGTCTCTTCGGTGTGTTTCCTATCCATTGCTAGCATCCTTTTTTTCATCCTTTGGTACACTTGTTCCACTGGCACTAGTCTGGTCTGGTTCTGGTCAATTCCACGTTAGTGACCTTGTTGTACCATTACAATCCTTCTATTCTACGCAAACACATGTTTATGAATGTTTTTAGCTTATTGGTTGTTGTTTTTGTTATTCTCCATGTTTCAGAGCCATACAATAGGACTGACTTGACATTTGGGTTGAAGATTTTTATTTTTGTGTTGGACTTGATCTCTCTAGATCTCCCTATGTTTCCTAGTGCAATTCTTCACCTTCTGATCCACTAGTACTTGTTTAGTTCTTTCCATCCGTTCCCCCTCGGTGATCTCGTCATACCACTTTAGTTCTCCTATTCCAATGTCATACCCATTAAATGTCATTGGGAGAGGCAGTTTTTGTTCTTGTGTGAGGTGCAATGCTTTGGCCAATTTCATGTTTCTTCAAGGTCTATTTAAATGTTGTCTATCTGCGGTCCTCTCAGAAATCTGATTGCCCTGTAGCTAGATCTTATTGTACTGAAAGTTTGTGCTGGCACAACATTTTGTGCTTAACTGATTATATAGAATAATGATTTGTTTGGTTGAGATGATAAGTGATAGACACTTAGACCACTGGTAAGTAAAATTTTATGACATACTTATTGACATTGCTGTCACACCTACTCATAACAGGTCATACAAAATATTGATGAGCTATTTGACAGAGAAGAATTGTCAGCAGCCCCAGACCCAGGGTGGCCAGATTGCTTCAATTCAGGAGTGTTTGTTTATGTACCATCAGAAGAAACTTACAGAAATTTACTTTCCTTTGCTGTAACATCTCAGTCTTTTGATGGTGAGTACATTTATTCATGAGCCCTTCATCTTCCCAAGAAGCATAAGCATTTTTACAAACACAAGCCAAGTCTTCCTGTCCCATTCTGTCAGTCTCAGGTTGTTTCCATCCCTTTTACTTCTGTGTCCAGTATTTTGGTCTCCCATTACTCTCGCTGGGTACATGGGTAGTCACAAATTTGTCCCCACCTAACATCTTTCATAATAAGGATCACTCATTAGCTGTAGCTCTTCAGTGTGTCCCATCTTGGGCTGTCTTGCTGTTTCTGGTTTTTTTGGTTTTTTTTTTTGCCTGGTCTTTCCAGACTTTGAATCCCTGCAATATCTGACAACTTTCTTTTCTTTTTTCCCCTCTCATGCCTGATAAATAGTTCTTTATCATATTTATATTATTTTGAAAATTCTGTAGTATGTCGTGGTGTTTTACAAGTTTTTCAGTATTTTAGTGTTATATTTACAAATAGTTTTGGTATTCCTGTATTATATCATGGTGTATTACAAGTGTCTTCAGTATTATTGTATTATGTTTACAGTGTCTTACAAATTTCAGCATGTTTCAGGTGGATATGAATATGCAGACATTTGCTGTAACACTTTTGTTATTTTGTACATGAAAATAATAATTATGTCTGATTAGTTTGAAATGTCACCCCATGTAGAGTTTCGTGGGGGTCTCTAATGAAACAAAGAAAGATTAGGATGATTACTGCTCCATCATAGGAGGCGGCTAATTTGAGGTTGTACTTGGGGCTGGCAACCTCATCGTATAAAACACATTGCCACAGAAATCACTAAAACTGCAAGAGCACATTAATGCTTGGTGCAAGCTTCCTGCAAAGGGACTAGCTTAGGGTGACCATAGTAATAGTAATAGTAATAGTAATAGCCCCTTCAGTCATAACTGACTATGGGAATGCGCCTCTGATGTGACAGCCCTCAGCTGCTTATTTTCCTGGTGCTCCTTTCGACGTTTTCTCCTCACCTCTGCTTCTTGTGTGAGCCTCTCTTCGCCCAATCTGAGGTGGCGCCGTAAATAGCATCGCCACTTAGTGCGATCGGCAGCTTTATCCTCCCATGTTGCTGGATCCATGTCCAGTGCCCTCATATCTCTCTTGCACACATCTTTGAACCTCAGCTGTGGTCGCCCAACTGTTCTCTTGCCCTCTGCTAATTGTCCGTAGAAGATATAGGGTGACCATATTATTTTTTTTTTTAAAGGACATTTTCTGATTTTTTTTTGCTTAAAAAAGAGGACAAGGGAGGACACTTTTTAAGCAAAGGAGGACACATTAATTTCACTAATTTAATACATTTATGTAAAGAATCATGATAAAATATATAGAAATACTTCAACGAAATAACAAATGTTTAAAAAAAATCTTCATAAAATGCATGTTTTAATAATTTTTCTATCAAGCATTATTTTTTTCAACATCACTAAATATTCAGTCAATAGCCTCAGTCTTAGTCTTTGCACAAGAAAACTGTTTGGCTATTTCTGAGTCATGAAGTCAATCTGGCCAGATTTTACCAAATTTTGATTCTTTCTGAATTTTTTTTTTTTTCGCATTAAAATTAAAAAATTAGATTGTTTTCTTCTTTTTCTAATTTTGGTAAACAGCTGGACATATCACAATTTTAAAAAAAGCAGGCTGGATGCTAAATTTTGATGTAAAAAGCCGGACAAATTCGGACATATGGTCACCCTAGGCTAGCTGCTGAGGTGGCTTTATTCTCCATAAAGAGCAAAAGGAAAATAAAGAAGAAGCAGTTTGAAGTGTCATATTTAGAGAAAATTTAAGATTGTTGTCACTGGATTGTTTGCATAATTATTCAGGATGTACTATAAAACTGACAGATATGATAAAGTTGTGAGATTATCCTCATTCCCTTTTAGCTCTCCTCTTGTACCATCTGTTTAACTTTCCATGTGGTCTTGATCATTTTTTTAAGTCTGTATCCAATTACCTTCTGTGTGTGCGTTTGTCAGTCTCCCTCTATTTATTTTACCCTGGGGATTCTAGAACAAAGAGTTCATAGTAATGCTATCAACAGGTTTCCTTAGTGCTTGTCCTATCCAATTGCAGCATCTTTTGCTCACCTCTTATTCCACTGATATTTGTCTGGTTCTTTCCATCAGTTCCACATTGGTGATCTTGTCATACCATTTCAGTCCTTCTGTTCTGCACAGGCACCTATTTATCAATGTCAGTTACCTCTTGGTTTGTGTGTGTGTGTCTATGTACATTTCATACACTTTAGTTTTGCAACATCTGGCTTTGCTTCTAATGAAGTCTGCCTTATTTATTTTTTCCTTCTATCTTATTGATGGTTTCTGTTTTTTTCCCAAGAACTTTTTTGCAAACTGTGTTCCATATATGTTCAATCAGTCACCATTGGTCTGTTGTACTTGCTTCATGTTCAAGTTCATGAAGCACTTGGTACTTATTGGAAATGTGATAGTAAATTTTTCCTTTTTTTTCTGGCTTTCTGAGATGTCCAACATTAAAGTGTTGTCTGTGGCTATGTGTTGTTCATATCTTCTGAGTTTAAACCGTAATTTGGCCAATAATATGTTGATTTGATGCTCTTCTGTATACTTTTACATCCTGTAATGATGAGTTGTACTTCATGTTTATGCATATGCTAGTAAGTAACCCGTCAACATACATTGACAGGTTTTAGTTATAGTGCGCACTTTCTTTTACATGCCCGAATGACAGCACTTATTCTACTTTGGTCATTTCATACATTTACGTTACATCTCACCATCATTAGATCTTTGTAGTAAAAATTATCTGGATGCATTGGATATGAAGCCATGGGGCAACCTTTCAAAAATAATTCTTTCTTCTAATAACTTGTTCATGGTCCGTGTTTCTACAATCAATCAATACTCTTTAGCTCCCAAAGGAGCATATGCCTTCAACAAACACATGCAAAGTCTTCCTGTCCTGTGCTATCCGCTCAAGTTCTTTCCATGTTTTCCTCATCATTTTCACCTCTGTTTCCAGTTCTCTTCTCCTTGTGTTTTTTGGTCTACCTTGCCTCTCTTTCCCTGTAGATTCCACAACAAGGACTGCCTTGTAATGCTATCAACAGGTTTCCTCAATGTGTGTCCTATCCATCGCCAGCATCTTCTTCTCAACTCTTGTTCCACTGGCACTTGTCTGGTTCGTGTTGTCAATTCCACATTTGTGACTTGTCATACCATTTCAGTCCTTCTGTTCTATGCAAGCACCCGTTTATAAAAGTCTGTAGCTTTTTGGTTGTTGTTTTTGTTGTTCTCCATGTCTCATTTGAGTTGAAGATTCTTATTTTCGTGTTGGACTTGATTTCTCTTGTTCTTCATATGTTTCCCAATGCAATGAAAGCTCCTCTTGCTTTTTGTATTCTTATTTTGATATCATTGTGTGTCCCTCCAACTTTGTCTATATTACTTCCAAGATATGTGTATGATTCTACATCTTTTAGAGGTGTTTCTTCAAGTTCAACTTTGTTATCATTTCTTGCATTTATTCTCATAATCTTTGTCTTTTTCCTGTGTATTTTCAGGCCCACTTGTTGTGACCTCTCATCGAGAATTTTCATTTTCTCTTGCATCTGATTATGGTTATGGGACACAAGAGCCAAGTCATCTGCAAAATCCAGATCATCAAGCTGTTTAGTCAGATTCTACTGGATTCCATTTCTGTTGTGTGATGTCGATGTTTTCATAACCCAATCTATTGCTAGTAAGAAAAGAAATGGAGACAAGAGGCATCCCTGTCTCACTCCCGTTCTAATCCTAAACGGTTCTGTAAGTTGTCCTTCATGAAGAACTCTGCATGTCATGTCTTCATAGGTCTTCTTTATTAAGTTAATGGTCTTCATGGGAACTCCATAATGCCTCATCAATTTCCAAAGCGATTCTCCATCTACACTGTCAAATGCCTTTTCATAGTCCACGAATCCGATGTATAGCGGTGAATTCCATTCCACACTTTGTTCAACTATTATTCTCAATGTGGCTATCTGATCTGTACAGGATCTGTTTTGTCGAAAACCTGCTTGTTCATCTCTCAGTTGCTTGTCTATGGACTCTTTTAATCTTTTAATCATTGTGTGTTACCGGGGCCCGAACGGGGAGCAAAGAATAGTAACACTATACCCTACCAGGCATGTCGTAAAAAGGGACTAAGGAGGGTTGGGCATGGGGCTGGTTACCCCATCCCATAAAAAACTTTTTACCACAAAAACTTCAACAAACATGGACAAGTCAAATAAAGGATATAAATCAACTCAGCCGCCCAAGACAGAAGAAGGTCCTCTGGAAAGGAGGTGCATGAAGCAGCTCAGAGAAAGCCGAAAGGAGTCTGGGTTGGCGACTAACCTTTTTTCGTCTAGGAAAATCTCCAGCATTGGCACCTGGAATGTTCACACTCTGTGTGAACAAGGGAAAACTGCACATGTAGCAGCAGAAATTACAAATTACAGAATTGATATCCTGGGTCTCTGCGTGACACAGTGGAAGGGCAGAGAAGAGGGGATTGATCACAGGAGAAATGGTGTTGTCCTCAGGACATGAGGAGGAAAGAGCCCACCACAGTGAAGGGGTGGCTGTAATGCTGTCCAAGGAAGCACAGAAGGCACTTATAAAATTGGAAGCAATGGGACCCCAAATTATAACCGCAAGGTTTAAATCAGCCAAAAAGAAAGTAAATATAAACATCATCCAGTGTTATGCACCAACAAATGATAAAGAAGAATCTGAGAAAGAAGACTTTTACACCAGACTACAAAATGTCTTGGACAAAAAGAAAAGAAAGGACATCACAATTTTGATGGGGGGGGGGCCTAAATGCGAAAATAGGAACAGATAACACTGGCTTTGAAGAAATCATGGGAAAGCATGGATTAGGTATGATGAACGAGAATGGGGAACTATTAGCAAACTTCTGTGCTTCAAATCAACTAGCTATAGGAGGAAGCATATTTCCACATAAAAGAATACATAAAGCAACATGGATATCACCAGACCACAGAACTGAGAATCAGATTGATGACATATGCATAAGTAAGAAGTTTAGGTCATCATTGCATGATGTGAAAGTATGTAGAGGAGCAGATGTTGTATCAGACCACCATCTTCTATTGGCTAAAACAAAATTAAAACTCAAGAAATTTACAACAGCATATAGCTATAGACAACAGTATAATGTGGGATATCTAAGAAATCAGGAAATAAGAGAAAAATTGTCAGTCACAGTATCCAACAAATACCAAGTACATGTTTCTACACTATACAGTAATGAAAAATATATATAGCATTTGATGATTCTCAGTTTGAATTTGTGAGTTAGTTGTTTAGATGTTAGTATCTGTCTCATGTTGTTGAATGTAGCTTTGGCCATTCCTATTCTCTTCTTGATTTCTGTTTCACATCTGCCATCTTCTGTTATTATATGACCAAGATATGAGAAACTCTTGACTTGTTCCAGGATTTTCCCATTTATGCTTATCTTTAATGTTGGCTTATCACCTGCTTTGCTAATTATCATAGTTTTCATTTTCTCAATGTTAATGTTCAGTCCATATTTATGACGTGCTGTTTACTTGCTTCACAAGCTCTTGCAGCTTCTGTTCACTTTCACCTAATAAAACTGTATCATCCACATATGTTCTCTGTGTAGATATTAAATAGTCAGGGGAACAATGCACAACCTTGTCTCACATCTCTTTTTGTGTTTCTCTATGCCATGCTAAATAATTCTTGCCAGATCTTACTGTCGCAGTTTGTTCCCGATAAAGGTTAATCAGTATTCTTATGTCTTTTCCATCAATGCCTATGTCTTTGAGGCATTCAGTTAGTATCAGTATACAGTTTTTTAAATATATTTCTGGTGCCACCTATGCAGTTCTTCCTTGTTTGTTTAGACATTCTAGATGTCCTTGGTGAAAGGAGATGAGTCATCAATACAAACCCCTTTTGGCTTTCTCTGTAGCTCATTATACACCTCACACCTTCTTTTGACTAGGACAGCTGAAATTGGATGTCTTTTGTATATTTCTGTGGCTTGTGTTTTAATAGGATGGAGTAGTCAGCCCTAGCCCATCCCTCCTCAGTTGCCTTCTGTGGCATGTATGGTATGATACACTGTTAACTATTCTTTGCTTCCCTTTTGTATCTTGGTAAGACACAGGCAAAATTGTGAGACAGATATGGAAAATGTGAAAATGTGTTTCCTGTTCAAATGATTGTTGTCTTTAGTTTTGACAGCTTGAAATGCTCTTTATATGTTCATATGCAGTTACACTTTATTGCTATTTCTTTCCTCCAGGAGGTGATCAGGGGCTTCTGAACCTTTTCTTTAATAGCTGGGCCACAGAAGATATAGGCAAACATCTTCCATTTATTTACAATGTAGTTTCTCAAGCATTTTACAGCTACCTACCAGCTTTTAAGCAGTGAGTACATTTATTAAGTCATTGTCATGAAAAATGCCTGGTGGTAGATCACCTATGGCATGTTTTTGTGGAGTATGTCTGCGGTGCCAGATGGTTGACTGTCATTGTAAATTTTCTTGGAATATGTCTTTGGTGTCTGATGATAGACTATCATTGTACATTTTCTTATTGTTTATCTGTGGTGTCTGATGATAGACTATCACTGTACATTTTCTTATTGTTTATCTGTGGTGTCTGATGATAGACTATCACTGTACATTTTCTTATTGTATATCTGTGGTGTCCGATGATAGACTATCACTGTACATTTTCTTATTGTTTATCTGTGGTGTCTGATGATAGACTATCACTGTACATTTTCTTATTGTTTATCTGTGGTGTCTGATGATAGACTATCATTGTGTGGTTTCTTATTGTATATCTGTGGTGTCTGATGATAGACTATCACTGTACATTTTCTTATTGTTTATCTGTGGTGTCTGATGATAGACTATCATTGTGTGATTTCTTATTATATATCTGTGGTGTCTGATGATAGACTATCACTGTACATTTTCTTATTGTTTATCTGTGGTGTCTGATGATAGACTATCACTGTACATTTTCTTATTGTTTATCTGTGGTGTCTGATGATAGACTATCATTGTGTGATTTCTTATTGTATATCTGTGGTGTCTGATGATAGACTATCACTGTGCATTTTCTTATTGTTTATCTGTGGTGTCTGATGATAGACTATCACTGTACATTTTCTTATTGTATATCTGTGGTGTCTGATGATAGACTGTCATTGTGTGATTTCTTATTGTATATCTGTGGTGTCTGATGATAGACTATCACTGTACATTTTCTTATTGTTTATCTGTGGTGTCTGATGATAGACTGTCATTGTGTGATTTCTTATTGTATATCTGTGGTGTCCGATGATAGACTATCACTGTACATATTCTTATTGTATATCTGTGGTGTCTAATGATAGACTGTCATTGTGTGATTTCTTATTGTATATCTGTGGTGTCCGATGATAGACTATCACTGTACATTTTCTTATTGTTTATCTGTGGTGTCTGATGATAGACTGTCATTGTGTGATTTCTTATTGTATATCTGTGGTGTCTGATGATAGACTATCACTGTACATTTTCTTATTGTTTATCTGTGGTGTCTGATGATAGACTGTCATTGTGTGATTTCTTATTGTATATCTGTGGTGTCCGATGATAGACTATCACTGTACATTTTCTTATTGTTTATCTGTGGTGTCTGATGATAGACTGTCATTGTGTGATTTTCTTATTGTATATCTGTGGTGTCTGATGATAGACTATCACTGTACATTTTCTTATTGTTTATCTGTGGTGTCTGATGATAGACTGTCATTGTGTGATTTCTTATTGTATATCTGTGGTGTCCGATGATAGACTATCACTGTACATATTCTTATTGTATATCTGTGGTGTCTGATGATAGACTGTCATTGTGTGATTTCTTATTGTATATCTGTGGTGTCTGATGATAGACTATCACTGTACATTTTCTTATTGTTTATCTGTGGTGTCTGATGATAGACTGTCATTGTGTGATTTCTTATTGTATATCTGTGGTGTCTGATGATAGACTATCACTGTACATTTTCTTATTGTTTATCTGTGGTGTCTGATGATAGACTGTCATTGTGTGATTTCTTATTGTATATCTGTGGTGTCCGATGATAGACTATCACTGTACATATTCTTATTGTATATCTGTGGTGTCCGATGATAGACTATCACTGTACATATTCTTATTGTATATCTGTGGTGTCTGATGATAGACTGTCATTGTGTGATTTCTTATTGTATATCTGTGGTGTCCGATGATAGACTATCACTGTACATTTTCTTATTGTTTATCTGTGGTGTCTGATGATAGACTATCACTGTACATATTCTTATTGTATATCTGTGGTGTCTGATGATAGACTGTCATTGTGTGATTTCTTATTGTATATCTGTGGTGTCCGATGATAGACTATCACTGTACATTTTCTTATTGTTTATCTGTGGTGTCTGATGATAGACTATCACTGTACATATTCTTATTGTATATCTGTGGTGTCTGATGATAGACTGTCATTGTGTAATTTCTTATTGTATATCTGTGGTGTCCGATGATAGACTATCACTGTACATTTTCTTATTGTTTATCTGTGGTGTCTGATGATAGACTGTCATTGTGTGATTTCTTATTGTATATCTGTGGTGTCTGATGATAGACTATCACTGTACATTTTCTTATTGTTTATCTGTGGTGTCTGATGATAGACTGTCATTGTGTGATTTCTTATTGTATATCTGTGGTGTCCGATGATAGACTATCACTGTACATTTTCTTATTGTTTATCTGTGGTGTCTGATGATAGACTGTCATTGTGTGATTTCTTATTGTATATCTGTGGTGTCTGATGATAGACTAATCACTGTACATTTTCTTATTGTTTATCTGTGGTGTCTGATGATAGACTGTCATTGTGTGATTTCTTATTGTATATCTGTGGTGTCCGATGATAGACTATCACTGTACATATTCTTATTGTATATCTGTGGTGTCTGATGATAGACTGTCATTGTGTGATTTCTTATTGTATATCTGTGGTGTCTGATGATAGACTATCACTGTACATTTTCTTATTGTTTATCTGTGGTGTCTGATGATAGACTGTCATTGTGTGATTTCTTATTGTATATCTGTGGTGTCTGATGATAGACTATCACTGTACATTTTCTTATTGTTTATCTGTGGTGTCTGATGATGATAGACTGTCATTGTGTGATTTCTTATTGTATATCTGTGGTGTCCGATGATAGACTATCACTGTACATATTCTTATTGTATATCTGTGGTGTCCGATGATAGACTATCACTGTACATATTCTTATTGTATATCTGTGGTGTCTGATGATAGACTGTCATTGTGTGATTTCTTATTGTATATCTGTGGTGTCCGATGATAGACTATCACTGTACATTTTCTTATTGTTTATCTGTGGTGTCTGATGATAGACTATCACTGTACATATTCTTATTGTATATCTGTGGTGTCTGATGATAGACTGTCATTGTGTGATTTCTTATTGTATATCTGTGGTGTCCGATGATAGACTATCACTGTACATTTTCTTATTGTTTATCTGTGGTGTCTGATGATAGACTATCACTGTACATATTCTTATTGTATATCTGTGGTGTCCGATGATAGACTATCACTGTACATATTCTTATTGTATATCTGTGGTGTTCAATGATAGACTGTCATTGTACATTTTCTTGGAGTAAGTCTGTGGTGAACCATGATAGACTATCATCATATATTTTCTTGGAACATGTCTTTTGTGTCTGATGATAGACTATCATTTTACATTTTCTTATTGTTTATCTGTGGTGTCTGAGGATAGACCATCACTATGTGATTTCAAATTGTATATCTGTGGTGTCTGAGGATAGACCATCTCTGTGTGATTTCTTATTGTATATCTGTGGTGTCCGATGATAGACTATCATTGTACATATTCTTATTGTATATCTGTGGTGTCTGATGATAGACTATCACTGTACATATTCTTATTGTATATCTGTGGTGTCCGATGATAGACTATCACTGTACATATTCTTATTGTATATCTGTGGTGTCCGATGATAGACTATCACTGTACATATTCTTCTTGTATATCTTTGGTGTCTGATGATAGACCATCACTATGTGATTTCTTATTGTATATCTGTGGTGTCTGATGATAGACTATCACTGTACATATTCTTATTGTATATCTGTGGTGTCTGATGATAGACCATCACTGTGTGATTTCTTATTGTATATCTGTGGTGTCCGATGATAGACTATCATTGTACATATTCTTATTGTATATCTGTGGTGTCCGATGATAGACTATCACTGTACATATTCTTATTGTATATCTGTGGTGTCCGATGATAGACTATCACTGTACATATTCTTATTGTATATCTGTGGTGTCTGATGATAGACCATCACTGTGTGATTTCTTATTGTATATCTGTGGTGTCTGATGATAGACTATCACTGTACATATTCTTATTATATATCTGTGGTGTCTGATGATAGACTATCATTGTACATTTTCTTATTGTATATCTGTGGTGTCTGATGATAGACCGTCACTGTGTGATTTCTTATTGTATATCTGTGGTGTCCGATGATAGACTATCACTGTACATATTCTTATTGTATATCTGTGGTGTCTGATGATAGACCATCACTGTGTGATTTCTTATTGTATATCTGTGGTGTCTGATGATAGACTATCACTGTACATATTCTTATTATATATCTGTGGTGTCTGATGATAGACTATCATTGTACATTTTCTTATTGTATATCTGTGGTGTCTGATGATAGACCGTCACTGTGTGATTTCTTATTGTATATCTGTGGTGTCTGATGATAGACTATCACTGTACATATTCTTATTGTATATCTGTGGTGTCTGATGATAGACTATCATTGTACATTTTCTTATTGTATATCTGTGGTGTCTGATGATAGACCGTCACTGTGTGATTTCTTATTGTATATCTGTGGTGTCTGATAATAGACTATCACTGTACATATTCTTATTGTTTATCTGTGGTGTCCGATGATAGACTATCACTGTACATATTCTTATTATATATCTGTGGTGTCCGATGATAGACTGTCATTGTACATTTTCTTATTGTTTATCTGTGGTGTCTGATGATAGACTATCATTGTACATTTTCTTATTGTTTATCTGTGGTGTCTGATGATAGACTGTCATTGTGTGATTTCTTATTGTATATCTGTGGTGTCCGATGATAGACTATCACTGTACATATTCTTATTGTATATCTGTGGTGTTCAATGATAGACTGTCATTGTACATTTTCTTGGAGTAAGTCTGTGGTGAACCATGATAGACTATCATCATATATTTTCTTGGAACATGTCTTTTGTGTCTGATGATAGACTATCATTTTACATTTTCTTATTGTTTATCTGTGGTGTCTGAGGATAGACCATCACTGTGTGATTTCAAATTGTATATCTGTGGTGTCTGAGGATAGACCATCTCTGTGGGATTTCTTATTGTATATATGTGGTGTCCGATGATAGACTATCATTGTACATATTCTTATTGTATATCTGTGGTGTCTGATGATAGACTATCACTGTGGGATTTTTTATTGTATATCTGTGGTGTCTGAGGATAGACCATCTCTGTGTGATTTCTTATTGTATATCTGTGGTGTCCGATGATAGACTATCATTGTACATATTCTTATTGTATATCTGTGGTGTCCGATGATAGACTATCACTGTACATATTCTTCTTGTATATCTTTGGTGTCTGATGATAGACTATCACTGTACATATTCTTATTGTATATCTGTGGTGTCCGATGATAGACTATCACTGTACATATTCTTCTTGTATATCTTTGGTGTCTGATGATAGACTATCACTGTACATATTCTTATTGTATATCTGTGGTGTCCGATGATAGACTATCACTGTACATATTCTTATTGTATATCTGTGGTGTCCGATGATAGACTATCACTGTACATATTCTTCTTGTATATCTTTGGTGTCTGATGATAGACCATCACTGTGTGATTTCTTCTGCCATCAATGGTACCTATACCTTGTAGCGGTATGGCAGCTTGCGTACCCTGACGATCCCCAGAGCTATGCCAGTGGGAGTTTTACTCCTGGTAGGTTCAACCAAGCTGGACTGGTCTGTGTGGGTAGGGGTCAGACAAAAGCTGGTACCCTGGTCCTCCAGGTTGGGGGTTTTAGCATAGGGCTGACACCCCTGTCTATGTAAAAAAAATAATGAAGTTACGGAAACAACATCAAATGGGGTCCAAATGGGGCAGTGATGCGCAATACAAGACTCAACATGTCTCTTAGCCTCTCCTGCCCAAGTCTACCTCACCTACTCGTGGTGGACCCCGTTATACCCAGTAATCTTGCCGAAGGTTGGGTATCAACCCCAGCGGGAGGCAAGATGGGACAGCAAACGAGGTAAAGGCAAAATCAAATCCCCCAGCCAGAGGGGGAGGCATGAGCACACTCTGCCTTAAGAAACAGGTGCTGAAGTCAGATGTACCAGGCCAGGAGGCGCACCAGCAACCATGGTACCATGCAACCCGCTTTGGTTTAATATGTCTACACAACAGATGTCAAAAAATTATCGTTATGGTGCTCGCCCTGTGAAGTCCCTCCAGGCAGGAGCAGTGCCGGATTCTGAGCCTCGACAGAATCCACCCTCAGCTACTGGAGGTCTCCTTAGTCCGCCAAATGGAGCCAGGAGGCGGAAGGAGAAAGTAACTGGCCAACCAGATAAGACGACGGCCCCTCTGAATGTCATGCATTGGAATGCAGAGGGAGTCAACAACAAAAAGACTGAACTAGAGAATACCCTATTTCGGAAAGAAATTAGCATATGCTGCATACAAGAAACCCACCTACAGGAAGGAAAACATTTTAAGATACGGGGCTATCAATGCTTCAGAGTTGACAGAAAAGATCGGAAGAAGGGTGGCATACTAACACTGATAAGGAATAACCTCAACGCTATAGAATCCAAGACATATAAAGAAGGTGCAGAATACCAAGTAATCCATCTAAAACATAACACTCTGGAACTGGATCTCCTAAACTTCTACTGCCCCAATGACATACCACTGAACATGACTAGCATAGATGTCCCCATTGGCAACTTCATAGCGGTGGGAGACTTCAACAGCCATTCCCAAAGCTGGGGATACAACCAGCTAGATAGAAGGGGCGAAGAGATAGAAAACTGGCAAGACGACAATAACCTAACCCTTCTAAACAACCCTAATGATCCTCCAACCTTTTACTCCAGAAGATGGCATAGCACCTCTACTCCAGACCTGGCATTCTGCACACCTGATTTGGCTGGGATAGTGGAAAGGGAAATAGGAGAACAACTCGGTGGAAGTGATCATCGTCCTGTATTCATCAAAATTAATAGAACAATTAATACAAGTCCAAGTCAGCCAAGATGGAATTATAAAAAAGCAAATTGGTCCATTTATCAACACAGAGCAAATCTGCTTACAAAAGATATTAAGGTACTAGACAGAGACATTAACAGAGTCATCTGGGATTTTAATAATGGAGTACTCAAGGCAGCAAAGGAGACAATACCGAGAGGAGCGAGGAAGAACTATGTACCATATTGGTCCAACACACTACAAAACCTACATGAAGATATGAATGAAGCAAGGCACACTGCAGAGGTACAACCATCCCAACAGAACCATATCATGCTACAAAAGGCAAAAGCAAAATTCATTAAAGGAAAGCTAGAAGCCCAGAGGAGAAGCTGGAGGGAAAAAAACATATAAACTAAACCTTGAAAAGGAAGGGAGAAAGTTGTGGAAACTCACTAAACAATTGAATGACGATAACAATTCTCAACGACAAACCATTACACTAGACGATGCAGGGAAACTATATACCGGCAAACAAGCAGCAGACATATTTGCGGAATCCTACAGAAATGAAAGTAACATCTCCGTCAATTTACGCAGACAACGAGACATTCGTCAAGAAATAATCCACACTAGAACTAATGGAAACAGTCCGGACGTTATGTCCAAACCTTTCAATATGGACGAGTTAAAAACAGCCGTGTGGAAACTTAAAGACAGGAAATCACCAGGCCCGGATGGTATAACCAACGAAATGCTAAAACACCTAGGATATACAGCAATGAGCAAACTGTTGCAAATATACAACTACAGTTGGATGACAGGCAGTGTGCCACAGATATGGAGAGAGGCGCTCATGTGTCCCATCATAAAGAAAGGAAAAGACAACAGGAAGGCCACCAGCTACAGACCAATAAGCCTAACAAGCTGTGTATGTAAGACAATGGAGAGGATGATCAACAGAAGATTGAAATGGTACTTGGAATCCGAGAAAATTTTAGTGCCAGAACAAGCAGGGTTTAGAGAGTGCAGCAGCACAGAAGACCAAATCACATACCTGTCACAGATCGTTGAAGATGCCTTCCAAGAAAAGAGAAAAGTCTTTACCCTATGGATAGATCTCCAAAAAGCTTTTGACAAAGTATGGAAAGACGGGTTAATAGTAAAACTGCAAAGGAACGGAATCAAGGGTAATATGAGAAAATGGATCCAGTCGTTCCTACACAATCGGAAAGCAAGAGTCACTATGGAAGGTCACAACAGCAAGAAAATCCTCCTAAAACATGGAGTTCCTCAAGGCTCAGTATTGTCTCCCACCCTGTTCCTTGTATTCATCAATGACCTCATCCACGATCTGCCACAAGGTGTGAGAGCTGCCCTATACGCTGACGACTTGGTGGTGTGGTGTGTAGAAGAACATCTAACTATCGCTAATAAGCGAATACAAAGGGCAGCAGACAACATAGCAGCATGGGCAGAGAAATGGATGGTGCAGATCAACGCTGAAAAATCATCAACAACACTTTTCACGCTCTCCAACAAAGACAAAGCAGGAGAGATACGACTTGGAAATATACATGTCCAAACAGATGAGGAACCGGTGTACTTGGGCATTACATTAGATAAGAGAATGACATGGAGGCACCACATCGAGAGAACAGAGGCTAAAGCGAGAAGAAAAACTTTCCATACTGAGGAAAATAGCTGGATCAAGTTGGGGAGCTAACGAAACAACACTAAAGAAAGTGTATACAGGTGCAATAAGACCTATATTAGAGTACGGATCAGCAGCATGGTCTACAGCAGCCAAATCACACCTACAAGCCTTAGATAAAGTACAAAATCAAGCGCTTAGGTTGATCACGGGTGCCATGAAGACCACACCAATAAATGAAATGGAAAAAAATCACAGGCATTCCACCTTTATTATACAGACGAGACACTAAGACCCTGATCCAAGCAGAAAAGTACAAGAACATGCCCGCACATCCAATGAAAACTAGATTTGGAGATTTAGCCAGTGGGAGGTTGAAGAGAAGCAGTTTTGTGCATCGGTCCAAAAAACTAATTAGAACATACAAGGATGAACTACCAGACATCACTAAGGAAATAACTCCCACACTCCTCCCAACCCCATGGGAACAACATCAAAATTTCAGTATTAAGACCTCCATAACTACCACCTGCCCCATGGGAGAGCTAAATACTCTCCAAAGGAAAATAGCAGCATGTGACATGATTGAAGAACTATACCCCAGAGAAGCATGGATCCAAGTATATACTGATGGATCTGCAACCAGAGCAGTGAAGAACGGAGGCGCAGGAGTTTATGTGGTCTATCCAGACAAAGAAAATGAATCCACCTGTTCACCTACTGGAATATTCTGTTCAAACTATGCTGCTGAAGTACAGGCCATAAGCATTGCTGCAGGAATAATAAATAACACAATAAGCCAATGTCAGCAGGTTGTATTCCTTACCGATGCAATGTCAGTTCTGCAAGCCCTCAACAGTGATAAACTGCCAGAATTAAACAAAGTCCTATGCGAAGTAAATATCAAAAGAAGGGTAGTGCTACAGTGGATACCATCACACTGTGGCATACCAGGAAATGAGAGAGCAGATATGTTAGCAAAAGAGGGAGCAACACAGGAACAAAAAGAACAAACAATCACATTCCAGGAAAAGAAGACCCTTATCAAGGCCATCAGGAAAATTGATCAACAAAGAGACAACTATCAATATCTTGATCGAGCAAAACAGGTGATCCTGTTCCGTATGAGAACAGGACACAACAGACTGAACAGTCACTTATACAGACTGAGATTGGTCCCATCACCCCTATGTACGTGTGGACAGGCAGCACAGACAGCCGAACACATCCTGCAAGACTGCCACATGCTTAGTCAATTGCGAACTGAACATTGGCCCACAGAGACGCACATCCACACAAAGCTGTTTGGGAGTCTTGAAGAACTTTCAACCACAGCAACATACATCCAGAAAACCGGACTTCTTGTGTAGACATTTCTAAACAACAGCGAACGAGAAGAAGAACATCAAATGAACAAACTTTGCTGCGGGATGGACATTCGGAGTCTGTGGCTCGTATGACTGTCAGTGGTGAAAGCCGAAAAGAAGCCACTGACATGAAAACGGATGTCCTGACCGCAAAACAGGATACAAGAATAGGATTTTGGAATGTCAGGACAATGTACGAGACAGGTAAACTAAGACAGGTCACGGCAGAAATGAGAAACTATAGGTTACACATCCTGGGGATAAGCGAGAGCAGATGGACAGGGGCAGGAAAAGTTAAAACAGCAACAGGAGAAACAGTACTTTACTCTGGAAGAGAGGATGGACAGCACAGTGAAGGCATAGCCATTATTCTACAGAAAGGGATAGAAAGGACATTACTGGAATGGAAACCCATCAACAACAGACTGATACGATTGAGATTGAGAGGGAGATTCACCAACACTACAATAATACAATGCTACGCACCAACGAATGATAGCGATGAGGAGGTCAAGGATGAATTCTATCAACAACTGCAGAAAGAAATGGAAGACACACCTAGATATGATCTTGTTATAATAATGGGAGACCTCAATGCGAAAGTTGGTACACACAATACGTATAATGAAAGAACAATGGGGAAATGCGGCAGCGGAACAGCAAACGAAAATGGGGATAAGCTAATAAGTTTCTGTAGCATTAACAACAAATGGTCATTGGAGGAACACTTTTCCCACATAAGGAAATTCACAAGTTAACATGGGAATCACCAAATGGTCGGGACAGAAACCAGATAGACCACATCATGGTTAACGGTAGATGGAGACATGCATTACAAGATGTGAAGGTAAGAAGAGGTGCAGATGTGGGAGCGATCACCATTTAGTAGTAGCAAAACTGAAAGTGAAACTAAGAAGGGCTGGACCAACTGTAACTACACAGAAAAGGTTTGACATCAGCAAATTGAAGGACCCCCTTACCAGAAAAGCTTTTGCGGCCGACATTAAGAAACGATATCAATTTACCAAAAGCCAGGAAAAGACATTGACTGATGATATAGACCAGAATTTCAACACCATTTCAACAATATATAAGGAAAGCAGCAAATCATGCTTAGGATTCCAGGAAAGGAAGAAGCAAGACTGGATAACACCAGAAACACTAAACACCATAAAGATGAGAAAGGAAATGAAAAGAAAGAAAACAGAAGCGAAGTCCCCCAGGTTAAAGCAACTATATAGCGAACAGTACAGTCAACTGGACAGGGAAGTTAAACGCCAAACCCGAGCCAACAAAAGGAATTTCCTAGACGATCTTGCAAAACAGGCAGAAGAGGCAGCATTGAGAAATGAACAAAGCACAGTATACAAAATAACTAAATTCATCAGCGGAAAACAAGGTGCAAACAATATTACATTAGTAAGAGATAAGCAAGGAAATCTCATCAAGACAGCAGAGGGACAGGAAACAAGATGGGCAGAGCACTTCAGAGAAACTCTGAACAAGGAAATACCAGAGACACAATTGAATGTTCCTGAGGCTGAAAACGATCTAGATGTAAATACAGACATTCCACGAAAAGAAGAAATCATCACAGCAATCAAAGGGTTAAAGAACGGTAAAGCTCCGGGCCATGATAACTTAAATGCAGAGCTATTTAAGACAGACCCTGAGCTAGCAGCAGAACTATTAGAACCACTATTTGCACAAGTGTGGAAAACGGGGACAACACCATCAGAGTGGAACAAAGGAATAATTGTCAAATTGCCCAAGAAGGGAGATCTTTCAGACTGCAATAATTGGAGAGGAATCACTCTTCTCTCAGTTCCCAGCAAAATACTAGGCAGGATAATTATACAGAGAATTTCAAAGGCAGTAGACTACAAACTGAGGAAAGAACAAGCAGGATTTAGAAAGAACAGAAGATGTGTAGACCATATATTCACTCTCAGGAACATTATAGAGCAGTGCTCAGAATGGCAAAGACAGCTGTACATAAATTTTGTTGATTTTGAAAAGGCTTTTGACAGCATACATAGGGACAGTTTATGGAAAATACTGAGGGCTTATGGAATTCCAAGCTGCATGGTGTCAATCATAAAAAGCCTCTATGCCAACTTTACGTGTAGTGTTGGGCAGAGCAACCTAACCTTCGAGGTGAAGACAGGAGTACGACAGGGATGCCCCCTTATCAACCACTCTATTTTTAACAGTCATAGACTGGGTGATGCGCCAGACAACAGAGGGCAGTCCAAGAGGAATAAGATGGACTACATTTTCAACATTGGAAGATCTGGAATATGCAGATGACATTGCACTGCTGGCACATTCACATCAACACATCCAGGAAAAAACGGATAGACTTAATAAATTTAGCCAGCAGGTGGGCTTGAACATCAATTTAAAGAAGTCTGAGGTCATGACGCTCAATGTGAGCAACCCTGAGCCCATATCAGTAAGGAATCAGCAACTGGTACAGACAGATAACCTTCACATACCTAGGAAGCATAGTAACACCAGACGGTGGGGCAGGCAAAGACATCAACATCAGAATGAATAAGGCAAGAACAGCCTTCTTTAGCCTAAATAACATCTGGAAGTCCTCCCAATACAGCACAAGCACAAAATTAAGATTATACCAGAGTTGCGTGCTTTCTGTGCTTCTCTATGGTGCGGAATGCTGGAGAGTCACA
Organism: Oreohelix idahoensis; assembly: GCA_024509875.1. Taxonomy (NCBI): domain Eukaryota; kingdom Metazoa; phylum Mollusca; class Gastropoda; order Stylommatophora; family Oreohelicidae; genus Oreohelix; species Oreohelix idahoensis. Next base: position 12,816 of record JAMPIV010020157.1, on the reverse strand, counting down.
GAGAAGGAAATGTCAAAATTGTCCTCTTTTCACACAACATGCCTAAGAAAAATTCACCGAATCTTTTTGGCCGAATACCATCACCAACCAAGATCTGCTTACTCGTAGCAAGCAAGAGGACATGCATACCATCATAGCTGGCAGACGCTGGAGCTGGGTTGGTCATGTCCTCAGAAGAGACCCCGATGCCATCACAAGAACAGCTATGCTTTGGACCCCTGAAGGAAAGCGAAAGAGAGGCCGACCAAAAACAACTTGGCAGAGGACTGTGGAGGCTGAGATGCAAAGAATGAACCAGAGTTGGGGCACTGTACGAAGGATGGCCACCGACCGTGCAAAGTGGAATCAATTTGTTGTTGCCCTACAAGACGCCACTAGGCGTGATGGCCACTGACTGCTTTGACGGTCGGTGGTTAAGGATCGAAGAAGAAGAAGAAGTGTGATTTCTTATTGTATATCTGTGGTGTCTGATGATAGACTATCACTGTACATATTCTTATTGTATATCTGTGGTGTCTGATGATAGACCATCACTGTGTGATTTCTTATTGTATATCTGTGGTGTCCGATGATAGACTATCATTTTACATATTCTTATTGTATATCTGTGGTGTCCGATGATAGACTATCACTGTACATATTCTTATTGTATATCTGTGGTGTCTGATGATAGACCATCACTGTGTGATTTCTTATTGTATATCTGTGGTGTCTGATGATAGACTATCATTGTACATATTCTTATTGTATATCTGTGGTGTCTGATGATAGACCATCACTGTACATATTCTTATTGTATATCTGTGGTATCCAATGATAGACTGTCATTGTACATATTCTTATTGTATATCTGTGGTGTTCGATGATAGACTATCACTGTACATATTCTTATTATATATCTGTGGTGTCCGATGATAGACTATCACTGTACATATTCTTATTGTATATCTGTGGTGTCCGATGATAGACTGTCATTGTACATATTCTTATTGTATATCTGTGGTGTCTGATGATAGACTATCACTGTACATATCTCTTATTGTATATCTGTGGTGTCCGATGATAGACTATCACTGTACATATTCTTATTGTATATCTGTGGTGTCCGATGATAGACCATCACTGTACATATTCTTATTGTATATCTGTGGTGTCTGATGATAGACCATCACTGTACATATTCTTATTGTATATCTGTGGTATCCAATGATAGACTGTCATTGTACATATTCTTATTGTATATCTGTGGTGTTCGAAGATAGACTATCACTGTACATATTCTTATTATATATCTGTGGTGTCCGATGATAGACTATCACTGTACATATTCTTATTGTATATCTGTGGTGTCCGATGATAGACTGTCATTGTACGTATTCTTATTGTATATCTGTGGTGTCTGATGATAGACTATCACTGTACATATCTCTTATTGTATATCTGTGGTGTCCGATGATAGACTATCACTGTACATTTTCTTATTGTATATCTGTGGTGTCCGATGATAGACTATCACTGTACATATTCTTATTGTATATCTGTGGTGTCTGATGATAGACTATCACTGTACACATTCTTATTGTATATCTGTGGTGTCCGATGATAGACTATCACTGTACATATCTCTTATTGTATATCTGTGGTGTCTGATGATAGACTATCACTGTACATATTCTTATTGTATATCTGTGGTGTCCAATGATAGACTATCACTGTACATATTTTTATTGTATATCTGTGGTGTCCAATGATAGACTATCACTGTACATATTCTTATTGTATATCTGTGGTGTCCGATGATAGACTATCACTGTACATATTCTTGTTGTATATCTGTGGTGCCCGATGATAGACTATCACTGTACATATTCTTATTGTATATCTGTGGTGCCCGATGATAGACTATCACTGTACATATTCTTATTGTATATCTGTGGTGTCTGATGATAGACTATCACTATACATTTTCTTATTGTATATCTGTGGTGTCTGATGATAGACTATCACTGTACATATTCTTATTGTATATCTGTGGTGTCCGATCATAGACTGTCATTGTACATTTTCTTGGAGTATGTCTTTGGTGTCTGATGATAGACTATCATTGTTCATTTTCTTGGGTGGTGTATGTCTGTGATATCTTATGATAGACTCATTGCACATTTTCTTGGGTGGTGTATGTCTGTGCTGTCTGATGATTGACTATCATTGTACATTTTCTTGGGTGGTGTATGTCTGTGCTGTCTGATGATAGACTGTCATTGTACATTTTCTTGGGTGGTGTATGTCTGTGGTATCTTATGATAGACTGTCATTGTACATTTTCTTGGGTGGTGTATGTCTGTGCTGTCTGATGATAGACTGTCATTGTACATTTTCTTGGGTGGTGTATGTCTGTGCTGTCTGATGATAGACTGTCATTGTACATTTTCTTGGGTGGTGTATGTCTGTGCTGTCTGATGATAGACTGTCATTGCACATTTTCTTGGGTGGTGTATGTCTGTGCTGTCTGATGATAGACTGTCGTACATTGTCATGGTGATGCATGTATTTGGTGTCTGATGATAGACTATCATTGTACATTTTCTTGGTGATGTATGTCTATGGTGTCTAATGGTCAGTGTCCAAGGTGCCTAATGGTAAACTATCATTGTACATTTTTTTGGTGTGTGTAATGTATGATTATAGACTATCATTGTACATTTTTATTGTGTGTGATGTAAATGATAATACACTATCATTGTACACTTTCTTGGTGTGTGTAGTGTATGATTTTAGACTATCATTGTACATTTTTATTGGGTGTATTAGTAGTATATGATTATAGACTGTTATTTCACATTTTCATTTTGCTTGTCCATGGTGCCTGATGGTAGACAATTTATGACAAATTTTCTTTGTGTGTAATACCTGATGGTTTACTACCAGTAACATTCTTTCTTGGTCAGTGTCCGTGATGCTCAGTGGTAAACCATCAGACTTATTTTTAGTATTCACATATTTTGAGAGTATTATAGGCATGTAGGCAGCTCTTTGTTGTCAAAATTGGCAGGTTCTGTGGCAGTATTAAAGTGGTACATTTCATTGGACCTGTAAAACCGTGGCACCATAGTTACAGTTCGGCTACACGATCAGTGACACAACTGCCAAACACTGGACACAGTGATGAGTACTTGCAGTTGTGGTGGGATATCTTTATGGACACTGTCCAGCCGAATCTTGACCCTCAGCTTGTAAGTACATAATGTATCAGTGATTTTGCCCTATCTCTCTCTCTCTCATCTCTCTCTCTGTCAACAAGTTATCTGTTTATTACTAACAACGTCAGAGTTCCTTAACATTCTTGCGGAAGAGCTTTTTGGAAGTGCTAGAGTTAAAAAAGGAAAGAAGTGCCTTGTTTTGTATGTGAAGGTAGTCTCTTAGCAAATACTTCCATAGTGGAGAGGAGTGTTGGAGACTTAACTTACGCTAGGTCTCAGCTTTATGAGGTGGGATAATCAATTCCCTACTTCTCTGCCTTCCCTAAGTCAGGAGCAGAGTATACATCCTGGTTATGTATCATCATCAATTCAATATTTCATACTACTTGTGGAGCATGGAGCCCTGCTGGTTCCTGCAGGAAGCCTGCACCAAGCAGTGACATGCTGGCAACCTTATCTTAGTAATCTTGCACAGCATGCGAGAGGGTACAGTAGTCCTATTCTTTCTTTGTGTCACCAGAGGCCCCTGGGAACTACACAGGGCCTGGTCATATATACCTCTTGTTTAATTCCTGGGAAATAAGTGCTCTTATCTTATTACATAAATGTAATTTATGTCACTAAAATGTCCCGCATTTCCCAAAATGTGAAATGAATCATTTGATTTATATGAAAGGTTTGAAAAGGATTTTTATGCTCTACAAGGATAATTTACTGTCATAGATTTTAAAACCTTTATTTGTGGTGCATTGCCATTATATAGATAACTGGTCAAGATACGTTATGTAGGTAGAGAAAAACACTAACATGTTTAAATCATCCTTTATACCATCAAATTCTCTTTAAAATGGTAGAAGTTATGTGTGTCAAAACATGACATTAAGTACCCTTAAACATCTTTCTGTCGCAAGTGGTGATCTTTTCTGAAACATCAATATCACATTGAACTTTGAACCGTTTTGTTTGTTTTAAAGAATTTGTAATTTTAGTACCAATACTTGTCTTCAAACAGGCATAACACTTCACTAAAGTCTTTTATTATGTCATGTAGCTCTCAGGATTCTCTGAGTAGACAAAGGAAGAATAGGTCAGGCATGTATCTTATGAGGTAGTCAGTACGGGAGCTGGCAACCTCATGATGTAAAAAAAATTGCTACATGGACCACTGCTGCAATATCACATGACTGTTGTGGTGTTGGCTTCTCACACTCAGACAAAGTTGCTGCAGTGGCTTTGTGCTCCATAGGGAGTGACAAGGAAAATAAATGAATGAATGAATTGAATAATTGTCCCCTATCTGAATAAACTTGCAAGGAAATTTCATCTAGCGACAGCTAGGTCTAATCAGCTTTCAATATTGACATTGTCACCTGTGAATTCAAGTGACATTTGTCATGTTTTACCTCATGTAGTTCCACAGGGGTCTCTGTAGAGAGAAAGAAACAATAGGTCTACTGCTAGGTCAGGCCTGTCATAAGTGGCAGCTAATATCAAGTTATGGAGCCGCGGTAGCATAGTGGTTAGTGCACTGGCTTCCTAGCGCAGTGGTCTATGGTTCGATCCCCAGATGAGGCGGAAAATTTTTAGGCCACAAACGGCTCCTGGGTCGACCCAGCCCCGAATGGGTACCAGAGCTACTCTGGGAAGGTTAAGGTGGCCGGCGTGATGCCGACCACATCACCCCTCGTGTGCCGACGGTCAAGATAATATGGGCCTAACACCATATTCCCAATATGCCTCAATGGGCGTGTAACGGGTTCCTTTACCTTTTTTTTTTTTTAATATCAAGTTGTGTGTGCATGTGGCTTGTAACCTCATCATTAATATATATCAAATCCCAGCCTTTTCTGTCAGTAATGCTCCCTAAAATAGTAACACTCACCAAAGAAATGTGCGCAAAGCACGGTTTGCATGCGCCATGTGAACGACGTGCGTGTTCAGACTTTTTTTAAACCTCGGATGCAAAACAAATATTTTGGTTTTTTAATACGTAAAGAAGAAAATTCGAACATGACATGAGTTTTGTAAGGGCAAAAAATATATTAAGAACTGCATGGAAAATCTAAGACTGCATGCAAAAATTCATGTCCATACAACAAACAGTTTTGGAGAAAATTGACACTTTCTGTGGGCACGAATTTCCGAACGGACTATAGTGAAAGCATCACTGCAAGAGCTCCTGAATGCATTGTTGCAAGCTTCCTTTAAGGACACCAGCTTCAGTGGTGGCTCCATGCTTCACAGTGAGCAAAGAAGATAAATTGTTTATTGATATGATAAATGATAGTGATGAACTGGAGTCACTGTTACACCATATGATTATGATAAGGTACTGTAAATGTGTGTAACTGTTGTCGTACTGTTACAATATTGATTATGATAAGGTCCTGTAAATGTGTGTAACTGTTATCGTACTGTTACAATATTGATTATGATAAGGTCCTGTAAATGTGTGTAACTGTTGTCGTACTGTTACAATATTGATTATGATAAGGTCCTGTAAATGTGTGTAACTGTTGTCGTACTGTTACAATATTGATTATGATAAGGTCCTGTAAATGTGTGTAACTGTTGTCGTACTGTTACAATATTGATTATGATAAGGTACTGTAAATGTGTGTAACTGTTGTCGTACTGTTACAATATTGATTATGATAAGGTACTGTAAATGTGTGTAACTGTTATCGTACTGTTACAATATTGATTATGATAAGGTCCTGTAAATGTGTGTAACTGTTGTCGTACTGTTACAATATTGATTATGATAAGGTACTGTAAATGTGTGTAACTGTTATCGTACTGTTACAATATTGATTATGATAAGGTCCTGTAAATGTGTGTAACTGTTGTCGTACTGTTACAATATTGATTATGATAAGGTACGGTAAATGTAGGTAATTGTTATCGTACTGTTACAATATTGATTATGATAAGGTACTGTAAATGTGTGTAACTGTTGTCGTACTGTTACAATATTGATTATGATAAGGTCCTGTAAATGTGTGTAACTGTTATCGTACTGTTACAATATTGATTGCTGAAGGTCATGTCGGATGTGTGTAACTGTTAGGTACTGTATCACAGCTATTGATTAACAGACACAACACAACCTGTAAATGTGTTAACTGTTGTCGAACGAGTTACAAGAAGAAGAAGATATGATAAATGATAGTGATGATGGAGTCATGTTTTACCATATGATAAATGATAGTGATGATGGAGTCATGTTTTACCATATGATAAATGATAGTGATGATGGAGTCATGTTTTACCATATGATAAATGATAGTGATGATGGAGTCATGTTTTACCATATCCTTTTATTAACTATCCTTTTTTATACTTTTAGATTAATTACACTTTCCTGTTTGTGCTGTTTTTGTATGTTTAGTCACTGACAAAGACTTTGTGGTTGTAACATGGGCTGTTTATTACTTGTGCCATAATAGTACAGTCCCATGACCTCTTTTTGTATGCGTAACTAATCTTTACTGCTTGATGATGTTGAAAATTGCCCTATCTATGTTATCTTATTGCCTACCTGCTAGGTGCTGTTTGCTTATGTAAGACACACATGAACTTGATTTTTCTGTTATCTTATGAAATAAAAATTGAAATATTGGGAAGTTTTATTGATCTAAAGCATAATGCAAACTCTCTGCCCTTGCATTTTTGTGAAATATTAATTAACTAGTTTAAGACAGCTTATACCTAAATCTTTTATTATTTTATTGATGTATTTTTTCATGTTGATGAATTGTCATCTTTATCATTTAAAAGTAGAATTTTAAGGCATATTTCACACGCAGAGCTTATAAATAAAAAAAGATGCAGTCACAGACCATTTTTATTTGAATTAATTTTAAACATTATAATATGTCAGAAATACTTTAATACTAGCTTCTGTATTTAATATACTATAATCAAACACAAGACCGTCATTCCTAATTGTAAAGTAACAGAGCAGAGTTGTGAACAAGTTAGCACTAACGTCTTAATATTCCATTAATAAGACACATAATTTAAATATTTAAGAGGGCAGTGAATTTCTAACTTTAAGAACTTAACAGTTCTTTATATCCTTCCTGAAACATTATATAACAGAACAATATATATATTACAAGTTTAGAACCTTTACATGTCACAGGGGTGTCAGTGAGAAGGTTGTCTGATTTGTAGCAGCAAGGAAGGTGATATCTCTTATAAAGTTGGAGACAGCATTCAGTAGTATTGTCAGTATAATGTTTGGCAGACCTAAAGAATTTGCAGTACTAGCTTACCCAGAACTGTTGGCCATGGAAGGCTGACTACTTACTGTTATTAGGATGTTTGAAATCTCTAGGTCTGTTTTTAAAGCCATTTTAAATTAATACATTACCATAATGAAAGAATATAACCATTCATATTAATAGAAGTGAACACCTGCAGGTTGAGTACCCAATCTACCCACTCTTTATTTCAATCAAAGACATTAATGAGTAATAAGTGCTTGTAAATAAATAATAAAAATGATTGTTTGTATTTGTAAAATAGAGAAGAAGACTGCCTGCAATTTACGTGATTTGTTTGTGGTTCATGAGCTTCTAGCTTCCTTTTTTCTTTCTTTGCTTATGTCTTGAGTTTTGAGAGAACTTTTATTTATTTAACTAACAACAACAAAATCTATTACTGAGAGTTGTTACTCTGGTTTTTTGTTGTCGTCCTACATGCTTTCCTTATCCAGTGAGTGTTTTACATAACTTGGTATTTATTTTTTTTAAATCTATTACTAAGAGTTATTAACTTGGGTTTTTTGTTGCCGTCCTACATACTTTCTTTCTTTCCTTATGCAGTGAGTGTTTGACAGAACTTTTATTTATTTAAAAAAAAAAAAAAAAAATCTATTACTGAGAGTTATTAGCTTGGGTTTTTTGTTGTCGTCCTACATATTTTCTTTCTTTACTTATGCAATTAGTGTTTGACAGAATTCTGTTTTTTTTTTTTAAATCTAAAACTGAGAGTTCTTATTCAATGTTAATTTTTGTTGTCCTACATGCTTACACAGTCTGAGGTAAGCAATTTTCCAACATATTTGATTTTTTCTTCAGCCTAGCTAAACACAGCAGTTGTGTGTAGCTTGTCCAAGAATGTTTTGGTGATGGTGTAATCAGTTATCTAGCGAATGTGATATCTAGCTGGCGCAGTAACATGTTAGATATATAATCTTATTAAAAAGCTGAGATAAATCTAGTCTCTGTCTGTCATATCTACAACAACTCACACTTAACCCTGTCAATATTTAAAGTATTTGATATAGAAATAAATATGACACAATGACCAGATTGCACTGGGAGATACACCCCTTCAAGGTGTGGCTCATACATTTATCTTGGCATTAATGTAGGCAAAATTGGATAAACAGATAATGACATCAGAATAATAATATAGAGGGCAAGAGGAGCTTTCATTGCACTGATAATTATGTGTAAATTATAAGAAATCCCACCCGTGTGTTACTGGGGCCCAAAAGGGGAGCAAAGAATAGTAACACTGTACCCTACCATGCATGTCGTAAAAAACTTTTTACCAAAAAAAACCCAACAAATATGGACAAGTCAAATACAGAATATAAATCAACTCAGCAGAAGGTTTTCTGGAAAGGAGGCGCATGAAGCAACCCAGAGAAAGCCGAAAGTAGTCTGGGTTGCCGACTAACCTTTTTTCGTCTAGGAAAATTTCCAGGATTAGCACCTGGAATGTTTGCACTCTATATGAACAAGGGAAAACTTCACAGGTAGCAGCAGAAATAACAAATTACAGGATTGATATCCTGGGTCTCTGCGAGACATGGTGGAAGGGCTTAGAGAGGAGGAGATTGATCACAGGAGAAATGGTGTTGTCCTCAGGACATGAGGAGGAAAGAGCCTACCACAGTGAAGGGGTGGCTCTAATGCTGTCTAGGGAAGCACAGAAGGCACTTATAGAATGGGAAGCAATGGGACCCCGAATTATAACCACAAGGTTTAAATCAGCCAAAAAGAAAGTAAATATAAACATCATCCAGTGTTATGCACCAACAAATGATAAAGAAGAATCTGAGAAAGAAGACTTTTACACCAGACTACAAAATGTCTTGGACAGAAAGAAAAGAAAGGACATCACAATTTTGATGGGGGACCTAAATGCGAAAATAGGAACAGACAACACCGGCTTTGAAGAAATCATGGGAAAGCATGGATTAGGTATGTTGAACGAGAATGGGGAACTATTAGCTAACTTCTGTGCTTCAAATCAACTAGCTATAGGAGGAAGCATATTTCCACATAAATGAATACATAAAGCAACATGGATATCACCTGACCACAGAACTGAGAATCAGATTGATCACATATGCATAAGTAAGAAGTTTAGGTCATCATTGCATGATGTAAAAGTATGTAGAGGAGCAGATGTGGTATCAGACCACCATCTTCTGTTGGCTAAAACAAAATTAAAACTCAAGAAATTTACAATAGTATATTGCTATAGACAACAGTATAATGTTGGATATCTAAGAAATCAGAAAATAAGAGAAAAATTTTCAATCACAGTATCCAACAAATACCAAGTACTCCAACAGCTGGAAGATGAAGCAGATATGGAAGACCACTGGCAACAAGTAAAAAATATATGGAGCGAGACGTGAAGAAGTACTGAGAAAAAGAGAACATCAGCACAAAGCATGGATAACAACAGAAACCATTAGCAAGATAGAAGACAGGAAAAACAAGAAAGCAGATTTAAACAGAAGCAAAACCAGAAACTCCAAAGCCAAGGCTCATGAAGTTTACATAGAAGCAAACAAAGAAGTAAGAAGAAACATCAAAAGAGGAAGTATATTGAAGAGTTGGCAAGGGAAGCAGAGGAAGCTGCAGCCAAAGGAAATATGAGGGACCTGTACAACAACACAAAGAAGCTAACAGGGAAATATAAGCAAGCAAATGGCCTCATAAAAGATAAGAATGGAAAATTGCTTAGTAATATACAAGAACAAATGAAGAGATGGACAGAACATTTTGAGGAACTTCTCAATAGACCAGCTCCAACTAATCCACCAGACATCCAGCCAGCAGAAGAGGAGCTACAAATCAGCTGTAAATGACCAAGTAGAGAAGAAATAAAGAAAGCCATAAAGCTTCTGAAAGATGGAAAAGCAACTGGTCCAGATGGCATTCCAGCAGAGGCGATCAAAACAGATATTGATACCTCTGCAGAGATATTATACAAACTACTTGGCAAAGTCTCGGAGAGAGAAGAAATACCAGCAGAATGGAAGGAAGGTTATCTGGTCAAATTGCCTAAGAAGGGAAATTTACAAGAGTACACAAATTATAGAGGAATAATGTTACTATCAGTGCCAGGAAAAGTATTAAACTGAATCATCCTTGAGAGATTAAAAGAGTCCTAGACAAGCAACTGAGAGATGAACAAGCAGATTTTCGACAAAACAGATCCTGTACAGACCAGATAGCCACATTTGATAATAATAGTTGAGCAAAGTCTGGAATGGAATTCACCGCCATACATCGGATTCGTGCCGGGTGGAACGGGAGATGAGAAGAAGACGATGGCGATGGATGGGGACAAGCACTGAGGAAACCTGTTGATAGCATTAAAAGGCAGTCCGTGTTCTGGAATCCACAGGGGAAAAAGAGGCAGAGGTAGATTTAAAAAAACACATGTAGAAAAGAACTGGAAACAGAGGTGAAAATGATGAGGAAAACATGGAAAGAACTTGAGCGGATGGCGCAGGACAGGAAGACTTGGCATGTGTTTGTTGAAGGCCTATGCTCCTCGGGGAGCTAAAGGTATTGATTGATTGATAGGAAATCCAGTCCAGCACCGTATGGCTCTGAAACAGAGAACAACGAAATGTCAACCAGACTGTCATAAGTGAGTGTTTGTGCAAAATAGAAGGATTGAAATAATGATTAGACAAGATCACTAACGTGGAACTGATGAAAAAAACCAAACAAATAGTGAAACGACGGGAAGAGAAGACGCTGGCATTGGATAGAACAGACATTGAGAAAAATCAGCTGATAGCATTGCAAGGCAGTCCTTGTTATTTGAATCCCCAGGTTAAGAGAAATAGAGGGAGACAACATACTTATGAATAAGGCAGTTAGCAATAGATGTGAAGGGGATAACGAAGACATGGAAAGACTTTGAAAATGGATTACACAGTGCAGGAAGTCTTGGTGTGTAGTTGAAGGCTTGTGCGCTGCCTGCCAGGTGGTGCCTGCATGAAAGGAATATGGTGTAGAATGATAGAGTCTCCCATATCTGGTGCTGAAATTATGATAACACAAACTATCCTTCCTCTCACTTTTCACACGGCATTAAGTAAAGGCATTCTGGTCATAAAACCTTGAGGATTTACAACTCTGTTTGAATAGACTTTCTCTGCTAAGTTGCTGTAATAGGTAAAATCAAGTCTATTATACCAGAATTCTAGCCTGAAGTTATTATACGAATCAGGTAAAATCAAGTTTGTATACTAGTTTTTTTGTTTAAGACTGCAAGATTTATCTTTTTTTTTATTTTCCCACACAAGCCACCCACGGAAGAAGTAAGATTTCGCCTCATATTTAATACTTGTAGTGTTTTAGAGTCAGCTTTATACATGCTTATGTAGTCATTGACATATTTGTGTATGTTACTTGTCTAGAGTTTTTGTAAATAACCATTCCCATTCAGCTTTATATAACAGTATAACTATTTGTAAAATCAAGCTATGTGCTCATGTTAGTCAGTGACATATTGGCATATGTACCTGTCCCTAGACTGTTAATAACTGTTTCATCAGCTTTAGATATTAACAGTATGCATTTATAATCAGCTTTATATGCTTATGTGTATGTCAGTCAGATATCTTGTATATTTATGAGTTATGTTAATAAATTGTTCTATCAACTATACATTACAGTATTTATGAACCTATGTGGACCGCATGGTTTTCAGTAGTAAACAGATAGAAGGTACAGGTAATCCAATAGTAGATACTGCAATAGAGAAAGTGAAGGGTTGGAGGCTTCACAGTACATAGAGGAAGAGTGTCAGCTTTATGAGGTGGGGTGGCTGGTTTCCTTTCCTCTTCACTGCCTCTACCTTCCCTAAATCAAGAACTAAGTCCACATACCCTTATTAACAGCGGGTGTAGGACTGAGATGTCATGATGCTGCCGGGTTTCCACTTCACTCCCAGTATACTTTGTCGTTGTAGATAGCAAGCTAATCCAACCTCTGGGCCATTCCAAAACACATTTTATTCAGTAGTAATAAGCATGAGATTCAATATTAACCATGTGATGATACAGCATGAATCCTTAATTATTTTCGACTTCTGTAGAAATGAAAGAAAAAAAAATCTGGTTTGCCACGTGAAAGACATCACATTTTTCATAAGGTATATACGCAAACAATACACAAGCATAACATTCATAAATACTAAAAACTACTACTACATGTTAGACTTTATTTAAATTATTAGCATGTTAACCTTTTGTATTAATTCAAATGCACAAACTTTATTTATCTCACCACAAACCTTTTCATCCTCTGCAATTTTTTTATCCACTACAAACCACATTATCCAC